>CM038725.1:815909-863409 GCA_021613375.1 Megaleporinus macrocephalus | reverse complement strand
TGTAGCAGATCTAGCCGGCCGTGAGAAGATATTGACTGGATTTATATTGTGTTGAAATCACATACTGCACCTTTAACTGGGTACTGTCTCCTGGGAGCTGGAATACTATTATTACTATCTTTTTATTGAATAATAAAAATAGTTCTTAGGTTTATATGAGGCTGATGTAGGTGGTGACTGAGAGTTTAGGTTTATTTTGTTACTGTCTGAAATGTCTTATACTTTTACAGGAGTGTTACGTATCTTCTGAAGAATGAATTTTATCAGTGGTTATTATGATTACGGGGTTAATCGAGCCGTGCAGGCGGAGAGACTTACCAGGATCTGCAGAAATAAGGTGGAGGCTAAACGGATACGGAGAACAGGATAAAGAAATCAAGGCTGTTTCCGCTGTTGGGCTTTAGGTGGGCTCAGCGTGCAGGAGGCGGCGGTGCACACACAGGCACTGAGCAGATAGCTGCTGGAAGATGGAGTAGATTGCAGACGTGGTGATTACGTAACTCGTGCTGCTGTTGCGTGACTTCAGTGTTGCGTGATGTTTGTTTGGGGTGTGAAGCGACGCATAAGCCAAACAAACCACCACCGTAAACATTCAGCTCGAGCAGTCGTGTGATCTGCATCGTTAGCAGATATTAAATATGATATATTATATAATATAATATTAAATATTAAAGTCATTCATCCTGCACAGAGACTACAGACTGCTCTGATCAGCGTCTGAACCCGGTCGACGCTCCTCCTCCTCTCTCTCTGTTCACAGGTGACGTCTCAGAGGATGCAGGGGGTCCTGCTGCTGGTCTTCACCAAATATTACCACCTGCCTTTCATCAGAGGGGTACAGACCGAGACCACTCGCACTGGGCTGGGTGGGATCTGGGTAAGACGTCTCTTAATGGTCCATATATATAAATATATACTTACATATACACACACACTAGTGAACACACACTAGAGGGCAGTAAAACACCCACATATACACACACACACTAGTGAACACACACACTAGAGGGCAGTAAAAAACTCACATAAACACACACACTAGTGAACACACACACTAGAGGGCAGTAAAACACCCACATATACACACACACTAGTGAACACACACACTAGAGGGCAGTAAAACACTCACATAAACACACACACTAGTGAACACACACTAGAGGGCAGTAAAACACCCACATATACACACACACTAGTGAACACACACACTAGAGGGCAGTAAAACACTCACATAAACACACACACTAGTGAACACACACACTAGAGGGCAGTAAAACACTCACATAAACACACACACTAGTGAACACACACACTAGAGGGCAGTAAAACACCCACATATACACACACACTAGTGAACATACACACTAGAGGGCAGTAAAACACCCACATATACACACACACTAGTAAACACACACTAGGGGGCAGTGAAACACATACATATAAACACACACTAGTGAACACACACTATAGAGGGCAGTGAAACACCCACATACACAAACACTAGTAAACACACACTAGGGGGCAGTGAAACACATACATATACACACACTAGTAAACACACACACTAGGGGGCAGTGAAACACCCATATATACACACACTAGTGAACACACACACTAGGGGGCAGTAAAACACTCACATATACGCACACTAGTGAACACACACACTATAGAGGGCAGTGAAACACTCACATACACACACACTAGTGAACACACTCTAGGGGGCAGTAAAACACTCATGTATACACATACACTAGTGAACACACACCCTAGGGGGCAGTAAAACACCCACATACACACACACTAGTGAACACACATACTAGGGGGCAGTGAAACACTCACATATACACACACTCTAATAAACACACACACTAGGGGGCAGTAAGCACACTTGCCCGGAGCAGTGGGCAGCCCTACCAGAGCGCCCGGGGAGCAGTCAGGGGTAATGTGCCTCCTAACCTCCTGCTGTTGATATCAAACAGAACAATGTATACATGAACTCCGGTAAGTTTTAAATATTTATTGTTGATTTTTTTTTTCTACATCGTTTAAACATTTCAACCGTTTACATCGTATGACAATTTTAAGATGAATGGACCAATAAAACTGCTCCAACACAGTTTGAAAAAAGCTGTTTTTTCTGGTTCCATCGACTTACATTCAAAGTAAAGACTGAGTTTGTTCTCCAGTGAAGCTGGCGTTTGTTTTTAGACAGTTTTTTTATGTTTGTGTAGAAGGGAGTGTTTTGTACTCGTGAACGCTGGCAGGTACTGTGCACTGTGATAAAACCTGCGTTCCAAACACACACACACTGTCAGGACCCACACCGTGGTGTTTGCTGAGCTCTCTGGTTTAGTGATCTCCGTGTTTCCCTGCAGGGCAATAAGGGTGGAGTGAGTGCCCGTATGACCGTCTTCGGCCACTCGATCTGTTTCCTAAACTGCCACCTGCCTGCACACATGGAGAACTCGGACCAGCGCATGGAGGACTTCGAGAGCATTCTGCAGCAGCAGCAGTTCGAAGGTCAAGCCGCGATGGGGGTCCTGGATCACGAGTGAGTTCCACCTGCACAGACCTGAACTCCTCACAGACGCTGTGGACTCACTCGTCTGAGGATTTGGTCTATACATGCTGTTAAATTAGTTCTCGAGAGCCTCAGAACCGTTTGCACCTCCGTGCTCGAGGGTCTATAGACCCTGTGGTTCCAGAGAACCTAAAATCTCACTAAACAGTGGAAATAGATTTTCAGATGCAATTCCTTGTTCAATGTTCACCAATGAGGCCAAATCTTATCCTGGTTGACTGAAAGGCTCCTCAGAAGCTGAAACAGGCCATTGTTTTTATTTGCAGTGTTGTTTTCTGGTTCGGGGATCTAAACTTTCGTATCGAGGACCTGGAGATGCAGGTGGTAAAGACAGCTATTGATAACAACAAGCTTTCTGTGCTGTGGGAAAAGGACCAGGTGAGACACTTAATTAAAGCTGTGAAGCTGCAGAATCCTTGTTTGAGTGCGTTCAGGATCTGCTCTGGCTGATTAAAGCTACGTCACTTCAGCAAACTTCATAAGCAAACAGTCTGGGAGTGCGCTTTGATGTGTTTGGAGTGAGGTGGAGATGATTGAAGGTATCTGAACAGTTTAGACATAAACCAGAAACTACTGACTGAAAAAACCCGCGTCCTGTTTTCTGCTCTCTTGGCGTCTGTCCAGCTGAACATGGCCAAAGACAGTGAAACTGTACTGGAAGGCTTTGAAGAAGGTCCACTCAAGTTCCCTCCAACCTACAAGTTTGACGTGGGGACAAACACGTACGACACCAGGTACGAGTGACTTTAAGCTACTTCTGCTGCATGGCTTGGATCCGCCCCCTGTAACTGAGAGTATCAATCCCTACACCCCCACCCACACACTCAGGTGGTCCGGCATTGGACTCTCACAGCATTCAGACTGGTCACTGTTGTGGTTCGGAGTGTAGTACAGTATAGTGTGATACACTGCTGTTCTCCTACAGTAGACCATATTTCACACTTTACTCTATACCATCCTAATACACCTTCACCTACCTGTGTACAGGTAACCTGTAACACCACCTTCACCTACCTGTGTACAGGTAAGCTGTAGTGCTGTGTGTGTTGTTGTAGTGGGAAGAAGCGTAAGCCGGCGTGGACGGATCGTATCCTGTGGCGTCTGAGGCCGATGGCTCCCGCCAGCAACAACATGCCGAAGCGCAGCTCCCTGTCCGGACTGACCAGCGGCACCCGAGTGACCCAGCACTGTTACCGTAGCCACATGGAGTACACCGTCAGTGACCACAAGCCCGTCTGCTCCATTTTCACCCTGCAGGTGAGCTCACCTTACCTGGCTTTGGTTGGTCAGCTGTGGAAGCTCTTTGTGTCAGGGCTGTGTAGCAGGACAGTCTGTAACGTGCAGTGGTCTCCACAGTTCCCCTATAAGGTGGACATCCCGCTGGTCACTCTCATCGTCGAGGACGAGTGGAGAGAGATAGCCGACGCCGTGGCCAAATTCAAGGTAGCGCCCAACTACCCCCGAAGTTCCTGGGACTGGATTGGTCTTTATAAGGTAGGTGTATGGCTAGAACCTGGGTTTACTGCAGGTCTTCTAACAGGACCTTACGTGAGTGAACTGATTGGATTGAGCTGCATTTCTGCTCTGATTACTAATCAGATTAATCTGATCATCAAAGTATCAATTATAGACAAACACAGTCTAACTGAACCAATAACACACAGAATGTACTGAGCACATTGAGTTATACCACAGTCCTGGCTAGAAACAGTAAGTGACCCTTGAATTAAAAACCTGTAGATCATCTTTAGCAGCTTCACCTCCACCAGTCGTTTCCTGTAGCTGCTCATAAGATCTACACAACACTGAGGAGGAGTTCTGGACCTGCAGATGTGTTTCAGTTCATGCGTGTACAGCCCTATTCTGATCAACATCTGTGTTCCAGCTGTTCTTTAGTAGATGTACTTGTGTGTGTTTTAAGTTTATTATCTTGTTTTTTTGCTCAACATCTCTTCAGCTGGAGGTCCTGAACTGCTGCCCTTACAGTCTCCTGTAAATGTTCTGATACACCTTTGATCTCATGGGTTCCCTCAATGATCACAAGGCGTCCAAACCCTGAGCAGCAACACAACTCCAAACTACCTCCACCATGCTTCACAGGTGGTCTCATCTGCTCAGAGAACATTTAACCTGTGTCCATGGCCGTGTTACCAGGTTTCTACAGTTTGTAGAGTTCTCGGGTTCTTTCTCTCCTCGTTCAGGAACCCACTGAGCTCTTGTGGTGACCCTAACAGGACGTCTAGTCCGAGCGAGAGCAGCTACATTCCTGAATGTCCTCCATGTGTAGACAGTGTGGATTGATGTACATGCAGAGACTCACTAACACAGAGACTCACTAACACAGAGACTCTCTTGCTGAACTGTGGACGTTACTCAGATATGATCAGTACAAACTGTGTGTTATTAGTTTAGTTCGACTGTGTTTGTCTATAATTGTGATAATCGATAATAATCAGACCTCATTTAATTAGTAATTAATACAGAAATGCAGCTCGTTCCGATCAGCTCGCTGTACAGCAGTAATTAAAACAGTAATGATTATGACCTCATGCTCGACAGCTGTTCTTTGAATGATGTGGTCTTACAGGTTGGATTCAAACATCATAAAGATTATGTGGGCTACACCTGGGCTAAACAGGAGGAGTCAGATTACCTGAGACAGGAGCACCAGGTAAGGCCTGTTTTTAAATCCACCATACAACATTCAGCTCGTGTACTCCCGTTTACTCCCGTATGGAGCTGCAGCAGCACCTAACTCATTATTTATTTCAGTGTTTTGTTGTTTTCGTCTCTCTAGGTCACCTTTACGGAGGAGGAGCTGCCAAAGGAGTCCGGGGACTTTATCCTGGGCTACTACAGCAACAATATGAGCTCTATCGTGGGTGTAACCGAGCCGTTCCAGGTAACTGTAGTTAACCAGACTGCTAACAGAAGCTCTAACTCTGTTTGAAGTAGGCAAATATGGAAATGAAGGTAAAGTCAAGGCAGCGTGATCAGATGCAGACCAGAAACAAATGAAGCCTTTATATCATATATCATATAAACACTCACTGAGAAGAAACATAACACCTCGATAAAGACGTGGGACAGTTTCCTCTGCTGACCTGTGAGAGGTTCTCAGAGGCTGCTGTTGGGTCGAGTACCTCTTGGTGAGAGATCTTCTGGACGTGCTGCCTCTACGAGTCACTCAAAGATATTCTGTCCAGTTACAGACTTTGAGAAGCGTATCATCAGGCTGAGAGAAACAGGAGGTCATTCCCACCAACTGACCAACATCTAGTCTGTTCTGAACCAGCTGGTAGGAGCTGTTGGGGTCAGTGGTTACATGAGGACACACAAACAAGGTGAACAGGCTCCAGACCACCCAGACAAACCACCAGTAGATCCATCCACAAGCATCGGTAGCTCCCACAGTTTCCTGGAACCGTATCATCTTTAGCTTAAATCCAGGTTCTGTTTGGGATCCAACATTGGTCAGGTTTGAGTATGGAGCCTCCTGGTGGCTATTCAGTCCTGCCTGTGCTGTGGAGCGACACACTGACTGACCCACCTGCTGGTGTGATGATCTGGGGAGCATCTCCACGACAGTCGTTCCCCCTGGTAGCAATAGAACTTCCAACTGATTGTTCCGCTGAAAAATGTACTACACACAGCGAGTGTCCACCAGACCCCAACACTTCCTCGTCCAGCACTTATGGGTCCAGCTGGGACTCCAGCTTCAGCACCTACAAGTGTTCAGGATCTACAGGACCAGCAGCAACATCTGTGGGTTAAAATGTGCTGCAGGATGTCGTACAGAACCTGTATGTCTCCAACGGGATCTTGTATGGTCAAGGCTGGAGAAGCAACAAGGAACTAAAGAGTCCTTTCACTGTATACTTACAAAGCCAAGAATGGTCCCACCCTCCTTACGGTAGTGGTCAAGAGTTGACCTGTACCTCAAGCCCTTTGAGCTTCAGGTACAGCTTGAATTGACCCACCATCCTTCAAGACTCTTCTCTGTCCTGGAGTCCACAAAGTGAATCACACTTCCACCGGCTGTCCAAGGACCTTATCGTATCCGTCTTGCACCGTATCGTTCTTTCTTCTATACTTTTAAAATTCATTTGAATGTTAATCCATCAACATTGACCCGGCTGGTCAAGATTCTGATTATTTGTGATGTGATGAAATCGTGGTTTTCGTGTTGACCATAACTTTGTATGACGGTGTTACGGAACAGGTGTTCTTTACGTTCCTTTCATTTTCCTGCAGATCCAGCTGCCCTCGTCCAGCGTAGCCGGTCTCAGTCCCTCCGACAGCTCGGACTTCACCTCCGAGGACGAGGTCAGGCAGGCGGATTCCCGCGACTCCAGCCCCGTGAAGAGCAAGAGGGGCAGCAGCAGCAGCAGCAGGAGCCCCACACCGACCGAAGGGCGGGCCGAGAGCTCCAGCAACCCGCGCTCCAGAGACGCCTCCCCGCATTCCTCCTCCGGCGGCACCTCCAAGAGGAGCGACGGCTCTGAGGGCGCGAACTCAGGCAAGAGCACCAGCGAGTCGTAGATGAGCTCACCGAGGAGAACGATGGGTCGAACACACGCGGCAGAGGCTGGAAGATTCTCTTGGGGGTTTCGTCTCGTCTTCGTGCTTATGCTGTGGTGTGAAGTCTTCGTTCTGTGGAGATGTTGTCTTATATGTTGCAGGACAGAGACAGTGAGCAGCCCCCCTCGCAGCGGTTCAGAGGGTGGGCCGAGTTATCGTGCGTGCCTGTTTCGCAGTAACCTGACGTCATACCATACGCACACTTTCCGTTTCCTCTCCTTCCCGGTGATCCCAGCATGCTCGTGTCTCAGCGGTTCAGGTGTGGGACGGTGAGAAGTAGCACAGGTACACAAGCACATCAGAGAATTAACCTTACAGATCAGCTCGTTTATACAGACTCGTTAATTAAATCTATGCTGAAACATCACGGTCTTCGCCAAGACTCGGAGAAACTGCCAGCTTTTCATTTTAGAGCCGCCGACCGGACGGACCGCGCTAGTGCTCTGGACCCTCCGCTGCTCACAGACCCCCGTTTGCTCTGCAGAAGTTCCTTCCTCGTATTTAAACATGGTCTTGTGGTGGGAGCCTGCAGGTATATGTGTGTACAGGTAGCGAAATATTTACTCTCTTGTTACACCTGGTCAGGTAAATTCATCACACACATAAACACAGCTACTACGCCCTCCTGTGGTGAGTCTTTGAGGGGCGGGAGTGTTAAGTGTTAGGTGAAATGTTCTTCATGGTCTCGTCCTGCAGGTTTACTCGTGTGGTTGCTCGTCTGCAGGGTTACTGCTGTGCTGTGTTCTTGTTACAGTAGATGTCCTCTAACAGACTGAAAACTAGGAAATGGGTGGAGGTTCTCGTTAGGCCAGGTGTCGTTGGCGGTCAGGTGTGCTGTTGAAGTCTGAGGAGAGGAGAGTGGAGGAGTCTTCAGGGCTTTGGAAGAACAGATCAGTGAAACTACAGGGCTAACACTAATCAATCAGTTCCAGCGAGCAGGAGGACGTTCCTCAGAGTTCCTGTTAGATCCGAGGTTTAGTGTGTATCTAGAAGTTCTGCGTCTCTACTGTAACTGTGCTAGGAATCCCGGGTTCTGTGTTCTTTAGAGTTTTCTAGGATGTGTCCTCTGTGGTGTCTTCTCTTCTCTCCTCCTCTCTCCTCCTCTCTTCTTCTCTTTTCTTCTCCCTTCTTCTCTTCTCTCCTTTTCTCTTTTCTTCTTCTCATTTCTTCTCTCTTATACTCTCCTCCTTTCTTCTCTTTTCTTCTTCTCATTTCTTCTCTCTTATACTCTCCTCTTTTCTTCTCTTTTCTTCTTCTCATTTCTTCTCTCTTATACTCTCCTCTTTTCTTCTCTTTTCTTCTTCTCATTTCTTCTCTCTTATACTCCTCCTTTCTTCTCTTTTCTTCTTCTCATTTCTTCTCTCTTATACTCTCCTCCTTTCTTCTCTTTTCTTCTTCTCATTTCTTCTCTCTTATACTCTCCTCCTTTCTTCTCTTTGCTTTTTCTCATTTCTCTTCTCTCTTCTCCTCTACCCTATTCACTTCTCCTTTATTCTCTTTTCTTCTTTTTTCCTCTCCTCTCCCTTTTTTCTCTTGTCTTCTCCCTACTTTTTCCCCATCTCTTCTCTTCTCATTTCTTCTCTTATTTTCTCCTAATTTCTATTCCCTTCTCCTCTTTTTGCTTCCCTTCTCCTCTTTTCTCATGTTTTCTCTTCTTTTCTTCTCTCATCTCCTCCTTTTTTCTTCTCATTTCTCTTCTCTTCCCATCTGTTCTCTTCTCCTGTCTCCTCTTCTCTTCTTCTTTTCTCTCTTCTTGTCATCTTTTCTTTTCTCCTCTCCTCTAGTCTCTTTTCTTCTCCTTTCTTCTTCTCCCTTCTTTTCTAATCTCTTCTCCTCATTTCTCTTCTCTTCCCATCTGTTGTCTTCTTCTCTTTTTTCTCCTCTCTTCTTTTCTCTTGTTCTCTCTCCTCTTCTCCTCTCTTTCCTTCTCCTCTCTTCTTTTTTTCTCTTCTCTTCTCCTCTCTTCTCCTCTCTCCTCTTCTTTTCTCCTCATTTCTCTTCTCTTCCCATCTGTTCTCTTCTCCTCTCTCTTCTTCTCTTTTTTCTCCTCTCTTCTTTTCTCTTGTTCTCTCTCCTCTTCTCCTCTCTTTCCTTCTCCTCTTCTTTTCTCCTCATTTCTCTTCTCTTCCCATCTGTTCTCCTCTCCTCTCTTCTCCTCTCTCCTCTTCTTTTCTCCTCATTTCTCTTCTCTTCCCATCTGTTCTCTTCTCCTCTCTCTTCTTCTCTTCTCTTCTTTTCTGTTCTCCTCTTTTCTCTTGTCTTCTCTTTTCTTCTCTTCTCCTTACTTCCCTTCCCCTTTCTTCTTCTTTCATCTCCTCTCTTTTCTTCTCTTCTCCTATCTTCTCTTTTCTTCTCTTCTCCTTACTCCTCTTCTCTTCCCCTCTCTTGTCCTTTCTTCTCTCCTCTTCTCTTCTCTTCTCTTCTCTTCTCTTCTCTTCTCTTCTCTTTCTCTTTTCCCTCTTTGTAGTATTCACGATGCTCCAGTCTCCAGTAGCAGTGTGTTGGAGTAGTACTAGTGAACCTCAGTGCACTGTTCTTGTGCCATGACTAAGTAGCTTTTTGAGACAGTGTGGTGTCTCACTGTGCCGTGATGGTGAGAGAGTGTGTGTATTTGATTGTGTAAATGTGTTTGCATGGCCGTACGTTATGATCCGGTGATATATCGTGTGTCAAACTCCTTTTACTACTGCAGTGAAGTGGGAAGCTTTGATCAGGGCCACATCCGACCGAGAGAATTGAGGTGCTTTATGTTGTTGTTGTTGTTGTTATTTATTGTTTTTAAAGTTCTGGTCATATAGAAATGCAACATAAGTGAAGCCATTGTGGGAGACTCGCCCACTCGAGACATAATCGTGTTCAACAGTTGTGCAGCTGTGGTGCAAAGGCGTTTGTCCAGTTCGTAATTTACCGGCGTTACAGGTATTTAGCACAATCTTCAGACCAACTTTCCACAAATTACCTTAACAAGCTGAGTTCCCGCATCCAGACAGGATGTTTAAGATGCTGATTAAGCTCAACTCAGGACGTCTGCAGTGTATTGCAGCTCTCAGCGCAGGATACTGATCCACACAAGGGCACACAAACGTAACACACATGCTTCCTTCGTTACTCTGATCTTTCTGGTATATGAGAACAGGGAGCCTAAATCACTCCTTAGAAAACACTTCACATACGTTTCTATCCACTGCAGGTCTCGACTGATGTTTGTTTTCTTCTTGGTCAGGACGTTAGACAAGACGACTGGTCTTACAGGTTAGTAAATAAACTGGAGGTTTAGAAAGAACCCAGCCAGCATGTTCCTGTGTGTTCCTGCCTCTGTGTGTTATGTGTATTGGGTTATAACTTTGGATCCCAGTTGGGTTGAAAATTTGAGCCCCAGTTGGATTATAACTTTTATCCCAGTTAGGTTAACATTTTGAGCCCCAGTTGGGTTATAACTTTGGATCCCAGTTGGACTATAACTTTCATCCCAGTTGGGTAATAACTTTGAGTTCCAGTTGGGTAATAACTTTGAGCACCAGTTGGGTTATAACTTTGGATCCCAGTTGGATTATAACTTTGGATCCCAGTTAGGTTAACATTTTGAGCCCCAGTTGAATTATAACTTTCATCCCAGTTGGGTAATAACTTTGAGTTCCAGTTGGGTAATAACTTTGAGTTCCAGTTGGGTAATAACTTTGAGTTCCAGTTGGGTTATAACTTTGGATCCCAGTTGGGTAATAACTTTGGATCCCAGTTGGGTTATAACTTTGAGCTTGGATTGGATTATAACTTTGTAGTTATGCTACAGTTGTGTTGCTACCGGTTGTTTCAGTTTATGGGCTCCATTTGGTTTACAGTTTTAGGCCCCATTTAGACTACAGTTGTGGGCCCAGTTGGGCTAGCGCTGGGGGCCCAGCTGGGTTTGTGGGCCCCAGTTGGCTTATAATTTTTAGGCTCATGTGAAGCTACCATTTGGGTCACTGTCATGGGGCCCAGTTAGGCTACGTGTGTGGCCCCAGCAGGGTTACAGTTATTTCTGTTTTGACTGATGGACCAGTGGATGATTGTTCATATGGGCCCCACTTGCAGCCCAGGTTGGCCCCATTAATGGCCCACATGGTCAAGAAGACACAGAGGGCCCAAATGGAGCCAATGGACAAATCTTTGTGGGCCCCAACTGGGTTACTAAAAGGGACCCATCTTTAACCCACGTGGGGTTAACATGTGGACATGCTGGCTGGATATCAGGACAATTCACAGCCCATTCAAACCAATAGAGCGTCTCAGTGACTGATTATCTAGTTCATGATTTTAGACATCAGACAAAACGTAGGAAACGAATCAGATTCCTAAGAACAGGGACGCGTCTGGCTTTAACTGGTTCTAGATTTAGAGCATCTTTAGAACTGGACCCATTCTTTGACACTGGAAACCAGTAAGTTGTGGAAGTGTAGACAGTGAAAACACACGTGATGCGGTGAGGACTGGGTGTGAACCATGGTTACACCTGCAGTCTAGTAGTGTCCTGCAGGACAGCTGACTCACATCACTGAAACAAGCTGGACAGTTAGAGGTACTGCAGGACGGGCTGGCCAGTTCTGGTTCTGGAGATCCAGTGAGGCCTTCAGGGTCATCTGAGCCAGTTGTGTTGGATATGAACTCCCCAGGATGGAAGTTCTCAGGACCAGGATTGAGCACCTGATTTAACCGGTGTCAGAGACGTCACTTACTGGTTTCCAGTAGCAAAAAAAAAAATAAAAAAAATAATGGAAAAACCAAATCCAGTTCAAAAACCTCTGCCTTTGATGTTATGGTGTGTAGGTTTTATGTTTTAGTGCTTTAAACAATGTTCAATAGGAAGAAGATAATCTTCATGCATATTGGTAAGGAATGTTCTAGTTAAAATCAAATAGAGGTTCGTAATGGAGACTCTGTGTATAGGAAATAGATGTAAAGAATAGATGACAATCAATGCCAAATATAGAGGATATTGTATGTATATGATGTGTATTAATTTATTTTTTCATTATATCTGCTGTATGTAAAGTGTCGTTCTGCTGGCCAGTGTCTCGAAGGCATTACACAGAGTTTTAAATCATAAACTTCTATGAATTGATATTTTGTGCATTTCTTTAAATTCACAGCGTTAAACTTGATCAGTATGTTTATTCTCGCCGTTTCTTTACGTTTCTGCTCTTTTTCTAAGTTGTATCATTGATTTGACTTTATATTTATTTAATTAATGAAGCTTGTAAAGGATACCTTGTGATGGGAGCCATCTGGCCACTGTTGTCCAAACATTATTGTCCAAGAGAAAATAAATCCCTGTCAAAGTGGAACAGCAGCGTCCTGGTCTCCGCAGTTTCATTATATAAAATATAAACTAATTAAAATATACACAGCAGTGTTTCACCTTCATCACCAATCCCATAATAAACACTAACTCCACCTCCTTATATCTCCACCCACTGACCACTGTATCAGCTCCACTGACCATACAGGACCTCCACTCACTGTCCACTGTATCAGCTCCACTGACCATACAGGACCTCCACTCACTGTCCACTGTATCAGCTCCACTGACCATACAGGACCTCCACTCACTGTCCACTGTATCAGCTCCACTTACAGACTGTAGATCATCTGATTCTCTGTATACTTTATTACTCTGTTCTTTAATGATCAGGACCCCCACAGGACCACCACAGAGCAGATACTATTAGGGAGGTGGGTCTGATAGGGGGTGGTGGTGTTGATGTTGTGGCTGATGTGTCTGGTGTATCTCAGGATGATTGGTTTTGGTGTAAGGTATTTAAACTGGGTTTAGAAGAAGATATCTGATGGTTGTAATACTTCAGTAAACTGTCTTTCTAGAAAACACTGAAGTGTGTGTGGGATGGGTGAGGGGGCGGGGCTGGAGTGATAGATAATGTATTTAATATATACAATTATATCACTGCTGTCCAATGAAAAACAAGTATCTCAGAAATTGCAACTTTACAGGAGAGACCAAAACCCTACTTTACTTTCAGTGCAAGTCAATGGAACCAGAATTTTTTCCAAGCTGTTTTGAAGCACTTCTATTGGTTCAGCATGAAATTGTCACACAGTGTAAACGCCCATTGGTGTGTTCAAATGATGTAGATCTTAAAATCGAAGCGATGATATGCAAAAAAGTCTGTTTATATCTTTAATTGATTGTAATATATATCATGTTTAATATACATTTCATACAGTGAGTCATATTATTACAATACAACTAAAGAGGTAAACCTTTAATCTCTTATTTAAACGTATTTCTTATTTAATGTTATTTGAACAGTAATAACAGCTTAAAATGATATTACAACATTATAATGTATCAGAATTCTTCAGACATTTAATCTAAAAAGTACACACACTGTGTGTAAAAGTCAAACAAAGTACAATAAGATTCAGATTTAGCTGCAAAGCATTTTAGTCGTGTGGTAATAAAGCACTTCTGTGTAAAGACGTGTTTCCATTACTGCAGGGAGAGAATATACATCTTACCACCTTCTTCTCTTCTTGGTGCATCATGGGAAATTCTAAATGTTTCCTTGCGTTTTAACTTGAAGCTGAAAAATGTTGTGAACCTTCAGACACTGTGTGTATTTTCATTCCGTATAGGATGACGACTCTGTTCTGGGAGCAGTTTTGATATTTACAGTTTTTAGGACACCTGAATGTTCTTTAATAAAATTTTGTTTTTTGGGTGCAGATGTAATCTGTATATTGAGGTGATGCTATATTCCTAGATTACAATTACAATTCCATGTGTGAGATAAATGCATAAGTAAAACACTACCACTGATGGCCACTAGGGGGACACAGCGGGGAATAAATGCACCACCTCCTCCCAGTGCCAGTCCAGCAAGGGCTGCTTTTCCCTCCTCTATCTGTCGTGTTATAACACAGTTATAAATGTAGTGTGTATGAGGGTTTCTGGCTTCACTCTGTGGTATGTGTGGTATGAAGAGTTAGAGTAGAACTGAAAAGAGGAATCGACTGATTTTGAATTTGAATTAGAATTTGAGAATTATTAAAGCAGAAAATGATCCTTTACATCATCATCTGGTGACATCATTACAGTACACGTTAAAGAGCTGCTCAATCATTGAGTGTATTAAGCGTGTTGTTTATGTGACGGGCGTCTCCTGTGATCAGACTGGTTGCTAGGGTGTTTCTAGGGTGTCCCAGCTAGTTGCTATGTGGTTGCTAGAGAATTCCAGCTGGTTGCTATGGTGTTGCTAGGTGGTTGCTAGGGTGTTGTTATGTTATTGCTAGGTGGTTGCTAGAGTATCCCAGCTATTTGCTAGGCGGTTGCTATGCGCAACCATGATAAACAAGCGAGGGTTTCAGTTTAAACCCACATACTTTAGAAATACAAAAGTGCTTCAGCACAAATAACATTAATGTTTTTATCATACAAATTAGCTAAATTGGTGTATTAATATGTTTATTAATTAGTTATTAGTTAGTAAGCTGGCTAGTGATGCTCAGCTCAGCTCAGCTGGCTGGTGATGGTGGGGTGGAGGCCCTGATGGTCAGTCCTCCAACAGCGTTCAACAGACGGGAGGACAGTCATTTCCTCTATTTAAAGAATAAAATCAAAACCACAGTAACACTCATAGCGGTTATATGGTTAACTAGAACCCTGTTGGCTGTGTGTGAGATTACACATTGAGCTGCCAGTGAGCAGTGAAGCAGGGGATGTGCGTAACAGAGGAAATCATATATATATATATATATATATATACTCCGTCAGTGTTACTACAGAAAAGATCTGGCTCAGCTGACGGTCCTTCAAAACAAGTTTTTCATCCCTGATTTATATACGTACCTCAAACCAGTGACCTAATCACAAAACACAAAGCACGTATTAAGCGTGTTGTTTATGTGACGGGCGTCTCCTGTGACCCGGCTTTGCTTTGTGGCGGTCCGAGGAGCAGGAGGAGCTGCTGAACCTGTGCAGCTAATCCCATTTAGAGTTTTAGGTGGTTGCTAGGGTATCCCAGATGGTTGCTAGGGTGTTGCTAGGTGGTTTCTATGGTGTTTCTAGGGTATCCCTGCTGGTTGCTAGGGTGTCCCAGTCGGTTGCTATGGTGTTGCTATGTGTGCTATGTGGTTGCTAGAGTATTCCAGGTGGTTGCTATGGTGTTGCTAGGTGGTTGCTAGGTGGTTGCTAGAGTATCCCAGGTATTTGCTATGCGCAAACCATCATAAACCAGCGAGGGTTTCAGTTTAAACCTACATAGTTATAAACTCTAGAAATACAGAAGTGCTTCAGCACAAACATGGTTAATGATATTATTTTAGAAATGAGCTCAGACTAGTTTTACGAGTGCGAGACCGCCGATAAGCCGGGTGCTGCCGTGATTATCCGCTGACAGATATTTGCTTTGCCGGCGTTCTGCTCCAATACAAGCAAGACCGTACTTGATCATCCAGCGTGTTGTGTAACGCTCAAGCCAGGACTTGTCGATCATTCTGTATATTGTGTGACAGAAATTCATTAGAATCTTTATGATGAGCCGTACGATTGGCTCCTCACTGGATTCAGAGCTACCTTGGCCGTGATTGGCCGGTGGTATGCTGGAGCTACAGTATATGTGGTGTGTTATGTAAGTGTAATTATGTAATGCTGGTGTTGGATTTATAAGAAAAACACTGCTATCCTGTTTTCTCTGATCACCCGAGAGGCTGTGGCGTGTTTTTCTAAGTGTGTTGGCGTGTGTGTGTCTGATGCAACACTTGGCTGGAGTTGGGAGGTGCGGTATGAGCTGGTGCTATTGTAGTAGAGACTGATGGCCTGATTGTGCTGCCTCACTGTGACGCCGTGGACCACTTAATTCTGCATTCAGTTCTGCTGATTCATCAGTTTTCAAACGCCGCTGTGTGTTCATACAGCGCTTCTCACCGACTGGTCTCCAGCAGGCACGCTTCATTAACTCCAGCCTTTTAAATCAGGGCTAACGGTGGAACTATCATCATCATCATCATCATCATCATCATCATCACTGTCCACAGAAAAACAAGTATCTGCAACATAGCATCTTTACAGGAGAGAACCTTCTATGTAGGTTCATATAAAGAGGATTTTGGAGCATTTCTATTGGTCCGTTCATCCTGAAACATTCACAGGGTATGTTTTTATTGGGCAGCGATGATATGTATCTATACTAGACACCTGTAGGAGATCAGAATCTCTATAAGTGGAATAAATAATTAACAAGTATCTCAGAAATAGTAACTTTCTTTATTTCCAGTGCGGTTTAAAGCAGTTCTGGAGCATTTCTATTGGTCCATTCATCACGAAACCTTCCCACCGTGTTAGAATACAGATAAAAAACAGACAGTGATGATCCTCTGAGAGTGTCTTATGTGGATCATTCAGGTGAAACTGTTCTACAGACTGTGTTTGTTGTACTTTGAGTGTTTATGTTTAGTATCTTTATTTAAGGTGAGTTACAGGTGAGTCAGTTTTGGTATAAAGTGTCTACGTTCTGATGTAGAGGATCTTCTCCTCACATTGAGATTACAGGCCTACAGGCCTACAAGCTCCAGTAATTATTTTGAACAGACTGCAGCGTTTTCTTTACACCATCATAAACAAATATGGCTCCACAGTTTAAGAGCAGCGACGCTTTAAACAACTTATTTATTACATTTTTTATTTTTTTATTTATTTTTTATGATTGGTACTGCTGTGCAATACTGCAGGAAGGGCCTGGCTTCAGTTCCCTGGCTGGGTGACTACAGTCCTTTCTGTGGACCACTGTCCCACTATCTGCCCATTAGGGGTGTAAGAAAATATAGAAATATTAAATATTGGGATATTATGTTTAGTGATACTGTATCGATTCTCAAAAACACAGTATCAATACACAGATCCTTGACAGACAGTGAATCAGTGTGTGTTGTGTTTAAACCTCTGACCACTAGATGGCAGTGTTGTAATTCATTTTCAGCTCCACTCCAACATTAACAAGCAGCACAAGAGCGCAATGCTGTTATAAACATTGATAAACCTGTTCATACAGTGGAGTGTTTTAATAGTAGAATTAGAAAAATCACAGTTTATCTCTTTACTTGCAGTATCGCAGTATACCGTGATATATTAAATGGTGAGCGCTGTATCACGATACG
This sequence comes from Megaleporinus macrocephalus, assembly GCA_021613375.1. Classification (NCBI taxonomy): domain Eukaryota; kingdom Metazoa; phylum Chordata; class Actinopteri; order Characiformes; family Anostomidae; genus Megaleporinus; species Megaleporinus macrocephalus. Next base: position 846,098 of record CM038725.1, on the reverse strand, counting down.
TATTGTATCTCCAGGTTCTTGCTAATACACAGTGCTGGGATAGACTCCGGTGTCCCATCAACCCAGAAGGATAAGCAGTTCAGCAGATGAATGAATGAATGAATGAATGAATGAATATATACACAATTGGAAAATGCTAATCTCATGATTAATGAACTGACTTGTTCTACACTGTTTTATTCTTCTACAGATGATGTTTTGATAGAACAGCTACAGCTGCTTGTTGTTAAGTCTGTGTATATGGAGCGTCCCTTTATTTCAGCTTTACAGCTCATCAAGCGCCAGAGGGAGTCCACGACCTTCCCATTACCCACGTCATAACCCTACACGAGTGAGGATCTGACCTGGAAGAGGCCGGAGTGGCCAGTCATGGTGATCTGTGATAAGACAGAGATCAGACCGGGCTGCTGTTCTCGCCCGCCTGCAGTGTCCCTCCATTAGCAGATGTCTTATCAGAGTTAACTGAGCTTTAAAAGGTCCTGAAAAGGGTTACGGTGACTCGGTGACTCGCCTATCTTGTTTTTAGAGGCTACGCTAAAGCGAGCAGCAGATATGGAGCAGCTATCTACCTGATTCCAAATCACTCAGGGACACTAGATAAGCCACTCGGTGGCAGGAGAGAACGTTATACCCCGAGAGTCCTTTCTTACATAACTGTGTTCTGTTCCCACCCGGCCGATTCACAGGGGCTACACTCTTCTGACTCGATCAGAAGCAGAGTGATGGACGTAACGTTCTGTAACGAGGGACTAATCATACAAACACTGTTCAACCCAGTTTGCACACGTTAGTGCTGAAATGGTTACAGGGCCTGATCGGGGTCTGCTCTGAACTCACCACCGGACTGGAGGAGGAGTAGCAGAGGAGACTGACTCAGCTGTATCTCCATCTCTACAGTGAACATTAATTAATGTTTAAATAACTAAAGTGATTAATATTTAATTAATTTTTAGTTCTAATAGTAAAATAGCAGCTCAGGCTTCAGTCGAGTCTGTTTACAGCTCTTACAGTGTGAGCCCAGTTTAAGTGGGACATCAGATAAAGTGGGACACTTAGGCTTAACTGCCCTTTGCTTTTGTCAGTCAATGACAAAACAGCTGCTTAGATGCCAGGTGTGAAATACAGGGGGTCCTGGGGGGGTTGGGACCTTATGCTAAACCTCTTGGTCCCCTAATTGTCTCAAAATATAAATTCTTGATGTAAACGTGCTATAATGTTATGCTGGCATTGTTTAGCTGCTTCTTCCTCAATCTGCTTAACTAACCACTGGTTGGACTCAGGGTGGCGCTATACAGGCTCACCCAGTTGTTCCCTCATATCAGATGTTTTCACGATAAGGATCATTAAAACTTTACAACATAGAATTTAAAACTATTGACCTCCACAGTTAAATCATCCATGCAGTCAAACTCATACACACATACACACACACACTAGTGAAGGCTGGGTTACCAATATCCAGCATATATATATATATATATATATATATATATATATATATATATATATATATATATATATATATATATATATATATATATCTCAGCTGAAGTCAGAGGGAAAGTGTGTAAGATGTGGAAGAGTGCATGACTAAAACTCACCGCTATGGTAAGTGAGCAGCCGACCGACTGAGGAGTCATGGATCTTCACCATATGATATTTCACAGTATTTATTTTTATTTATTTATTTTACAGTAATTATATATATATAAATATATATATATATATATTACCATGTTATCCAGCCATAGTTACATATAAATAAATCACCATTGTGGACGAATACACCATCATTGTGGGCGTGGCTTCATTCTTTAAAAAAAAAAACATTTGTAAGCATGACGCTATAAAAAAATTTCACTGTAAAGGGTTAATTCATTTTCAGCGCTGTATTGAAATGCTTCACTACTGATGAGGAGTCGATTCCCAAAGAGTCGATTCTTTGACTGAGAGATTTCCTTTAATGATTTTAGGTTCTATAAATGTTTTTTTGGAAATTAAAATAAGATTCTCTCTTAATTCTCATTTCCGGCCGCAGTGACCGCTGTATCTCATCACCACCGGCTCCGGAGTCGAGGAGTCGATTCCGCGGAACCCGGACTCGTGGTTCACGGAGCTCCACTCTCTCACGTTGACGACATACAACCCGACTTTTACATCATCGCAGGCACGTGGGCTCTCTCGGCCCCGCCCCCGCCCTCGCCTTTCGCGCGCTGCCGGCTCGTGACGCCGCGAGACGGAATAAAAGGGGCGGACTGAGTGAACGGCTGCGAGTCCCGGACCGGCGCGCGAGTCTTCTGTAACCGGAGCGCTAACGAAAAGCCGCGAAGATGATGAACGGAGAGCTGAACGGGTTTCACAACGCGCTCATCGACGAGGACTGCTTCCTGTTCACCTCCGAGTCGGTGGGCGAGGGCCATCCAGGTAAACCGGCTCCGGTACACCGCGCTCCGCGCGAGAGCGGAGAACCACGTGCTGTAGCGCGAGACACGTGTGTAAAATGCAGCACTTTGTAGTTTTTAATGTTTTTAGTTCATTTTACAGTCACAGAACTACAAATCTGCGTATCACGAGCTACTTTACAGCAGAATAAATTATAGAAATGACTGAATTTAAATATGATATATGTCGAGTTAACACGTTATCTTCACGCGCAGCCTGAAAAAAATCATTAATCAATCACATTTTAAGACTCCAGTCCGGTTTTATTAGTAAAATCTATTTATAGAGCAGCTTTTTAACGCTGGAGTATATAGAAAGTCTAGTTCTCGCTCAGCTGGGGTTGCCATGTATGTCTGTATCACGCAGCGCGGGCTAAGTTTGGCCTACAGTCTGGCAGCCAAGCTGAAGGACACCCCCACCCGCATTAGAGACAAAACACATCAGCACCTATTTCTCACCTCCGCTGACCATACAGGAGCTCCACCTACAGACTGTAGATCATCTGATTCTCTGTATACTTTATTACTCTGTTCTTTAATGATCAGGACCCCCACAGGACCCCCACAGGACCACCACAGAGCAGGTACTATTAGGGAGGTGGGTCATTCTCAGCACTGCAGTGACTCTGACATGGTGCTGGTGTGAGTGGATCAGACACCTCAGTGTCACTGCTGGACTGAGAATCGTCCACCAACCAAAACTATCCAGACAGCAGTGTCCTGTGGGCGGCGTCCTGTGTCCACTGATGAAGAACTAGAGGAACACAAACTGTTTACAGCCCACGCGTTCATCCATAAATAAATATTGATTATCTGTTCCGTATCACTGTAGTATAACTTATCAGTGTCGTGCTAATTAGAATAAACTGCTTTGTAGTTAAAAGGTCTGATCTGAAGATCTGACTTTGTTTCATGTTTAACAGACAAGATATGCGACCAGATCAGTGATGCTGTGCTCGATGCTCATCTCAAGCAGGACCCGGATGCCAAAGTAGCCTGCGGTAAAAACTTCTCTAAACTTTTTCTAAAACTTTTCATCTGTTTTATCCTTTTGATCTTGAAGCTCTTGTATGAACTCGCTGCTCATGTACACACGTTCTCCCTTCCAGAAACCGTAGCCAAGACGGGGATGATCCTGCTGGCGGGAGAGGTGACGTCTCGTGCCACCGTGGACTATCAGAAGGTCGTCCGCGATACCATCAAGCACATCGGCTATGACGACTCCACTAAAGGTTTGTGTGTCAGTACACAGTAACGAGTGGAACCGGAGCTCTCGCTGAGAAGAACAGAGAGACTAATCAGAGCTTCTCGACTGTGTGGTCGGCTCTGCAGCGTCTGGATAAAAACACAACCTAATGTCTGTATCTTCTCATCTGCTAGGCTTCGATTACAAGACCTGCAATGTGTTGGTGGCTTTGGAGCAGCAGTCTCCAGATATCGCGCAAGGGGTGCATCTGGACCGCAACGAGGAGGACATCGGCGCAGGTGACCAGGTCAGTCGGTGCTCTCAGTTTTTAGAATTCCTGCTGGGTCCTAAAAAGAGCTACACATATATACACACACTGATCCCCCATACCATCAACACCACCTCCTATCTACACACACTGTCCACTGTATCAGCTCCACTGACCATACAGGACCTCCACTCACTGTCCACTGTATCAGCTCCACTGACCATACAGGACCTCCACTCACTGTCCACTGTATCAGCTCCACTGACCATACAGGACCTCCACTCACTGTCCACTGTATCAGCTCCACTGACCATACAGGACCTCCACTCACTGTCCACTGTATCAGCTCCACTGACCATACAGGACCTCCACACACTGTCCACTGTATCAGCTCCACTGACCATACAGGAGCTACACTTACAGACTGTAGTTCATCTGATTCTGCCCCTAATAGTATCTGCTCTGTGGTGGTCCTGTGGGGGTCCTGATCATTAAAGAACAGAGTAATAAAGTATACAGAGAATCAGATGATCTACAGTCTGTAGGTGGAGCTGATGCACTGGATAGTGTGTAGATACAAGGATGTTAATGTTATGAATGTTAATGTTATATATATATATATGATGCGTTTGCTCAGTTTCCTGTGCTCGTGCTCCACCGCAGGGTCTGATGTTTGGTTATGCCACTGATGAGACAGAGGAGTGCATGCCCCTCACCATCGTCCTCGCCCACAAGCTCAACGCCAAGATGGCAGAGCTGCGCCGCAGCGGTGTTCTTCCCTGGCTCCGGCCGGACTCCAAGACCCAGGTACAGTCTATCAGTTGCTTTCTGCTGGTGCTGGTTTAGTGATGCTATATTTCATGTATACACAGTGGAGTCATATTATTATATCCAGAGTGACCACAGTGTCCACCACAGACAGCAGCTGGACGGACTGGGAGACTCAGTAAGGTCCTGGTAGGGGGTCACAGGTATCTGGAGGTATCATGCTGACTGCAGTGCATCCCTCAGCTGCTGGAGGGAGCGTGGAGGAGGATCCATAGAGACAACACCACCATCCAGGTGGTCCCACAGATGCTCAGTCAGGTTCAGGTCTGGGGAATTAGGGGTCCAGGGTAGGACTTGGAAATCTTGGTCAGCTCTTCAAACCAGTGTGAGATGGATTCAGACCCAAATGGGTTGAGAGGGTCTTCCACATGGATAAGTGGGTCCAGAGAATGAACCAAAACATTCTCCAGACCAGAACGCTGACACCTACACCCTTCAAAGTCTGAATAATTTGACTCCACTGTGTATTTGCTTGTAAGAACTGGACAAAGAGGACTCCTCAGTGGAATCTCCACTTAATCAAATTAATAGAATGAAAGGAAACTGGGAATCCTTTATAACTCCATTATAAACAGTTTATATACTGGTAGCACTGACCCCCCCTTTTGCTTCTGCTCGTCCACTCAGGTGACCGTGCAGTACAGACAAGACCGAGGAGCAATGCTGCCGGTGCGTGTCCACACCATCGTGATCTCCGTGCAGCACGATGAGGACATCTGCCTGGATGAAATGCGAGATGCTCTGAAGGAGAAGGTGGTCAAGGCTGTGGTCCCGTGTGTCTACCTGGACGATGACACCATCTACCATCTGCAGCCGAGTGGCCGTTTTGTCATTGGTGGACCTCAGGTATTGAAAATATGGGTTTATTTTTTTAAATCGGGGTTTATTTATTATGTTTTTATATTATATCACAGAAAAAAAGAAAAACACACTGTATTCCCCGCCCCTAACCCTCACAATACCAGACATGCTAATATAATACATACATTCACAAAAGAACAGTATACAAAGGGTAAATAATAAATAAATCAATACATTAATTAAATAATCATTAAAATTCAATTACAATAACACACTATCTTCATCCAAATCTTCAACAAAAGATAAAAAAAGGTTGCCAAATATCAGAAAACTTCCCAGTGGATGCTCTCAAAGTATATCTAATCTTTTCCAAGACTTCTCTGACCCAGTGATAGTTGGAGGATTAGTGTCTTTTCATATAAACAGAATTAATCTCCTGACAAGGAGAGAACAGAAAGCATATTTATAACAATGCTATGAATAAAATATAGATTTATTTAAATGTATTTAGATTTGGATCGATACAGTGAATTGTACACACACAGCTCCTGAGTGAGGATGCAGATAAGGACTGAGCTTCTGGACGTTCTGTCCTCTTCTACTGGAAGAACCAGGATTCTTTTATTTGCTACTAGACTGACCCGGATACAGTTAATCTTATTAAACCTTCCTCTGCTTGCAGGGTGATGCTGGCTTAACAGGTCGCAAGATCATTGTTGACACCTACGGAGGCTGGGGTGCCCACGGAGGAGGAGCTTTCTCTGGAAAAGACTACACTAAAGTGGACCGATCTGCTGCCTACGCTGCCCGCTGGGTGGCCAAGTCTCTGGTCAAAGCTGAGCTGTGCAAACGTGTCCTTGTGCAGGTGAGAAACAAGTGATAAGCACACTGTAGTATTAATACACACTGGAGTCACATTATTATGACCAGCTGATATCCAGAGTGACCACCGTGTGCAGGTACCACAGATGCTCAGTTGGGTTCAAGTATGGGAAACTAGGGGTCCAGGGTAGAACTTGGAGGTCTTGGTCAGCTCTTCCAACCAGTGTGGGACATTTCTAGTCGTGGTCGTGTCTCATTGTCCTGCTGGAAGATCCCATCCACCCCAGAGAAGACCATCAGCATGTATGGTGTACGTGATCTGCAAGGATGGATTCAAACACTAATCGGATGAGTGGATCCAGAGAATGCTAGAAAACATTCCCCAAACCAGAACACCTGACTTCCTTTGAGCTACACGCTGCTGCCGCCGCCATCATAAGTAGGATAGTAGTGGTCATAATAATGTGACTCGACTGTGTATTTGGTCTTAAAGACAGAATAATTAGGAACTGGTCCCAAACCCAGACTGCTGTTATGAACACACAGGCTACACAAGACCTGCTGGTCATAATCCGTAGCTGAATCGGCTGTTTCTGTATCTTCCAGGTGTCCTACGCCATCGGAGTAGCCCATCCTCTGTCCATCTCCATCTTCCACTACGGCACATCCCAGAAGAGCGAGAGGGAACTGCTGGACATCGTCAGAAAGAACTTCGACCTGCGTCCAGGAGTCATAGTGAGGTAAAGCAAACGAATGTTCTCTGGGTTGCAGGACTAGCTAGCTGTAGCTCCACTCTCCTGCTTGCCTGTGACCTCTCTGTGTAGAGCCTCTGGTAGTATATGAGCTTGCAGAGTTCATGTAAACACCAGCTGTTCAGATTTCTGTTTTTATTCTCTGTTTAATTCACATTCTTTAATATTGAGTGGTGTTTGTAAAGCTGCTGCTGCTGCTTCTTCACTGATTTAGAGCTTTGCACCTTCTCTGGCACTCTGGACCCCCACATGTGGAGTAAACCTGTAAGAAATAAATGTATTTGAGTCTTAATGTTTATAAATGAGCCAGACATGATGGATGGATGGATGGATGGATGGATGGATGGATGGATGGATGGATGGATGGATGGATGGATGGATGGATGGATGGATGGATGGATGGATGGATGGATGGATGGATGGATGGATGGATGGATGGATGGATGGATGGATGGATGGATGGATGGATGGATGGATGGATGGATGGATGGATTTTTTTCATGCATCTTCACTCCAAAGCCAGGCTGATCTTTCAGATTAGTGGTCACTGGCTCTGTTAGTTTGGGTCAGTGCCTGTTCTCTACCTCAGCCTGTCGCTGGGCCTCGTCAGTGAAAGGGTAAGTAGCCGGTCGGCTTCCTGCCTGGCTGCGTCTCCAGATCTGGTCTGTTTGCTCGTTACCGTGTGTGCTGTTCTCCTCGTTCTGGTCTTCGGCGGTTGCTAAATCCTCTGACCTGTGTGTTCCAGGGACCTGCAGCTGAAGAAGCCCATTTACCAGAGGACGGCCGCCTACGGCCACTTCGGCCGGGACTCCTTCTCCTGGGAGATTCCCAAAAAGCTGCAGTACTAAACCTCAGCGTCGGACTTTTCCCCCGAGGTCTGCTGACGTAGCCTACAGAGAAGTCCGCAGAGCTCCGGGGAGGAAAGTGGAATCCAGATTTTTATCTTTTAATCTGATTTTGGCAGATTTTAATGAACCACTAATAATTAGAAAAGACAACTTCAGATCAGCAGAACAGGCTTCGGGCCGGAGACTAAACCTCAGCTCGTATTTGTAGTTTAGTCAGTTATGAATAAATCAGTTCATGACTCTTGGACTGACTCAGCCGCGAGACTGTTCCTGTTAGTTCCAAAAGCTTCTGCATTATTTATTTGTGCTTGTGTACTTAAACATGCTGGACTGTCTCGAGCAGCTCTTTGCAGAGGCGGCGTTTTTAGTGTGTAGCTCTATGCCGGTGGTCCCATAGTGGTCCCAAAGGGTCCTACAGAAAACCTTTGGGTGGCGAGGAGGCCACGGGCCGCTGTAAGAGGCATGTAGTGCCATTCTGAGTTAACGGTGCCTGTTTACTCCACGACTCTCGTGTCTGATTCCTTCGTTTCTCACTCTAACCTCAGAGGAGCTGCAGGATTGGCTGGTGTTGTACAGAGAAACCAGCTTCGTTTACATGCAGTCTTTCTCTCACACTCCCTCCGTTTCCCTTCCATTCCTGACTATGTGTATTTAACTTGATTCTTTTGTTATATTTTCTGTTTATTTTTAACAATAAAACATGTTTCTTTCATACAGATGTGCTCAAGGTGTCTTATTAATATGCAGAGGTCTCGTTATAAACTGTAATAACTGCTTTATTCAGATTAAATACAGTTCATAACTAGCGGTTGGTTCACTGAACGGATAAGTCGTGCGACTAATGAACTTTTGGGGCATTTAAAAAAAAAACATTCATCATTAATAAACATTTATTTGTAATTGTTGTGCATCGTTTGATTGCAGAAGCTGCTGATTACACTGTGTGAGAGAATGATAATTAGAAGAGATCCAAAATCACTGAATTCTGGTTCCATTGACTTCCACTGACAGTAAAGTAGGTTTCTCATTTTGAGCCGAGGATGGACGTGTTGGCTGCAAGAAATATTTTAAATTAAATTCAATTATTAGAAATTGTGCTTTGGTGATTCTGTGGATAGTCAGTGGTTTGGTTTGCATGCTTTCCTGTACTGACCATTACACATTAGTCATGGCTGTGGTCATTTACTTTCAGCTGGTCAGGGTTTCTCAGACTACAGGTATGTCTGAAATCGCCCACGAAGTCAGTAGGTACTAGATTAGACCCAGTAGGTACTGCTCCAGCGGTAGACTAGTAGGTGAGTTTAGTGGCCACACAGTCTCAGACGCACTACGTCCACCATCCAACCACCACGTACTCGTCCTGCTACTCATTAAAAACCCGTTTACTGACAGATTCAGATCCTGTCTGTGAGTCTGATCTGTGTTTTGGTCTGAATCTGTTCTCAGATGGTGTCGAGCTGTAGCTCTGAGAAGTCCAATCAGCAGGAACTTAATACTTTACTATCTCAGCAGTAGTGCTAACCTCTGTAGCGGCGGTTCACTAGCCGTAGCTACGTCCACACAGCCGACGTTCAGCTTTACACCGTTTATTTACTCCACTCTGAATTCATCCGCCGCTCCAGGTGAATTATGGGATAGCGCTCGCAGGTGATCCGGATTTGACTTTATAACCTTTAGTTGTGCTCTGATCGTCTCTGTGTGGTCTGGGTGTGCTGCTCCGTGCTGAGAGAAAAAAAGCTTGAGTATTGATCTTTTTACTCGAGTATTGATCAGTATCAGTACCCGCGTTGGTATGGATATGATGGATGTTTGGATCGACCCGCCCAGCTCAGTAGTGGTTTGAGAGTAGTTCAGTAATCAGATCGGACTGTGTAGTAGATGTTTGGTGACTGAGATGAATTCCGTGTTCTGATTATGTAATGCAGTAACGTGCGGGGTTCTGACTGAAACCAGCTCCTGTGACGTCTACACTCATATATCTGTTCTGTCTGGTCAGCGCTGCACTCGTAAATATATGATGTAATAGTTTTCAGTGAAGAATCTCCTGAAGGCTCAGGACGTCTGGTTCCCATCACCTCTGCTGTGAGCTAGTTGGCCTGTTCCTCCAGCAGCTGTAGATCTGTGGAGTTTCTTATTTATGGTTAGAAATGATTGGACGTGGATTAACGGGATGAATTATTTATGTCTGATCACACGTGCTCAGGTCAGGTGATGTATCTGCTGGAGAGCGAGGCCTGCTGATCTTTCAGCTCCAGTATTATAACCTCTGAACTTTTCTTGGCTGCTGACCGCTCGCCTTACAGTAAAGGACAGACTATCAGGTTCCGTTTGCCCCTCAGGCTAGATGTTACCTCCTGCCACGGGTTTCCCAAAGCTGTCACCCCATTCGCTTACAGGAAGGGCGGAGGTGGGGGTGTGGATGAGGGTGGGGGTGTGGATGAGGGTGGGGGTGGGGGTGTGGATGAGGGTGGGGGTGTGGATGAGGGTGGGGGTGGGGGTGTGGATGAGGGTGGGGGTGGGGTGGGGGTGTGGATGAGGGTGGGGGGTGGGGGTGTGGATGAGGGTGGGGGTGGGGGTGGGGGTGTGGATCTGTTGCCATCTGGAATTGGTAAAAAACCCACCTGAGCCCAAATACACAGGAGCTAGAAGTTAGTAGTTAGTAGTTTTACACTAATGTGGTATCAGTAGTGTAGATGAGACCATTGACCATCTGTCTGACCTGTTAGGCTGAATCATAACATGCTGGCGTTATAACATGTTATACCACCTCAGACCTACTTACATGCTTTATAACAGGTTATAATAGTGTGGTTGTGTTAGCTGGTTAGCTATGTTAGCCTCATAGCTCTTAACAATCATTGAGGAGCAGAAGAAACGCTGTAATCACTGTTTCTATAAATCCTGTGATTTGCCGACAACGTTCTGAGCAGAAGAAACATGATTGGAATATATCACCACTGAGGTGAAGAACAGAGTGGAGGAGATGGAGGTGAGGAACAGAGTGGAGGAGATGGAGGTGAGGAACAGAGTGGAGGAGATGGAGGTGAAGAACAGAGTGGAGGAGATGGAGGTGAGAAACAGAGTGGAGGAGATGGAGGTGAAGAACACAGTGGAAGAGATAGAGGTGAGGGACAGAATGGAGGAGATGGAGGTGAAGAACACTGTGGAAGAGATAGAGGTGAGGGACAGAATGGAGGAGATGGAGGTGAAGAACACAGTGGAAAAAATGGAGGTGAGGGACAGTGTATAGGAGATGGAGGTGAAGAACAGAGTGGAGGAGATGGAGGTGAGGAACAGAGTGGAGGAGATGGAGGTGAAGAACAGAGTGGAGGAGATGGAGGTGAGGAACAGAGTGGAGGAGATGGAGGTGAGGAACAGAATGGAGGAGATGGAGGTGAAGAACGGAGTGGAGGAGATGAAGGTGAGGAACAGAATGGAGGAGATGGAGGTGAAGAACAGAGTGGAGGAGATGGAGGTGAGGAACAGAGTGGAGGAGATGGAGTTGAAGAACAGAGTGGAGGAGATGGAGGTGAGGAACAGAGTGGAGGAGATGGAGGTGAGGAACAGAGTGGAGGAGATGAAGGTGAGGAACAGAGTGGAGGAGATGAAGGTGAAGAACAGGGTGGAGGAGATGGAGGTGAGGAACAGAGTGGAGGAGATGGAGTTGAAGAACAGAGTGGAGGAGATGGAGGTGAGGAACAGAGTGGAGGAGATGGAGGTGAGGAACAGAGTGGAGGAGATGGAGGTGAAGAACAGAGTGGAGGAAATGGAGGTGAAGAACAGAGTGGAGGAGATGGAGGTGAGGAACAGAGTGGAGGAGATGGAGGTGAAGAACAGAGTGGAGGAGATGGAGGTGAGGAACAGAGTGGAGGAGATGGAGGTGAAGAACAGAGTGGAGGAGATGGAGGTGAAGAACAGAGTGGAGGAGATGGAGGTGAGGAACAGAGTGGAGGAGATGGAGGTGAAGAACAGAGTGGAGGAGATGGAGGTGAAGAACAGAGTGGAGGAGATGGAGGTGAAGAACAGAGTGGAGGAGATGGAGGTGAGGAACAGAGTGGAGGAGATGGAGGTAAGGAACAGAGTGGAGGAGATGATGGTGAAGAACAGAGTGGAGGAGATGGAGGTGAAGAACAGAGTGGAGGAGATGGAGGTGAGGAACAGAGTGGAGGAGATGGAGGTAAGATGTTACAGTAGATGTTGGAGGTGGTGCTGATGTGATGAAGAGAGATTTGAGCTGAACTGAAAGATGAGCTGCTATCAAGCAGCAGATATAAGAACCACATGAAAACAAACCAGTTCACTCCCAGATCACCCTTACACACTACAATACTTACTCCTACTGACCACCAGTGTTCACCCCCAGATCACCCTTACACACTACAATACTTACTCCTACTGACCACCAGTGTTCACCCCCAGATCACCCTTACACACTACAATACTTACTCCTACTGACCACCAGTGTTCACCCCCAGATCACCCTTACACACTACAATACTTACTCCTACTGACCACCAGTGTTCACTCCCAGATCACCCTTACACACTACAATACTTACTCCTACTGACCACCAGTGTTCACCCCCAGATCACCCTTACACATTACAATACTTACTCCTACTGACCACCAGTGTTCACCCCCAGATCACCCTTACACACTACAATACTTACTCCTACTGACCACCAGTGTTCACCCCCAGATCACCCTTACACACTACAATACTTACTCCTACTGACCACCAGTGTTCACCCCCAGATCACCCTTACACACTACAATACTCACTCCTACTGACCACCAGTGTTCACCCCAGATCACCCTTACACACTACAATACTCACTCCTACTGACCACCAGTGTTCACCCCAGATCACCCTTACACACTACAACACTCACTCCTACTGACCACCAGTGTTCACCCCCAGATCACCCTCACACACTACAATACTCACTCCTACTGACCACCAGCACCATCAGCTCAGCTTCTCCTTCACCAGTTCTCCTGTTTCCACCTTAAATGGAGGTGCAGGTACGTTCTGGCTCCTGCTGCACTGTTTAAGGAGGAGCAGGAAAACTGGTGAACGAGCTGCTTCACCCTCGTGTGCTCGGTAGGAGTGAGTAGTGTAGAGTGAACAGTTGGTCTGGGGGTGATGTGACTGGTCACTGGTGAGAGGTTTAAAACTACAGCTACAAGAAACTGGAACAGGAAGTTCAGTCTCTCGTCCTGACCGCAGACGAAGGGTCAGACAGTTCTGCTGCTGCTTTCTGGTTCTAGATAAAAGCTTATCGTGGTTCTCAGTTCAACTGATTCTGAGAGACTGTAAACAATGTGAACCATAGACGTTCTAAGAGAGTGTGATAGCGCCCCCTATGTGGAGAATCACATGCTGCCCTCCATCTGCAGTTCACACCACAGTAACAGTACAAAGTAAGATGAATATGTTATTGTGAGAGAAGTAGATCAGATCTTGATCCAGTTTGAAGAACAAAGTTAGGTTCCAGATTTCTCCTGGACGCCCCAGACATTGTATGAATGTGTTCAGTTCCTTCAGCAGCAAATCTTGATTTATCTTAATGAACTACTGAGCAGTCAAAGCAGGTATTAGATGAGAACTGATAATAATACTGGGTTGTTAACGGTTAAATATACTCTGAGGTATGTAGAAGCTGGTAGAGAAAGCTCTGGTTAATAAAGCTCTGGTTGATAAAGGTCTGGTTGATAAAGCTCTGGTAGAGAAAGCTCTGGTTGATAAAGCTCTGGTTGATAAAGGTCTGGTTGATAAAGCTCTGGTAGAGAAAGCTCTGGTTGATAAAGCTCTGGTAGAGAAAGCTCTGGTTGATAAAGCTCTGGTAGAGAAAGCTCTGGTTGATAAAGCTCTGGTTAATAAAGCTCTGGTTGATAAAGCTCTGGTTAATAAAGCTCTGGTTGATAAAGGTCTGGTTGATAAAGCTCTGGTTGATAAAGGTCTGGTTGATAAAGGTCTGGTTGATAAAGCTCTGGTTGATAAAGCTCTGGTAGAGAAAGCTCTGGTTGATAAAGCTCTGGTAGAGAAAGCTCTGGTTGATAAAGCTCTGGTAGAGAAAGCTCTGGTTGATAAAACTCTGGTAGAGAAAGCTCTGGTTGATAAAGCTCTGGTTGATAAAGTTCTGGTAGAGAAAGCTCTGGTAGAGAAAGCTCTGGTAGAGAAAGCTCTGGTTGATAAAGCTCTGGTTGATAAAGCTCTGGTTAATAAAGCTCTGGTTGATAAAGCTCTGGTTGATAAAGCTCTGGTTGATAAAGCTCTGGTAGAGAAAGCTCTGGTAGAGAAAGTTCTGGTTGATAAAGCTCTGGTTGATAAAGCTCTGGTTGATAAAGCTCTGGTTGATAAAGCTCTGGTAGCGAAAGCTCTGGTTGATAAAGGTCTGGTTGATAAAGCTCTGGTTAATAAAGCTCTGGTAGAGAACGCTCTGGTTGATAAAGCTCTGGTTGATAAAGCTCTGGTAGAGAAAGCTCTGGTTGATAAAGCTCTGGTAGAGAAAGCTCTGGTAGAGAAAGCTCTGGTTGATAAAGCTCTGGTTGATAAAGCTCTGGTTGATAAAGCTCTGGTTGATAAAGGTCTGGTTGATAAAGCTCTGGTAGAGAAAGCTCTGGTAGAGAAAGCTCTGGTTGAAAAAGCTCTGGTTGATAAAGCTCTGGTTGATAAAGCTCTGGTAGAGAAAGCTCTGGTTAATAAAGCTCTGGTTGATAAAGCTCTGGTTGATAAAGCTCTGGTTAATAAAGCTCTGGTTGATAAAGCTCTGGTTGATAAAGCTCTGGTTGATAAAGGTCTGGTTGATAAAGCTCTGGTTGATAAAGGTCTGGTTGATAAAGCTCTGGTTGATAAAGCTCTGGTTGATAAAGTTCTGGTTGATAAAGCTCTGGTTGATAAAGCTCTGGTTGATAAAGCTCTGGTAGAGAAAGCTCTGGTAGAGAACGCTCTGGTTGATAAAGCTCTGGTAGAGAAAGCTCTGGTTGATAAAGCTCTGGTAGAGAAAGCTCTGGTAGAGAAAGCTCTGGTTGAAAAAGCTCTGGTTGATAAAGCTCTGGTTGATAAAGCTCTGGTTGATAAAGGTCTGGTTGATAAAGGTCTGGTTGATAAAGGTGTGGTTGATAAAGGTGTGGTTGATAAAGCTCTGGTTAATAAAGCTCTGGTTGATAAAGCTCTGGTTGATAAAGCTCTGGTTGATAAAGCTCTGGTTGATAAAGCTCTGGTAGAGAACGCTCTGGTTGATAAAGCTCTGGTAGAGAAAGCTCTGGTTGATAAAGCTCTGGTAGAGAAAGCTCTGGTTGAAAAAGCTCTGGTTGATAAAGTTCTGATAGAGAAAGCTCTGGTAGAGAAAGCTCTGGTTGATAAAGCTCTGGTTGATAAAGCTCTGGTTGATAAAGCTCTGGTAGAGAAAGCTCTGGTAGAGAAAGCTCTGGTTGATAAAGCTCTGGTTGATAAAGCTCTGGTTGATAAAGCTCTGGTTGATAAAGCTCTGGTAGAGAAAGCTCTGGTAGAGAAAGCTCTGGTTGATAAAGCTCTGGTTGATAAAGCTCTGGTAGAGAAAGCTCTGGTTGATAAAGCTCTGGTTGATAAAGCTCTGGTTGATAAAGGTCTGGTTGATAAAGCTCTGGTTGATAAAGCTCTGGTTGATAAAGCTCTGGTAGAGAAAGCTCTGGTTGATAAAGCTCTGGTTGATAAAGGTCTGGTTGATAAAGCTCTGGTTGATAAAGGTCTGGTTGATAAAGCTCTGGTTGATAAAGCTCTGGTAGAGAACGCTCTGGTTGATAAAGGTCTGGTTGATAAAGCTCTGGTAGAGAAAGCTCTGGTTGATAAAGCTCTGGTTGATAAAGCTCTGGTTGATAAAGGTCTGGTTGATAAAGGTCTGGTTGATAAAGCTCTGGTTGATAAAGCTCTGGTTGATAAAGCTCTGGTTGATAAAGGTCTGGTTGATAAAGCTCTGGTAGAGAAAGCTCTGGTAGAGAAAGCTCTGGTTGATAAAGGTCTGGTTGATAAAGGTCTGGTTGATAAAGCTCTGGTTGATAAAGGTCTGGTTGATAAAGGTCTGTGATTGTGTCTCCTGTAACAGCAGTAAACGCTACAGTGTGCTGATGTTAGCAGAACAGAGCTCAGAGCTAATTTCAGGTGTTCCAGGAAAGGCTGGGTGATGCCTACTGAATGTTAGCGTATCAGAGAGCCGTGTTCAGGTTCTGCTCCTCAGCAGTACAGTGAGACTCTGACACTGTACAGCGTGACACCATAAATAATCCCTGAGGTCAGGTATCTCCTGAACAGGATCCGGGCCATTAATCTCTGGACCCAGCGGCGCTCCAGCCAGACACGCCCTCAGCGCGTATCAGATCCTCGTATTTTTAACTTCGTGGTCGTGTGTACGGTACTGAAGAGTGATACACACTCAGTTACGTAACAGCAGATCACTGACCTCCTGAACCTCAGATTAACATAGATCTGAAATGAATCTCAGGCTTTTCTCTGGAGCTGTATGTTCCTCTGGTTTCTGTCTGGATTGATACTTTAACCAGCACTGATTTAATACTTATATACCGAGTACTGAAGGATTTCAGCACTCAGTACCACATTTTAATGCCTGATCAGTACCAGTGAGCCAGTGAGCCTGTTCCAAAGTCTAGACTGCTTACTGGCTGATCAGCACGTCGTAACCGTGGCCTTTTGAACTGCCTTTATTAACCGACTCACTGACTGACTGACTGACTGACTGACTGATTGATGTGTGTACTACATTTATTTATTTATTTATTATTTTATTTCTGTATAGACTCACAGTCACAGGTGCTGCGAAGGCTTTATAATAGGTGCTGGAACATTGCAGTGAGAGTTTGATTGCAGTCAGCTACAAGAGCTGCTCAGGTACTGATGTTCGGTGATCAGATTTGGATCACGTTGCCCTCCAGTTCATTCCAAAGTTACTGCTGCACAGCCCAATACAGAGGCTTCATATTCTCTACTGGTGATGGTGGTTTCTATAGAGATGATATGAGATGAGATGTGGGTGTGAATAAGTTTCCGGTATCAGCACTGGAAGCAGATTAAAGCAGTTACGTTACTAGACGTCTTAGACACGCAGTGTATATTTTATTTAATGTAATATAAATTTTTAGTATAACTAAATACATACCATGACACTCAGTCCTAGTAACTACTGAAACTATATACACTATATACACTATATACACTATATACATTGTACACAGTCCTGTGCAGGTTTTACTCACTTAGAGACATTATTATATCTAAACAGCTGTGTATTCCAGACAGGAAGTTTTGATTTACTCAGTAAACACTTTATTATTAAATATTAATCAGTATTAATATAGTAAGTCGTGCTTTTAAACTTTATTATTAAATATTAATCAGTATTAATAGAGTAAGTAGAGCTTTTACACTTTATTATTAAATATTAAACAGTATTAATATAGTAAGTCGTGCTTTTAAACTTTATTATTAAATATTAATCAGTATTAATAGAGTAAGTAGAGCTTTTACACTTTATTATTAAATATTAAACAGTATTAATATAGTAAGTCGTGCTTTTAAATTTTATTATTAAATATTAATCAGTATTAATAGAGTAAGTAGATCTTTTACACTTTATTATTAAATATTAATCAGTATTAATAGAGTAAGTAGTGCTTTTACACTTTATTATTAAATATTAATCAGTATTAATAGAGTAAGTAGAGCTTTTACACTTTATTATTAAATATTAATCAGTATTAATAGAGTAAGCAGAGCTTTTACACTTTATTATTAAATATTAATCAGTATTAATAGAGTAAGTAGAGCTTTTATACTTTATTATTAAATATTAATCAGTATTAATAGAGTAAGTAGTGCTTTTACACTTTATTATTAAATATTAAACAGTATTAATAAGTAAGTCGTGCTTTTAAACTTTATTATTAAATATTAATCAGTATTAATAGAGTAAGTAGTGCTTTTACACTTTATTATTAAATATTAAACAGTATTAATATAGTAAGTCGTGCTTTTAAACTTTATTATTAAATATTAATCAGTATTAATAGAGTAAGTAGAGCTTTTACACTTTATTATTAAATATTAATCAGTACTAATAGAGTAAGTAGAGCTTTTACACTTTATTATTAAATATTAATCAGTATTAATAGAGTAAGCAGAGCTTTTACACTTTATTATTAAATATTAATCAGTATTAATAGAGTAAGTAGAGCTTTTACACTTTATTATTAAATATTAATCAGTATTTATAGAGTAAGTAGTGCTTTTACACTTTATTATTAAATATTATTCAGTATTATTAGAGTAAGTAGTGTTTTGCACTTTATTATTAAATATTAATCAGTATCTATAGAGTAAGTAGAGCTTTTACACTTTATTATTAAATATTAATCAGTATTAATAGAGTAAGTAGTGTTTTACACTTTATTATTAAATACTAATCAGTATTAATAGAGTAAGTAGAGCTTTTACACTTTATTATTAAATATTAATCAGTATTAATAGAGTAAGTAGAGCTTTTACACTTTATTATTAAATATTAATCAGTATTAATAGAGTAAGTAGAGCTTTTACACTTTATTATTAAATATTAAACAGTATTAATAAAGTAGAGCTTTAACACTTTATTATTAAATATTAATCAGTATTAATAGAGTAAGTAGTGTTTTACACTTTATTATTAAATATTAATCAGTATTAATAGAGTAAGTAGTGTTTTACACTTTATTATTAAATATTAATCAGTATTAATAGAGTAAGTAGAGCTTTTACACTTTATTATTAAATATTAATCAGTATTAATAGAGTAAGTAGTGTTTTACACTTTATTATTAAATATTAATCAGTATTAATAGAGTAATTAGTGCTTTTACACTTTATTATTAAATATTAATCAGTATTAATAGAGTAATTAGTGCTTTTACACTTTATTATTAAATATTAATCAGTATTAATAGAGTAAGTAGTGTTTTACACTTTATTATTAAATATTAATCAGTATTAATAGAGTAAGTAGTGTTTTTACACTTTATTATTAAATATTAATCAGTATTAATAGAGTAATTAGTGCTTTTACACTTTATTATTAAATATTAATCAGTATTAATAGAGTAAGTAGTGTTTTACACTTTATTATTAAATATTAATCAGTATTAATAGAGTAAGTAGAGCATTTACACTTTATTATTAAATATTAATCAGTATTAATAGAGTAAGTAGAGCGTTTACACTTTATTATTAAATATTAATCAGTATTAATAGAGTAAGTAGAGCTTTTACACTTTATTATTAAATATTAAACAGTATTAATAAAGTAGAGCTTTAACACTTTATTATTAAATATTAATCAGTATTAATAAAGTAAGTAGAGCTTTTACACTTTATTATTAAATATTAATCAGTATTAATAGAGTAAGTAGAGCTTTTACACTTTATTATTAAATATTAATCAGTATTAATAGAGTAAGTAGAGCTTTTACACTTTATTATTAAATATTAATCAGTATTAATAGAGTAAGCAGAGCTTTTACACTTTATTATTAAATATTAATCAGTATTAATAGAGTAAGTAGAGCTTTTATACTTTATTATTAAATATTAATCAGTATTAATAGAGTAAGTAGTGCTTTTACACTTTATTATTAAATATTAAACAGTATTAATAAGTAAGTCGTGCTTTTACACTTTATTATTAAATATTAATCAGTATTAATAGAGTAAGTAGTGCTTTTACACTTTATTATTAAATATTAATCAGTATTAATAGAGTAAGTAGTACTTCTACACTTTATTATTAAATATTAATCAGTATTAATAGAGTAAGTAATGTTTTTCATACGTCAGTGTGTTTATGTAACTCTTTCCAAGCTTCTCCTAAACAACCCAGTATTATTATCAGTTCTGATCTAATACCTGCTTTGGCTGCTCAGTACTTCATTAAGATAAATCAAGAACTGAACACATTCATACAATGTCTGGGGCGTCCAGGAGAAATCTGGAACCTAACTTTGTTCTTCAAACTGGATCAAGATCTGATCTACTTCTCTCACAATAACATATTCATGATACTTTGTATTGTATGTCTGATTATTTACATCTGTTCTAATCAGTTCTGCTCATCTTACTGATGATCAGACACTTATTGATCAGATAAAGACTTTTACACTATCAGCTCAGGGTCCACATAAAGCTATCTCTGTTAATGTTATCATAATGTTATCTCTATTTACATTTCCATATGAAGTGGCAGAGCAGTGTAATGTTATGTAACGTAATCCCCCCCCTCCCCTCCCCCCCCCCGACTCTGCACAACGCTTTCTGCTGACCTTGACAATCAGCTCCACTCCTCACTCTACTGGATGTTGCATCACCCCGTACAGAGAACTCACAAGACTCAACAGAGCTGAACATTAACTCTAAACAGCGAACGCAAATGTATATATAAAATCTAAACCTAAACCTTAACCTTAACCTAAACCCAACCTCAAGGTAAAATAAAAAAAAAAACTAACCCTAAACATAGCCTTTAGCTCAGGGCCAAACATAAACCTATGCATGAACCTAAACCTAACCTCAGGGTAAAACCTAAAGCTAACACTAACCCTAAACCTAAGTCTAAATCAAAACATAAACCTTAGCCTAACCTCAAGGGAAAACTTAAAACTAAGCCTAAACCTGAGCCTAACCCTAATGTTGTTGATAATCAAATATCAGCAGAAAGTTAATTATTGATTATGTATCTGCTGATCTTATTAAGGGATCGTCTAAACAAAGTTTTATACATAAACCAGACGAATGGACTGATACTAATACTGACCGTCCTGCTCAGGCACTCGCACACTTTCACGAGGATCACTAACCGTGTACCTGGACACAGCTCTGACCGTTACACTAGTATTAATGTGTTCACTGAATAACTTTTATTAAACTAACAGGCTCTTCACTGAGACGCTATTTATTTAATACTGTTATATAGAAACTGATAACTCACTGTTACTGAGACTCACAGTTACTGAGACTCACTGTTACTGAGACTCACTGTTACTGAAACTCACTGTTACTA
Source organism: Megaleporinus macrocephalus (assembly GCA_021613375.1). Taxonomy (NCBI): domain Eukaryota; kingdom Metazoa; phylum Chordata; class Actinopteri; order Characiformes; family Anostomidae; genus Megaleporinus; species Megaleporinus macrocephalus. The sequence goes on along the minus strand of CM038725.1, from coordinate 825,073 downwards.
TCACTGTTACTGAGACTCACTGTTACTGAAACTCACTGTTACTGAGACTCACTGTTACTGAGACTCACTGTTACTGAAACTCACTGTTACTGAGACTCACTGTTACTGAGACTCACTGTTACTGAAACTCACTGTTACTATCACTGTTACTGAGACTCACTGTTACTGAGACTCACTGTTACTGAAACTCACTGTTACTGAGACTCACTGTTACTAAGACTCACTGTTACTGAAACTCACTGTTACTGAGACTCACTGTTACTGAGACTCACTGTTACTATCACTGTTACTGAAACTCACTGTTACTATCACTGTTACTGAGACTCACTGTTACTATCACTGTTACTGAGACTCACTGTTACTGAGACTCACTGTTACTGAGACTCACTGTTACTATCACTGTTACTGAGACTCACTGTTACTATCACTGTTACTATCACTGTTACTATCACTGTTACTATCACTGTTACTGAGACTCACTGTTACTGAGACTCACTGTTACTATCACTGTTACTGAGACTCACTGTTACTGAGACTCACTGTTACTATCACTGTTACTGAGACTCTGTTACCGAGACTCACTGTTACTATCACTGTTACTGAGACTCACTGTTACTGAGACTCACTGTTACTGAAACTCACTGTTACTGAGACTCACTGTAACTAAGACTCACTGTTACTGAGACTCACTGTTACTGAGACCCACTGTTACTGGGACTCACTGTTACTATCACTGTTACTGAGACTCACTGTTACTGAGACTCCCTGTTACTGAAACTCACTGTTACTAAGACTCACTGTTACTGAGACTCACTGTTACTGAGACTCACTGTTACTATCACTGTTACTGAAAATCACTGTTACTGAGACTCACTGTTACTATCACTGTTACTGAGACTCACTGTTACTGAAACTCACTGTTACTATCACTGTTACTGAGACTCACTGTTACTGAGACTCACTGTTACTGAAACTCACTGTTACTATCACTGTTACTGAGACTCACTGTTACTGAAACTCACTGTTACTGAGACCCACTGTTACTGAAACTCACTGTTACTGAAACTCACTGTTACTGAAACTCACTGTTACTGAGACTCACTGTTACTATCACTGTTACTGAGACTCACTGTTACTGAAACTCACTGTTACTGAGACTCACTGTTACTGAGACTCACTGTTACTGAAACTCACTGTTACTGAGACTCACTGTTACTGAGACTCACTGTTACTGAGACTCACTGTTACTGAAACTCACTGTTACTGAGACTCACTGTTACTGAAACTCACTGTTACTGAGTCTAAATCAAAACATAAACCTTAGCCTAACCTCAAGGGAAAACTTAAAACTAAGCCTAAACCTGAGCCTAACCCTAATGTTGTTGATAATCAAATATCAGCAGAAAGTTAGTTATTGATTATGTATCTGCTGATCTTATTAAGGGATCGTCTAAACAAAGTTTTATACATAAACCAGACGAATGGACTGATACTGACCGCCCTGCTCAGCCACTCGCACACTTTCACGAGGATCACTAACCGTGTACCTGGACACAGCTCTGACCGTTACACTAGTATTAATGTGTTCACTGAATAACTTTTATTAAACTAACAGGCTCTTCACTGAGACGCTATTTATTTAATACTGTTATATAGAAACTGATAACTCACTGTTACTGAGACTCACAGTTACTGAGACTCACTGTTACTGAGACTCACTGTTACTGAAACTCACTGTTACTGAGACTCACTGTTACTGAGACTCACTGTTACTATCACTGTTACTGAGACTCACTGTTACTATCACTGTTACTGAGACTCACTGTTACTGAGACTCACGGTTACTATCACTGTTACTGAGACTCACTGTTACTATCACTGTTACTGAGACTCACTGTTACTGAGACTCACGGTTACTATCACTGTTACTGAGACTCACTGTTACTATCACTGTTACTATCACTGTTACTATCACTGTTACTGAGACTCACTGTTACTGAGACTCACTGTTACTGAGACTCACTGTTACTATCACTGTTACTGAGACTCACTGTTACTATCACTGTTACTATCACTGTTACTGAGACTCACTGTTACTGAGACTCACTGTTACTATCACTGTTACTGAGACTCACTGTTACTGAGACTCACTGTTACTGAAACTCACTGTTACTGAGACTCACTGTTACTAAGACTCACTGTTACTGAGACTCACTGTTACTGAGACTCACTGTTACTGAGACTCACTGTTACTGAAACTCACTGTTACTAAGACTCACTGTTACTGAGACTCACTGTTACTGAGACTCACTGTTACTGAGACTCACTGTTACTGAGACTCACTGTTACTGAGACTCTGTTACTGAGACTCACTGTTACTATCACTGTTACTGAGACTCACTGTTACTGAGACTCACTGTTACTGAAACTCACTGTTACTGAGACTCACTGTTACTAAGACTCACTGTTACTGAGACTCACTGTTACTGAGACCCACTGTTACTGAGACTCACTGTTACTAAGACTCACTGTTACTGAGACTCACTGTTACTGAGACCCACTGTTACTGAGACTCACTGTTACTGAGACTCACTGTTACTGAGACCCGCTGTTACTGAAACTCACTGTTACTGAGACTCACTGTTACTGAGACTCACTGTTACTGAGACTCACTGTTACTGAGACTCTGTTACTGAGACTCACTGTTACTATCACTGTTACTGAGACTCACTGTTACTGAGACTCACTGTTACTGAGACTCACTGTTACTGAGACTCACTGTTACTGAGACTCACTGTTACTGAGACTCACTGTTACTGAAATTCACTGTTACTGAGACTCACTGTTATTGAGACTCACTGTTACTGAGACTCACTGTTACTGAGACTCACTGTTACTGAGACTCACTGTTACTGAGACTTACTGTTACTGAAATTCACTGTTACTGAGACTCACTGTTACTGAAACTCACTGTTACTGAGACTCACTGTTACTGAAATTCACTGTTACTGAAACTCACTGTTACTGAGACTCACTGTTATTGAGACTCACTGTTACTGAAACTCACTGTTACTGAAACTCACTGTTACTGAGAGTCACTGTTATTGAGACTCACTGTTACTGAAATTCACTGTTACTGAGACTCACTGTTACTGAGACTCACTGTTATTGAGACTCACTGTTACTGAAATTCACTGTTACTGAGACTCACTGTTATTGAGACTCACTGTTACTGAGACTCACTGTTACTGAGACTCACTGTTACTGAGACTCACTGTTACTGAGACTTACTGTTACTGAAATTCACTGTTACTGAGACTCACTGTTACTGAAACTCACTGTTACTGAGACTCACTGTTACTGAAACTCACTGTTACTGAAACTCGCTGTTACTGAGACTCACTGTTACTGAAACTCACTGTTACTGAGACTCACTGTTACTGAAACTCACTGTTACTGAAACTCGCTGTTACTGAGACTCACTGTTACTGAGACTCACTGTTACTATCACTGTTACTGGGACTCACGGTTACTGAGACTCACTGTTACTGAGACTCACTGTTACTGAAATTCACTGTTACTGAAACTCACTGTTACTGAGACTCACTGTTATTGAGACTCACTGTTACTGAAACTCACTGTTACTGAAACTCACTGTTACTGAGAGTCACTGTTATTGAGACTCACTGTTACTGAAACTCACTGTTACTGAGACTAACTGTTACTGAGACTCACTGTTACTGAGACTCACTGTTACTGAGACTCACTGTTATTGAGACTTACTGTTACTGAAATTCACTGTTACTGAGACTCACTGTTATTGAGACTCACTGTTACTGAGACTCACTGTTACTGAGACTCACTGTTACTATCACTGTTACTATCACTGTTACTGGGACTCACGGTTACTGAGACTCACTGTTACTGAGACTCACTGTTACTGAAATTCACTGTTACTGAAACTCACTGTTACTGAGACTCACTGTTATTGAGACTCACTGTTACTGAAACTCACTGTTACTGAAACTCACTGTTACTGAGAGTCACTGTTATTGAGACTCACTGTTACTGAAACTCACTGTTACTGAGACTAACTGTTACTGAGACTCACTGTTACTGAGACTCACTGTTACTGAGACTCACTGTTATTGAGACTTACTGTTACTGAAATTCACTGTTACTGAGACTCACTGTTATTGAGACTCACTGTTACTGAGACTCACTGTTACTGAGACTCACTGTTACTATCACTGTTACTGAAACGTATTAGGTTTTAATACGTTAATTCTAAAAACCTGCAGCTCTCTCTCAACATCTGGTTACAGTAAGGACACAGTGGACCTTCTCTGAACCTGTTCTACCAGCTTCACTGTGCTAAAGGCCACGATCAGCACCGACAGCGAGCGTTCCTCTGACGGGGTGCAGCTCTGGGGGGCGTATCCGACCGCAGGGATGAGCTAAGAGCGGATTGTGTTGGTATGTTCACCAAAGCTGGGTGGTGTGTATTTCTATTCATAGAGAAACGTTACAGATCCCAATATTCATAACTGAACACCACAGTGTGTGTTTATGTAACGAGTGTTTGTAACTTAGCCTTAAAGGAACATCTTGGTTTTCACAGAAGCTTCCAAATCCCTACAATAGCCCGTTTGGTGAGCATGGAACTGATACTCTGCTCCACCAACAGAGTCCATTATCAGAGCTCAGCAGACTGTATCAGAGAAAAGGTCCTTCGCTCTGCTCTCAGCCTCCTGACCTGTTAATGGACTTAAGAAGCAGAAAAGCCTCAGAAACAGCCCCCAGGACCCCTAGCACATGGAGGGGTGTGTGACTGAGAGAGCAGGGTTTTGGGCGTCCAATCAGAAGGCAGAGATGCTCTGTAGGTGGAGCCTCGGTACATGGGAATATGGGAATGTGAGCTCTTCCTCGCTCCCACAGTGAGGATTACATGAGTAGGGGATAAAAACAGGGCTGTGGGGTGGAGGGGTGGGGGGTGGGAGTTTTTGGGGGGGCAGTTAAGTTCAATCACAGATGAACAATCACACCGTGTCCTAAAGAGCCAAAAACCTGTTGAAGACCTTTCTTTACTCGTCTAATCTCTTATTTCACTGCGAGTCTGGGGCTGTTCAATAGAAACACTGGCCAAAGCAAACCTCACTGGACTGACCAGAACCTTCACACACTCAGACCGGTCACTAAAACCTGCACAACTCTGAACATCCAGAACCGGGACTGAGAACTTCTGGACACTATGATTTATTAAAACCAGTAAATGCTGCCCCCTGGAGTATGACCTCCACACTAATTCACTGAGATGACACCGCAGTGAAGCTCTGAAGGTCAGCAGAGATCCAGACTCACTGAAGATCTAACTATCACTGGAGTGGACTGTCAAACCACCTCCCTGTACCTCCACTTACTGTCCACTGTATCAGCTCCACTGACCATACAGGACCTCCACTCACTGTCCACTGTATCAGCTCCACTGACCATACAGGACCTACACTCACTGTCCACTGTATCAGCTCCACTGACCATACAGGACCTCCACTCACTGTCCACTGTATCAGCTCCACTGACCATACAGGACCTCCACTCACTGTCCACTGTATCAGCTCCACTGACCATACAGGACCTCCACTCACTGTCCACTGTATCAGCTCCACTGACCATACAGGACCTCCACTCACTGACCACTGTATCAGCTCCACTGACCATACAGGAGCTCCACTCACTGACCACTGTATCAGCTCCACTGACCATACAGGACCTCCACTCACTGTCCACTGTATCAGCTCCACTCACCATACAGGAGCTCCACTCACTGTCCACTGTATCAGCTCCACTGACCATACAGGACCTCCACTCACTGTCCACTGTATCAGCTCCACTGACCATACAGGACCTCCACTCACTGTCCACTGTATCAGCTCCACTGACCATACAGGACCTCCACTCACTGTCCACTGTATCAGCTCCACTGACCATACAGGACCTCCACTCACTGTCCACTGTATCAGCTCCACTGACCATACAGGACCTCCACTCACTGACCACTGTATCAGCTCCACTGACCATACAGGACCTCCACTCACTGTCCACTGTATCAGCTCCACTGACCATACAGGAGCTCCACTTACAGACTGTAGTTCATCTGATTCTCTGTATACTTTATTACTCTGTTCTTTAATGATCAGGACCACCATTCTATTTTAGCACTGCAGTGACACTGACGTGGTGGTGGTGTGTTAGTGTGTGTTGTGCTGGTGTGAGTGGATCAGACACAGCAGTGCTGCTGCTGGAGTGTTTAAACACTGTGTCCACTCACTGTCCACTCTATTAGACACTCCTACTACTTGCTGGTCCACCTTGTAGATGTAAAGTCAGAGACAGTAGCTCATCTGCTGCTGCACAGTTTGTGTTCCTCTAGTTCTTCATCAGTGGACACAGGACGCCACCCACAGGACACTGCTGTCCGGATAGTTTTGGTTGGTGGACGATTCTCAGTCCAGCAGCGGCACTGCTGTGTCTGATCCACTCACACCAGCACGTCAGTGTCACTGCAGTGCTGAGAATGATCTATAAAGCAGGGTTTCTTTGTTTCTCAGATAACTTTAGTCTAAAGTCAAGTATGTCCAAGAGGGACAGTCCTCACCTGCGGATTTAGTTATAATGCTAATCGGGGAATCCTGATTTGTGGAATACACCCCCAAATATGGATATATCTTAGAAAACAAGAGTAATATACACCAATCAAACATCACAGCCATGAATCTTCAGCATCCTTTATATCGTTATCTACAGAGAACATGTTTACAAACATTAATAATAATAATAATAATAATAATAATCATACAACAACCAAAAGAAGAAATGATGAAAAAGTAAACGTATATGATGGAACTGTTGTCCAGTTGAATTTATCAACATTTAGCTACAATGATATATTTAGAGGAACCTGTCTCACACACAGCTGCTGAGAAATCAGTCCTCCAGCACCGTTCAGCTTTACTCTCCTGCACTGGAGCTGCGAGGCTGGTGCAGCAGCTCTGACCTCACTCATAAAGCATGTTAGATCAGCTTCATGTGTTACCTGAACCCAGAACTACTGAACTATAGATTCCTTTTCACATCCTGAGACACACAGGACATCCCACACAGCCCGCTCTCTGATTTAACCAATCAACTGTACAAAAACCTCAGACTCCTGCAGGAGAACGAGCTGGGGCTGAGATGTTGCTGCTCACTGGAGTGCTATGGTGGCCCATCAGTGGCTGTTTGGACAGTCTACCTCACTAACAACAGATTACACCTCATCTCACGAGAGATATGAGATCATCTCTACATCACAGACGGCGCGTCCCACGTAGTACAACATCTCCGTTTTCTCTTCGGGTCTCAGCGTCAACTCTTCCAAAGTCCGAGGCTGAAGAGCAGCTGCTTGAAACCTCTAACGCTACTCATTCGCAACTCAAGTCCGGCTCAGAGGCGTGACCGCTCCTCAGGCTTCACCACAGTCCGGCACGGCGTCCCGGTGGAGGCTCAGCGCTTGTCGCGCCGTTTATCCATTTCTTGGCCGATTCGTGCCAACAGCACCGTCCTCATAGCCGAGTCTAGAACGTTCTTCTCCTCCACACGCTCTACCACGCTCTCCGGCTCATCCTCCTGAGAAGAACAGAACCAGTACAAACCAGTACAAGTGAACACAGAGCAGCAAAACCAGAAACAGGCAGCAAACAATAAAAGATCATCTGGACACTGAGAGGATGCCAAGGGATGTCACAGTTCTCAGATCAGTCCAATCAGTGTTTTATTATATTAGTATTTTGCTGTTGTGTGTGTGCAGCATTGATTGTGAGTTTATTAATGATTCAGAGTCACTGCTGGGTGAGGGGGGGTCCACCCCCCACATATTTACATGGTACATGCAGTGCAGTGAGATTAATCGTCCTACTGTAATACAAACATTTAGTTTCAGTGAAATTGACAGAAAATTACAGCATTAAATTCCTTAAAATAATAATAATAATAACATTAAAAACTATATTTCAAACTTCTGTAAAGCTGCTTTGTGACATCAATACAAATAAATCAGATCAAGCTGCGTCTGTATTCAGACACTCTTAGTCTAAACCAGCAGCACTGCAGACACCAAACAAATATCTTAGTTGATCTTAAGGTGAGAGAGAAATTAGCTGAATCTTTTTAAAGGAATGGGTTTTACTGGTGTAACGAACTGTAACACAGAAAACAGTCTCTGCCTATTAACATACTAGTCTACTGACAGACCGAACCAATCAATACAGAGTCACTGATTTTACTTATTTATTTACTTACTACTTTTTTGTAGTATCAGAAGTTATGACTATAGTCCTAACACAGGGTCTAATCTTACCTTTACATATTAACCAACATTTAACATCTGTTTAACATCAGTACAACGTCACTCAACAACCGCACACGTTCCAAATGAGGTCTCGCATGTGTGTTTCTGTTCAATTATATTTCTACACGTAAATCTGGAAATATGGGGCTGTGCAGGTAGCAAACCTGGACTGGATCTGAGAAACACTGACCAGCATCAAAAACAGTTCAACTACAATATTACACACACATATATGTATTTATATTAGTTAGCTTTTTATTCTAATTCCCTGTTTCAGTATATATATATATATATAAATGATTTACACAACAAACAATTCAACAAACAGAGAAACGATGACTCACGACCGTGTACCTTGTATACAATGAATGATGTCACATGACCGCTGTCAGCTTGGTAGTCAAGCCAGAACAGCTCGCTGCCTGTGCTCTCCTGCTCCGTGCTGGAGCTGCTCTCGTTCCATTCCTCAGTTTCTACTCCAGCTCCGGGTTCAGAGCCGTCTGAAAGCAAGCAGAGACAGAACATCACTGATAACCTCTCAAAGCCAAAACACAGGAAGTTCACATCCGACTAATATATAAATATAAATATATAATAAAATCTTTTATTTGTATTTTTAACTGTTAGGTCAGCTGGTGCACATCTATCAGTCCAGTGAATAAGAACCTTAACTTCTTTAAATCTATGAAATTTAAAACTGGATAATGTTTTTAAATAGTCAGTCACAGCATCAACACTCTGATTCACCAGCACAGCGGTGTGTCAGTCAATCAGACAG
>CM038725.1:788409-813409 GCA_021613375.1 Megaleporinus macrocephalus | reverse complement strand
CACATACACACCATCGCTACTGACACCTCCTCCTAACACACATACACACACCATCACTACTGACACCTCCTCCTAACACACATACACACACCATCACTACTGACACCTCCTCCTAACACACATACACACACCATCACTACTGACACCTCCTCCTAACACACATACACACCATCACTACTGACACCTCCTCCTAACACACATACACACCATCACTACTGACACCACCTCCTAACACACATACACACACCATCACTACTGACACCACCTCCTAACACACATACACACCATCGCTACTGACACCTCCTCCTAACACACATACACACACCATCACTACTGACACCTCCTCCTAACACACATACACACACCATCACTACTGACACCACCTCCTAACACACATACACACACCATCACTACTGACACCTCCTCCTAACACACATACACACCATCACTACTGACACCACTTCCTAACACACATACACACACCATCACTACTGACACCACCTCCTAACACACATACACACCATCGCTACTGACACCTCCTCCTAACACACATACACACACCATCACTACTGACACCTCCTCCTAACACACATACACACACCATCACTACTGACACCACCTCCTAACACACATACACACACCATCACTACTGACACCTCCTCCTAACACACATACACACCATCACTACTGACACCACCTCCTAACACACATACACACACCATCACTACTGACACCTCCTCCTAACACACATACACACACCATCACTACTGACACCTCCTCCTGACACACATACACACCATCACTACTGACACCACCTCCTGACACACATACACACCATCACTACTGACACCTCCTCCTAACACACATACACACACCATCACTACTGACACCTCCTCCTAACACACATACACACCATCACTACTGACACCACCTCCTAACACACATACACACACCATCACTACTGACACCTCCTCCTAACACACATACACACACCATCACTACTGACACCTCCTCCTAACACACATATATAAACGGAGGAAATGTTTAATCCGCTCGAGCTCAGATTAAACACCACTCGCTGCTAAATGACAGTTAGGACAGTTAGCACAGTTAGCACAGTTAGCCTAGCCTGCTCGTACCTGGCGATCTGGTTCCTCCGGATGTGGTGCAGAAACCCGTGATTCATATCCAGACGACCCCCCGGCCTGTACCGCAGGGTCTCCCCCTCAGCGTCCTGCAGAACCTCCATCTCTCACTTTCACCCCCGTAAACAAACCGAGTTCTAACAAACACACCGCCCTCCTCCTCCTCTTCCTCCTCCTCCTCCTCTTCCTCCTCCTCTTCTTCTACTGCTGCTGCGCTTAGAACTCACTGAGCTGTTTATTTACTGCCCCCTACTGTACATACTGTCCTCCTACAGTACACACTGCCCCCTACAGCACACACTGCCCCCTACAGCACACACTGCCCCCTACAGCACATTAACGTCTCATTTATATATACTTCCCAAATGTTAATATAATAAATACACATTTAGTTACTATATTTAACTGAACCTGTAATTTGAACATTTTTGGTATTTAACAAATAGAAGCACAGAGAAAAATTCTGGAAATCTGTATAATATTTATTTATTTAATAAATGTATATAATATTTCTCTGTGTTACTTGTGCCCACTGGCGCTCACTGGTGCATTGTGGGTATTGTAGTTCGACAACATTAGCCGACGAATCGAACACAAAAATATATGTTACATTTAAGAATATGGCTCTGAATAAAGACTATAATATCACAAATATAATAGAATAAAATAAAATATGACAAATATTTGAACGTTAAATGTTATAAACGTAACGTTAGTACTACATTTTTCCTCTGGCTGCAATGGTTGGCGCGAATATTGGTGAGGAAATAAAGACCGTCTGGAGGCTGAACATTAATTTTATAACACTGTTTTCTGACTACATTGAGTAAATGTGAGCGAAACACTTTAAATTTAACACAATAATAAAAAATAAAAAGGTTTTTTTTCCTGTTGGTTCTGTGTGACGTCGTCTTCCTGTTTTGTCTCGCGAGGATTGCCGGGAGTTTGTGTTCGAGCGGAGTGAGCGGCGCTAATCCGGAGAAGTGTGAGAGAATAAAGTGTTAAAGTATGGCGAGTCTGAAACGAGAGCGGGATGTGGAGGACGATGAAGAAGAAGGTGATGTAGGAACAGCTTGTTTTAAGAGCAAAGATTACTCAGTTAATCAGAAAGCGGGATAAACGTGGTTAGCTATGTGGCTAACAACAGTAACTGTTAGTGTACGTTCAGCTCACGTTTCTCTTCTAACCGGTTAAACTGCGAGTCGGATCCGTTTAAACTTCTCAGAAATAGTCGGTCATTATAAAGAGATTTTTTAGTTTCAGTACTGACCACAGCAGCGGTGATTTAGCGGCTACACGTGTTCTGTTTGCTTCTTAGCATTTTGGCTAACAGTCATTGCAGCTTTAATAACGTGTTTACGTCATTATTGTGTTTCTGTAAGTCCGTTTAACACACAGTGCAGGACTGTCACCCTGAGATCTTTAAAACCCTGAGACCTGTTCAAACCTGGCGAACATAAACTCTACATGAGGACTGTGCAAAGAACCCTGTTTGATTCTGGATTTGAATGGAGGTCCAGATATCTGCAGATGGAACAAACCCCTGGATTTGATCTCTAAAGAAAATAACCCAGATATAGTCTTGCAGCCCCAACACTGGACACCTTTAAATCCAGACTGAAAACATTCCTGTTTAGCAGCTCAGTTTAAAACTCTTACTGAACTCTTAGTTATTCATTTTAAACCTCTTTCTTCATTTTTTATGTTTCTTTTTCTTTCTTGTGAATATTTTCTCAGCACACAGTCCAACAGCACTTTTAAACCTGATTCTGATTTCCTGCTTCTAGCTATAACCATCTGGGAGCTTTACACTCAAGAAAACAGCCTCAGCGTATTTATTTCTTTTAACTGATTTATTTCAATGCTTTCTTTCGTCTTGCTTTATTTCTGTAAAGCACTTTGAGTTGCCACTGTGTATGAAAAGTACTATACAGATAAACTTGCCTCGCCTCTATAGTCAGGGATATAGTAGGGATCAGTGGGAATTCCACATTTATTTATTTATTTATTTATTTTGCACAATTCAGCTACTGAGACGTAAAGAATCGTACTTGTAATTTGACTGATCATACACAGATCAGCAATAACATTAAATCCACATCCCTGTACCTCCACACACTGTCCACTGTATCAGCTCCAGGACCCCCTCAGGACCACCACAGAGCAGATACTATTAGGGAGGTGGGTCATTCTCAGCACTGCAGTGACACTGATGTGGTGGTGGTGTGTTAAGTGTGTGTTGTGCTGGTGTGAGTGGATCAGACACAGCAGTGCTGCTGCTGGAGTGTTTAAACACTGTGTCCACTCACTGTCCACTCTATTAGACACTCCTACTACTTGCTGGTCCACCTTGTAGATGTAAAGTCAGAGACAGTAGCTCATCTGCTGCTGCACAGTTTGTGTTCCTCTAGTTCTTCATCAGTGGACACAGGACGCCGCCCACAGGACACTGCTGTCTGGATAGTTTTGGTTGGTGGACGATTCTCAGTCCAGCAGTGACACTGAGGTGTTTAAACACTGATCCACTCACACCAGCACAACACACACTAACACACCAGCACCACGTCAGTATCGCTGCAGTGCTGTGAATGACCCACCTCCCTAATAGTATCTGCTCTGTGGGGGTCCTGTGGGGGTCCTGATCATTAAAGAACAGAGTAATAAAGTATACACTATATTACTATTCATTAGTAGTAATGAGTCAGAGATATATTGGGTCCTTGGTTATATTGATAGAAGAGTTAGTTTGAATAGTAAAGTGTTTACAGTGTTTACAGTAAACGGAAGCAGTCTCAGCACGGGCAGGTACATTTAATTTATTTGATTATTTGACATTTATAGGTTTCAGGGCGAGTGTGTAATGATATAGACATACAGACTGCAGAGTGCTAACTGGTAGAAATGTTATTGTTACTTGCACAACTAAAGAAAGACTGTTTGCTAGATAATTTGTTATGAATTAATTTCTATTTTTTCCAAAGAAAGTACTCAATATTTTTAACGTAAACCGGAGGAAATCCATGTATGCTGTGCATCTGACTTTGGTTTTATTAATTTTATTAATTTGTTTCCCAATATCTGATTTCCAGAGGTACGCGGGAAAGTGGGCCGTTCTCAGGACACTGAAGACAAGCGGAGCCGGCACTGTCCGTACCTGGACACAATAAACAGGTCTGGACGTACGATGCTTAACGATGCTTAACGATGCTTAACGATGATTAACGATGATTAATGATGATTAATGATGATTAATGATGATTACCCAGAATGACACACATGGTCAGGTCTAGTGTGAAGTTCTGCTGTGAGCTGTTTTATCTTCTCTCTGTTTAAATAGGAGTGTTTTGGATTTTGACTTTGAGAAGCTGTGCTCGGTCTCTCTCTCCCACATCAACGTCTACGCTTGTCTCATCTGCGGGAAGTATTTCCAGGGTAGGTGCTTTTACATGAAGTGTCTGGTCAGTGCATTGTACTGACCAAATACAACAACAGCTGCTGGTCATCCTGCTCTAAAATAATATTTGCCGTATAAACTGTTACTGATACCGAATACAGAATCTGATGTTTTGTGTTTTAGGGAGGGGTCTGAAGTCTCATGCTTACACCCATAGCGTTCAGTTCACACACCACGTCTTCCTAAATCTTCACACACTCAAGTTCTACTGTCTGCCGGACAACTATGAGATCATTGATTCATCGCTTGAGGACATCACGGTGAGTGAGCTTTCTAATAATAATATAAATAATACAAATACAAGCCCTTTATAGTAGATGTTCTTAATAAACCTGGTGTAATTTACATCACCACCATTCAGCAGATCTCAAGATTTGAATGGGATTTTCACATTTAGAAGCATGATTTTGATTATTAGAAACAGGTGAACATTTATAAGGCACTGTAAGCCACCAGAGTCAGAAAGCTAATGTAGAGACATTCAGAATTATTTTATGTAGCTGTTAGATTCCACAGTCCCTTTTTTATCACAACAATTAAAAACTTAAATTGTGTTTATACTAATAATTAAAGTAAAGAAATAGAAGTAACAGTAGTACTAATACTATGCATGCCTGGTACTAAATTAAATATATGTATGTACATCAGTACAAACAAACACAGCATATTCTGTTTAATGGCAAATTATATAACCAATTTAAAAATGTGTGACACTTTAACCAGCATTTAAATGTGTTTTTATAGGAAAATCTTCACAATGCAACTCATCATCACAGTCCGTCTACATATAAACTGAGGTGTTTATTATATTCACAGCCCCTTTACCTGAAAGCCACTGAGTTTTATTTGCTCCGTACAAACATCTGCGTAAATTTGGGCTGAAATCCTCACAGAGGTCATGACCTGCAAGCCTCCGAAAGCCGAATCCACATCAGACAAATGCTGTTTGGCTGTGTTTTCTATTCAGAACCGGTACAGAAATAAAGAGCAGCTGGAGCTGGTAAAGTACAGGGGTTTATATTTGTATGGTACAAAAACAGTGAACGGAGTTTATATATATATATATATGGCACAGGCTTGGTTTCAGGCTTGGTTTCAGGCTTGAGTTAGCTGGATAACTGACAAATACAGCACTGGCCGAGCCCGTCCAGTGTCTTCCCCGAGACTTGAAATGGCAGTGTTACCTGTGTACCTGTGTACCTGTGTACCTGTGTACCTGTGTACCTGTGTACCTGTGTACCTGTAACGTGGGACCTGCTGCAGTCGGTATGCTTTTTGTCGTTTATTTACTGGAGTGTAATCTTTGTTTTTATGTTTGTTAATGATGTTTATAGTACGTGCTGAAGCCGACCTTCACCAAACAGCACATCTCAGCTTTGGATAAACACGGGAAGCTGTACAGAGCCTACGACGGCACCACGTACCTGCCTGGCATCGTGGGGCTCAATAACATCAAAGCCAATGACTACGCCAACGTGGTTCTACAGGTACGTCTGTCCAGCATTAGGGCTAGTGGAAACAGTCACCTGTTTATAAGTGGAGCCCATAAGTGGAGCCCATAAGTGGAGCCCATAAGTGGAGCCCATAAGTGGAGCCCATAAGTGGAGCCCATAAGTGGAGCCCATAAGTGGAGCCCATAAGTGGAGCCCATAAGTGGAGCCCATAAGTGGAGCCTATAAGTGGAGCCCATAAGTGGAGCCCATAAGTGGAGCCCATAAGTGGAGCCCATAAGTGGAGCCCATAAGTGGAGCCCATAAGTGGAGCCTATAAGTGGAGCCTATAAGTGGAGCCTATAAGTGGAGCCTATAAGTGGAGCCTATAAGTGGAGCCTATAAGTGGAGCCTATAAGTGGAGCCTATAAGTGGAGCCTATAAGTGGAGCCTATAAGTGGAGCCTATAAGTGGAGCCTATAAGTGGAGCCTATGTATAACTGGGATTTGTCTCAGCTGTATGAAGCTCTTGGCTTCATCTTTGCAGATCAGTTGCTGATTGTGAGTTCAGGGCTGTTTAACAGATGCACTACTGTGATAGTGATAACACTGATAGTGTTAAAGATCTTTATCTGATCAATAAGTGTACGTTCACCAGCAAGAACTCCAGATATGATTAGAACTGTTTACTGAAAGTCCAGTATCAGCTACTGAAACACCAACACACCACACATACCATTCAGTATATTTCAGTATATTTACTGTTTAAATACTGAACTGAATCAATTATTTATAAACTAATAATAAATGTTTTACTCACTTTAATAAAAACGAGCTACATTAAACAAACAGAACAAACAGAACAAACAGAACTAACAGAACAAACAGAACAAACAGAACTAACAGAACTAACAGAACTAACAGAACTAACAGAACTAACAGAACTAACAGAACAAACAGAACAAACAGAACAAACAGAACTAACAGAACTAACAGAACAAACAGAACTAACAGAACTAACAGAACAAACAGAACAAACAGAACAAACAGAACAAACAGAACAAACAGAACAAACAGAACTAACAGAACAAACAGAACAAACAGAACAAACAGAACAAACAGAACAAACAGAACGCTTCTGAAAAAAGAGAATCTTAGTGTTTATTTATAGAGAAAGTAAATAAAGCTTTTTAGAGCACACCGTCTGAGTAAGCCTTTCTCTGACTCGCTTTATTCTCTGACTCGCTTTATTCTCTGACTCGCTTTATTCTCAGACCCGCTTTACTCTCAGACTCGCTTTACTCTCTGACTCGCTTTACTCTCTGACTCGCTTTACTCTCTGACCCGCTTTACTCTCTGACTCGCTTTACTCTCTGACCCGCTTTACTCTGTGACTCGCTTTACTCTCTGACTCGCTTTACTCTCTGACTCGCTTTACTCTCTGACTCGCTTTACTCTCTGACTCGCTTTACTCTCTGACCCGCTTTACTCTGTGACTCGCTTTACTCTCTGACTCGCTTTACTCTCTGACTCGCTTTACTCTCTGACTCGCTTTACTCTCTGACTCGCTTTACTCTCCGGTCTGTGAGGTTACTGCGCTGTAAAGACTAGAAAAGCTCCGCCTCTTAAAATAACACAGTCAGTATTAAATCCTCCTCAGTAGTTTATCAGTTTGGGTCCACACTGGACAACGTCTGGGTCTGGGTCCGGACCACGGCCCGCCTGTTAGTGACCCCTGCTGTAGAGACTGTATTACTACAGGGAATCGTCTCACTCTGTCACTGCAGATGGTGCTGAGTGGATGTTCCACACTGTTCTAACACTGACGTCATGGTAACGGTCATTGCAGTGACTCTTCGTGCTCTCATGTTCTCGAAGGCTCTGTCCAACGTGCCGCCTCTGCGGAACTACTTCCTAGAGGAGGAGAACTACCGCGGGATCCGGCGGCCGCCCGGCGACATCATGTTTTTGCTGGTGCAGCGTTTTGGTGAGCTCATGCGGAAGCTGTGGAACCCTCGCAACTTCAAAGCTCACGTCTCACCACACGAAATGCTGCAGGCGGTGGTGCTCTGTAGCAAGAAGACCTTCCAGATCACCAAACAAGGTACAGTACAGTCATACAGGTACATCACAGACTGCAGTCAGTCAGTGTGTGGTACCTACTGCACACTTACAGACTGTACTTCACCTGATCAGGACCCCCACAGGACCCCCACAGGACCACCACAGAGCAGATACTATTAGGGCGGTGGGTCATTCTCAGCACTGCAGTGACTCTGACGTGGTGCTGGTGTGAGTGGATCAGATTCAGCAGTGCTGCTGCTGGAGTGTTTAAACACCTCAGTGTCTCTGCTGGACTGAGAATCTTCCACCAACCAAAACTATCCGGACAGCAGTGTCCTGTGGGCGGCGTCCTGTGTCCACTGATGAAGAACTAGAGGAACACAAACTGTGCAGCAGCAGATGAGCTACTGTCTCTGACTTTACATCTACAAGGTGGACCAGCAAGTAGTAGGAGTGTCTAATAGAGTGGACAGTGAGTGGACACAGTGTTTAAACACTCCAGCAGCAGCACTGCTGTGTCTGATCCACTCACACCAGCACCACATGGTTTATATGTGCATTTAAATTTGAGTTAAATTCATGTTAATATATAATATAATTTTTCTAATGTTGACATGACTGTACGAATATCATAAGATTATTTTTCGTTTGATTACCTGATATTCTAGCAGTACTGACAGTAGGTCGTTACTGAGTTTGATATTAAATATTACATTCTTTAAAATCTGTTTTTAAAGAGTGAACTGCTCTGATTGAAGGGTATTAGCTCTGGAAGTGTCTTTCCTCCTCCTGTGTTTCTCTCTGCTTGTCCTCTCAGCACATTGTTTAATCTGTATATTCTTTTGACACTTGGCTCATGGGGGGTCCAGGAGTCTGCCTACCTTTGCCTAGTGTTGAGACCACCTCTGACCCTGTAACTGCAGTGCTAAGCTAATAAAACAGGAGGAATCTATGTAGCTACACTGGTGTCAGATGGAGATGCAGGACCAAAGCTTACTGTGTAAACGAGGTGTCATGTTCTCTCTGCCCTGCAGGTGACGCTGTGGACTTTCTCTCTTGGTTCCTGAACGCGCTGCACGGAGCTCTGGGCGGCACTAAGAAGAAATCATGTACGTTTGTGTGTTTCAGTTTCTGTTTGACGGTAGTTTCGTGCAGTGGGCGGAGTCTCGATGGCGTCAGAGACGTTGATCAGTCTGAAGCAGCTGCTGTTTATTTTGTGTTCATATAAATTAAACATTGTTTAAATTCAGAATAATGTTTGTGTAACACTTCACTGTAGATCTCATCCACAAAACCGTGTTCATCAACGTGCTTTGCTTTTTGATGCTTCACAGCTATTGTGACGAAGGCGTTTCAGGGGTCCATGCGCATCTTCTCCAAGAAGCTTCCTCACCCAGATTTGGTATGTCCACCAGACCAGAGCGTTAGCTGTTTTGATTGATTGGTGTGCGGTCATTTAATTTTATTTTGGTACACAGTTTTAAACCTGGGTGCTGCTCGTATACACACTACTTAGTTTTTCCAGGGAAATTCTCCACCAGTCTGATGTCACACACCGTTCAATTCAAGATGGTGGCCTTGCTGGTGATTTGGCCTAACAGGCTTCCCCCTCCCCCCCACAGCTAGTGTCTGAAGACCACCATCTGCCAAACCAGTCCTACTTTTATTACTCGTGTGATTCTAACTGGTGGGAGAAACCTGGACTGGCGACGTTGCTCAATACATTAATTAATTGGCCCTTAATCAATCGTATTCTAGTGTCTGATGAGAACTACCTCCTTCTACAGCCTCCAGAGGAGAAGGAGGCACTGCTGCAGAAGGAGGAGTACCAGGAGGAGATGCTGGAGTCCACCTTTCTGTACCTCACACTGGACCTCCCGACTGCACCCCTGTATAAAGATGAGAAGGAGCAGCTGATCATTCCTCAGGTTCCTCTCTTCAACATTCTGGGCAAGTTCAACGGCAACACGGAGAAGGTACCGGTCCTTGTTCCTCAAACTTGTAACCCTAAGAAGATTCTGTATTTATTTGTTTAAATGTTTGTTTGTTTGGATTCCCGGTCTGGGTGGTTCTGTGTGGAGTGTTTATGGTCTCTCTGTGTTTGAGTGGGTTCCTCCGGGTTCTCCGGTTTCCTCCCACAGTCCAAACACATGCATGTTAGGATCCTCACTCTGAACTGCCCGTAGGTGTGAGTGTGTGTGAGTGTGTGTTGGCCATGTTATGGACTGGTGACCTGTCCATGGTGTACCCCACCTTGCCCGATGATGCTGGGATTGGCTCCAGCTCCCCTGTGACCCTGACTAGCGGGATAAAGAGGAAGATATTAATGGATGTTTGTTTGTTTGTTTGTTTGTTTGTTTGTTTAAAGACTTCTGCTTTTGTGTAAATATAAAGGAAGTAGAACGTTTAGCTTTGCTCATGCGGAACCTTTCTCTCTCTCTCTCTCTCACTTTCTGCCACAGGAGTACAAAACGTACAAAGAGAACTTCCTCAAAAGGTTCCAGTTAACCAAACTTCCACCGTACCTGATCTTCTGCATCAAAAGGTTCACCAAGAACAACTTCTTCGTTGAGAAGAACCCCACCATCGTCAACTTCCCCATCACGTGAGTGTCCCGCTTATTGATTATTATAGAAAAGAATTTAAATACAGAAGTAATCCATACATTTGATTGAAGTCCTCTTTGATCTTTTTGAACAATGAAAACATTTTATTTGAACTTCCTGGTTGTGTTGGCTGTACTTGGTTGTGATTGGTTGTTGATTGATTGTGGTCTCCTGCTTCAGGAATGTTGACCTGCGCGAGTACCTCACAGAAGAAGCTCAGGCTACTGAGAAGAACACCACCTACGACTTGGTGGCCAACGTGGTGCATGATGGGAAGCCTACAGAGGGAGCCTACAGAATTCATGTCCTGCACCACGTAAGTGGTCTTCAACCCACTGTCATCACCTTTGGCCTGTGTTGGTGTTTCCAGTGGGTTCAGTGACGAGCTCTGTGTGTGTGTGTGTGTGTGTGTGTGTGTGTGTGTGTGTGTGTGTGTGTTCACAGGGCACGGGCAAGTGGTATGAGCTTCAGGACCTGCAGGTGACGGACATCCTACCACAGATGATTACGCTGTCTGAGGCGTATATACAGGTGAGTCTCTGAAAACAGGTGAGCTGTGGTTCTCTGTAAACGTCACAGACCCAGTTTAGTTTAGTTAATTTCCAGTCAGAGCAGCTAGTATGTACGAGTGGTCCTCATTAGGTGAGCCCACCGCTGTACCACATTTTATAACACTCTAAGATGGTGTGAACATCAGAAGTCCTCAGAAATGTATGTGGTGTTTGAATCTGAAACACACGGTGACTTTCCCGGTTTAATCTGAAGGTCAAAAAATGTAATTGTAGTTTGTTGTACGTCTTTATTGATCACTCTTTATACTGAAAATATAAAATAATATATTTAATACACAGCTTTAAAGCCCTGTCCACCCCAACCTGAGACACAGGGAAGATCAAAACTATTCAGTTGATCTCATAACTGGACTCAACTGTGAGACTAGACTAAAATAGAGTACTAAAACACTAGCTTGGACCTCAAGAGTCTGCTACTATAACCAGGTTATTTATATATACGTTGCACTGCTCAGCTGTTCACCTACTTATATGTATACAAATGCACGAGGCGACAGGGGTCCGACACACACTGCTTGAAGAGGGATATATATATATATATATATATATAATTAGAGATGGACTGATCAGCATTTTTGAGGCCATTTCCAATCGCCGATCACCTTTCAGCACGATCGACCGAGATCGAGGGCGGAGCTATATGTAGTTTAGACATGGTCCAAACTGGTTTATTACCATTTTTAAGGAGCTCATATGAAACAGCATCATATTTTTAAATAAATTATCAGTAAATAAACAAAGTAAATCAAACAAATCATTACATTTAGACATTACATTCAAACTAAATCTGTAATCATTAAATGTAGAGTATTGAGTTTCTGCTGCTGTTCTGTTCGTACCGGTCAGATCTGGTCTGTAGGTGTTCTGGGTTATTAGTTTTGTTAGCTGTGTGTACTAGCTCTGACAACAACTCCTGATTTGCTCCACAGTAACGACACTGGCTCTGTAATTAGTTGAGGCTGTGACGGAGCTGAGAGGTGACGTATCTGACTGTGAGTGATGTGTTACAGATATGGAAGAGACAGGAAACGGAAGATAAAGGAAAGAGTCATACGGGAGCATAACAGACGCTGACGGTCAGCAGGTCCTCTGACTGAGAGCTGAATGTCTGAAGTGAGGTTCTGGACTGTGACGGTTCTGACCTTCATGTCATTTGTACCAAAATGTATGTGAATGATTTTAGAAAAAAATGCTGTTTGTGTATTAAAAACGTAAAGATCAGTCACAGTGCGTTACAGTGGATCAGTTATTATTCTAATACATATATATTAATTTAATAGAAAGTGGCTTCATGTTTATTAATGCTGTGTGTATATGTATATATGTGTGTGTGTGTGTTTGTGTGTGTGTGTGTTTGTGTGTGTGTATGTATATATGTGTGTGTGTGTGTTTGTGTGTGTGTGTGTTTGTGTGTGTGTATGTATATATGTGTTTGTGTGTGTGTGTGTGTGTGTTTGTGTGTGTGTGTGTTTGTGTGTGTGTGCGTGTGTGTGTATGTGTGTATGTGTGTGTGTGTGTGTGTGTGTATGTGTGTGCGTGTGTGCGTGTGTGTGTTTGTGTGTGTGCGTGTGTGTGCGTGTGTGTGCGTGTGTGTGCGTGTGTGTGCGTGTGTGTGCGTGTGCGTGTGTGTGCGTGTGTGTGCGTGTGTATGTGCGTGTATGTGCGTGTATGTGTGTGTAACTGGTTCTCAGTGAATAGAGCACTAGGTTAGTAATAAGGTCCAGTAATCAGTTTATTCAGGTTTATTGTAAAAGCAGGGCGTGTACTCTGCATAGAAAAGAATTTAGATTTTTGTAAGACGATTGTCGTTGATAAAAACTCATTGGTCATTCTTTGATCTTGGTGCTCTGCTTAACACAAACAGTGCTGATTTAAAACAAGTACAAATTGTGGAGGGGTCTTTGCTGGAAGCTCCGTGCTATTCGAGATCCTTACAGAAGAACTCCTGAAAGAAGAGAAAATATTATACAGCGTTATTATTCATTTTAGGATCTACTATCTAAAAATATCTATATACACTACAACATTCAACCCCCTCAGAATCAGACACAGCAGAGCAGCTGCTGGACTGAGAATCGTCCACCAACCAAAACTATCCAGACAGCAGTGTCCTGTGGGCGGCGTCCTGTGTCCACTGATGAAGAACTAGAGGAACACAAACTGTGCAGCAGCAGATGAGCTACTGTCTCTGACTTTACATCTACAAGGTGGACCAGCAAGTAGTAGGAGTGTCTAATAGAGTGGGACAGTGAGTGGAGGTCCTGTATGGTCAGTGGAGCTGATACAGTGGACAGTGAGTGGAGCTCCTGTATGGTCAGTGGAGCTGATACAGTGGACAGTGAGTGGAGGTCCTGTATGGTCAGTGGAGCTGATACAGTGGACAGTGAGTGGAGGTCCTGTATGGTCAGTGGAGCTGATACAGTGGTCAGTGAGTGGAGGTCCTGTATGGTCAGTGGAGCTGATACAGCTGATCGAGAGAGGTACAGACGCGGGAGGGGTACGGATGTAGGAGGGGTACGGAGGCGGCTGCTGAATCTTTGTAAATGTGGGGGTGTGGTGTGAGGGGTGTGGTGTGAGGGGTGTGGTGTGAGGAGTGTGGTGTGAGGAGTGTGGTGTGAGAGGTGTGGTGTGAGGGGTGTGGTTTAAGGGGTGTGGTGTGAGGGGTGTGGTGTGAGGAGTGTGGTGTGAGGGGTGTGGTGTGAGGGGTGTGGTGTGAGGGGTGTGGTGTGAGGGGTGTGGTGTGAGGGGGGTGTGGTGTGAGAGGGTGGTGTGAGAGGTGTGGTGTGAGAGGTGTGGTGTGAGGGGTGTGGTGTGAGGGGTGTGGTGTGAGGAGTGTGGTGTGAGGGGTGTGGTGTGAGGGGTGTGGTGTGAGGGGTGTGGTGTGAGGAGTGTGGTGTGAGGGGTTAAGGTTACCTGGCATGCCTGTACGGCTTTTTCTCCTTTACCCAGAATCCTCACCAGTGACACGCCGTGACGCTCAATAAACCGCTCACACTGAGAACACACCGAGAAAAAACACTGATATTACTCACTAATCACTCACTAATCACTCACTAATCACTCACTAATCACTCACTAATCACTCACTAATCACTGTGATCACTGAGTGATGATTCCGATTTTATTCCAATTCATAATCAATCAGACGGCTGCTCCTCTAGTTCTGCCCGTGTAAACACCCAGTACATAAAACCACTACTCCACCAATCAGACACGTGGTGTATAGGAGGCTCTACACAGCTGGTATTACGGTGGGCACATGATTGAACCACTTTTTATAAGAATAAATAATAATAATAATAATAATAATAATAATAATAATAATAATGAGAATAATAATAATAATAATAATAATAATAATAATGAGAATGCCAGTGTTGTGACTGTTACCCCTGGGAGTGCGTTGGGGTGGTGGAGGCACGTCTTCCACAGGGGAGAGGACGTCTGAGGCTCCACCGTGTTCTGGCCCAGGCTGATCTGGGTCAGGATCACCAGAGTTCTACAGGTCTGGCAGTCTGATGGCAGGTACGGCACTGGAGGAGGAGGAGGAGGAGGAGGAGGAGCAGTAGCAGTGAGGACGAGCTGACTGTAGCAGGACGTACAGAAGTGAGAACCAGTGAAGCCAGTAGACTAGGATAGGATCAGTGATTACCCATAGCAGGCGTCTCCTGTACCAGACACATGTGCAGCAGAGCGCAGATGGTGTGAGGAGTGGCGGAGGACAGCAGGAAGTCGAGGATCTGCTGGCCGTACGTCTTCAGGAAGTTGTCACACTGCTGTTTGTAGTGATCTGGCAAGTGGTTGCAGATCTTCTCCAGAGCGTCCACTATACTTTTCTAGGAGAGAGTTCAGATTTCAGAGTTCTATCAGCACTTAGAGGCTAAATTCTACAAACTCTGCTTAGAAGGTTCAGTCTTAGATGTTCTCAGAACCCAAACTGTACTTGTTCGTGACCCACAGTGTTGAGGTGTCTTCTCACAGTGGAAGAACAGACAGAAACACATGGATGTTCTCAGATCTGAAGTCTCTTAAGGGGTATTGGTGGTCTAGCAGGGTTTGCATGGTTGTTATGATCTTCTCTCTTCATTAATAACCTGTACTCACTGGTCAGTCTGAGTATTACATTAACGAAGGGTCTCTGAGGTGCTTTGTTGGTACGACCCAAAAACAACTTCCTGTGGTAACAAGTGGTGACATTACTTTAATAGAAATGAATAGAATGTTCATCCTCACTGCATTCTTAGCTCGAATAAAACCAGTTGAACTGCTTTTTACTGTTTTTGGAAAGGTTACTGCTGCGGACGGGTGGAGCAATACCGCTGCAGACCATAGGGGGCAGTGCAAGACGTGACCACTTCCACACGAACACAGCGAAGAAGAACCGGCGGGACTGTTTAGGTGGTGCGAGTTGGTTAGAAAGTTTAACTGTGATGAGACTCCACCAGACATACATACAGTAAATACAGAACTTCGAGCTCCTCCACCGCCGCCATGTTTCATTTACTCTGTACTGCCCTCTACTGGATGTGCTGCTCAACCACCATGTAAACGGAGCTGATGCAGAACAGTGATGGTTATATAGACACCTCCACAGGTAGAGCAAGTATAAACCAGTATTAACAGCCACTTGAAGACTGGGAGCAGTGCGCTGTGAACGGGGGACCCAGAGTCAGTGATGGAGAGAGAGTAGCAGTAACGCAGGAGAAGATGTGCACATGGTGGACTGTTCCAGGTTGTAGTCTAGGTTCTCCAACAGCTGTTATCATCTGAGAAGTTGTGAAGAGTCCCGGTGTTCTCATGACATGTTTCCAGTGTGGTTCTCCAGAGAAGATAACCCAAACCACCCAGTATCCACCTCCCCAAGACCTAACATACGACTTCCATTCGTTCCACACCTCAGCACCTTCACGCCTCCACGCTTTTCTATGATTGGCCCCTTTAAAGAAAGCTTACTTCAGTTTTCTCTTTGGGCAGCATGTCCTCCAGTTTCTTGATGATGAACAGGCAGAACGTGCACTGGGGACTGATCTGCACCTGCTAGGAGATACAAATACAGTTCAGATGCTGACCTAAAGATAAAATAAAACAAGCTGGTGATCAGGAGCGCTGGACACTTCCTCCTGCTGACCTACTCTGCGTCCTGCAGCAGTCCTGTGTGTTACTTTTCCCTCACGTCTGTTTATGGGATGTTTATGTAAAGAAGCAGTAATGTTTAGGTTACTGTGCCTTTAAGACTGAGGTGTGTTCTGAGAGCTGTAGTCTGTCTGAAACACTGCTCATCACCTGTGAGGGCTGAATTCACCTGCTGGATCACACAGTATGATCAGCTCTGGTTACACTAACCTATATATATATATATAAAACTCTGAATCCAGTTTCCAGTCCTGGATTTTGTAATTACTGGTAACTGTCAGCTACATATACAGTTTAGTTAACAAGCAGTGATGATAAAATCCAGGAGCGGAGATCAGAATCAGGGTTCAGCTTTGAAGATGTCTGGTCTACTGCACATTGAGAAAAAATAATTAATTATATATTTTATTGCCACAACAACATACACATCAGACTCGTTTACTTTAAGGAACATTTGGTGTCACATGATCTGGACACTTGGCAACCCTGCTGAACATAAACACACCATCATACCTCATGACTAGTCCCTGTTGAAGGCTGTGACTGGAGGAGACCACCTGCTTCCATACTGACATGCAGCATCTCTGGTCCTCTGATCTCCTGCTGACCAGCACACAGTCCGAGCACCATGCAGACCTCACCCTCCTTGTGCATCTACAGGCCGACAGACAGATATTCACTTGCCATGTAGTTTATCATGTAGTTTATTAATAAGATTGATTCATAATTCAGATTAAAGTGGATTTTTAAAAATGTAAATATAGAGAAAAACACTTCTTCATCTTCATCTCCATCTCCATCTCCATCTCCATCTCCATCTCCATCTCCATCTTCATCTTCAATCTCCATCTCCATCTCCATCTCCATCTTCATCTCCATCTTCATCTCCATCTTCATCTTCATCTCCATCTCCATCTCCATCTTCATCTCCATCTCCATCTTCATCTCCATCTTCATCTCCATCTTCATCTCCATCTTCATCTTCATCTCCATCTTCATCTTCATTGTCTCTAAATATTTCATACAGTCGTGTTTGTGCATTCAGTATATCTCGTTTTTTTAAAAATACTAAATTGGAACTCAATTACTGAATCAGAGTGAAATGTGAAATTTAAAGATAAATCTAATATTTTTTTCCGAAAACAATTTATATACATGCACAGTGGAGTCATATTATTATGACCACTTCCTACGGTGGCAGCGTTCTGGTCTGGGGAATGTTTTCTAGAATTCTCTGGACCCACTCATCCATGTGGATCGGTCTGAATCCATCCTTGCAGATCATGTACACCATACATGCTGATGGTCTTCTCTGGGGTGGATGAGACACGTCCCACGGCTAGAAATGTCCCACACTGGTTGGAAGAGCTGAACAAGACTTCCATGTACTACCCTGGACCCCTAATACCCCAGACTTGAACTTGAACTGAGCATCTGTGGGACCACCTGGATGGAGGTGTTGGGTCTGTGGATCCTCCTCCACGCTCCCTCCAGCAGCTGTGGGATGCACTGCAGTCAGCATGATACCTCCAGATACCTGTGATCACCTACCAGAACCTTACTGAGTCTCCCAGTCTGTCTAGCTGCTGTCTGTGCTGCACATGACGGTCACTCTGGATATTAGCTGGTCATAATAATGTGACTGTGTGTATATATATATATATATATATATATATATATATATATATATATATATGGAGAAGAAGAGATGAACTTACAGCGAAGGAAATGAAACTCTCTATGGCGATGGGCAGATACGTTCGGACTTTGTCGAGACAGTCGGTGATGGCTGCAGTTCCTGGAAGACGACCGCAGAGCTGACTGACAGACCCTCTGATCAGCTCCTGGAAGACACCACACTGCTGTGAGACCACTTCTGTACTCAGTGGTCACTGCTTGAAGATCTATCTTAGTACAAGTTTCACTTCCACCCAAATCTAAACCTCCTTCATCTAATTAAAGATTTCTGAAAGCCATAATTAGACGGTCAGAGCTGCAGGAAGGTGGACCCCCAGGTTCAGGGCTGGAGGCCACTTTGAACAATTCTTTACCTTTAAATTAACATCTGAGTTAGAGGAACACAAGTCTGGTTCCTTTTAATCAGTATTAATAGAGTAAGTAGTGTTTTTCGTACGTCAGTGTGTTTATTTAACTCTTTCCAAGCTTCTCCTAAACAACCCAGTATTATTATCAGTTCTGATCTAATACCTGCTTTGACTGCTCAGTACTTCATTAAGATAAATCAAGAACTGAACACATTCATACAATGTCTGGGGCGTCCAGGAGAAACACACTCTCTTATACACACACATTAAATAATATGTATTGCTGACTGTTTTTATTTTAGTGTTTAGATTGAAAACTTTCTCGAGTTCTGTTCTACATACACACCTTTATCTTTTTCCACCATCGTATCTCAGAGCAGCTTCACTTGAAAAGATCTGAACATAACACGAAGTTCACACTTCCTCAAAACTCCCAGCTTCAAATAGACTTTCAGCTGAAAATCACTTTCAGTTCTGCAAACGAATCTCCTGCGGTTTCCCGACAGTCGCCGTGCGCTCCGCCTCACACACTCTTAGAAAGTTCTTTAATCAGATCTTCAACTGAGCAGCAAACACACCTCCACTGAAACTCACCTGTGTGTCCGGCTTGGACAGCATGTCCAGCAGAAGCTCTATGATCTTCGTACAGTCGCTGCACATGTTCTCCGCCTGGAAGAGAGTAACTGTTATCATACTGGCTGTACCTGAGGAGTTTACACACACCACACAAGTTTACACACCCAGTTTACACACCAGTTTACACACCCAGTTTACACACCAGTTTACACACCCAGTTTACACACCAGTTTACACACCCAGTTTACATCCTGCACATCCTCTACTTCCACACACTCTACTGCAAAATCACTGTTTATAGAATTTAACATGTTGTAGAAAAGAAATAAAACCAAATCCAAAATGATCCCAAGCTGATTTAAACAAAATGTTTTTTCTTTGGACAGTGATGAAATGACTATAATTATTATAAATGATTATGAATCATTTCTATTAAATTACATATTTTGTCAACATATTAGAAATGTATACATATCTCCACTTTACAGGACAGCACAAAACTGTCTTTCAATGTAAGTCAATGGAACCAGAATTTATTCCAATCTATTTTGGAGCATTTCTATTGGTCCATTCACACAATGTAAACATCAGATGTGTTCAAATAATGTAGAAAACAATGGCGATGTACATATATTTAAAAAATAAATTCATCAAAAATAAAGTAAATATATGTACATTTTTTACTTTATTTCAATTTTTTTATGTCAATTTAATTTTTTTTATTATTATTTAAATATGAATATCTTTATATACTGTGAGAGTTTCATGATGAATGGACCAATAGAAACGCTCCAAACTCACCTCTAATAAACCCTCTTTGTATTAACGTACACTGAAAATAAAGAATGTTTTTGTTCTCTCCTGTAAACGTACTGTTTTGGAGATCATTGATGTAATATATATATATATATATATATATATATATATATATATATATATATATATATATATATATATATATATGTATACAGGGCCAGGGCTTATTTCTGATTGGCTGATATTGTAATTTCCTGATCATATTAATATCTCTTACTCCAGTCTCCACTTCTGAGTATTACAGTCTCAGATACTGTCCAGATACTTTTGTCAGCTTTGATTTAAACTTGTTCTAAAGTTTTTCACCAGACAGAGCTGTTCTACCAGCGTAACTCTAAATTAATTAATGGGTGAAATAAAAATTAATCACAAATATATCATCTTTTTTAATTTACATAAGAAAAGTGTACTCTTCAATTTATTAGGTTTTAAATTTAAGTTTGAAGAAACTAATTTTTATTTCTTTATCTTATTTATTAATATTAATAATATTAATATAAGGCAGTATGATTAGATCTGCTGTCATCATTCATGCACAATCAAACCCGGGCTGTATGTATATATATATTTATTATATATATTATAGAGTCTTGTATGCAGCGTATCTTTGATGTTCATGCGGATCTGACTGTGTGGAGGAGACGAGTTGATGAAATGATGAGGGAGTTGATGTGTCTGAACTTCTGCAGGTCGTAAAAACCTCCAAACTGCTCGTGCAGCACGAGACCGTCCAGATATATAAAACTCTCACAACCTCTTCTCAGGTTCAGAACCCACAAAATGTAGAAGTTTATCTTCACCGTAGCAACAACAACATTCTCAGGTCCTCATTTTAACCTGTCACTCAGCTCCGGTAAGAACTTCCTTCAGACCACAGTTAAAGATCTGCAGCACGTGTTCACACACAGTCCTGTTTACGGAGAAGGAGAAGTGAAAGTGTTCCCACCTACCCGACCCCCCCCACCCCCACCCCCACCCCCCGACACAGTTCAGTACAGTTCAGCTGTGAGATCGTATGTGCTGGTATACGGCGTTAAAAACCAGCTCCTTCATTTAAAACAAGCAGAAACATCTGAACTAAATCAGATTTAACTTAAATAACAAAACATCAAACGTTACAACATATCAGCGTTTATCACCCTGAGAGTGTAAATCAGTATAAAATCATTATCTTACAATAAATCTGACAGATTCAAATAAATATTAATATTAATATTAGAGCAATTAAAGTTATAACACCATTTAATACATTCAATAACTACATTTCTTATGAATCCTTTATTTACTATGCTTTATAAAACATTATATAGTAGTATAATTCTTATAAAGCCTGACATAAGCCTATATATAATCCCTGATTATAAGCAGATATAAATAAATGTGTAATACTTTATAAAACAAGAGAACATGACTTTATAATGTCTGTAAAGTTTAATAATGCATTATAATCTCTGTTTATTAGAACACCATAAACATGAATATGGTGATGCAACAGGTTTCCTGTATATATCCATTAATACAGCGTCTTCTTTTGTTTCATAAGCATTTATTGTAATATTTAAAATAAATATGTCGTGTGAATCTGACAGAGTAATTTATTTATTAACGAACTGGTAACGGAATTTATATTATAATGTGTTATTAAGCCTGACTTTCTGAAGTCGTATACTTTCACTCATTTAATTATTACTACTTTAGAGTAATTATCTACACTAATGTGTGGTATTATAAGATGATGTAATGGAATATAATACCTTACGAATGCATTTATAAAGCATTAATTGATTATTAATACTGGATTAATAGGAAGCTTTGTCAGAAATATTCTACTTTCTTTTATCTGCAGTGATTTGTTCAGTCATGCTGAGGGTTTAGTCAAACTGACCGCTTTATATTCTGTAGAGAAGAAACTCTGATCAGCTTAATGTCAGCATCCCTCAGACTCCGAGGTCTCCGGGGACTCCATCTCCCAGAATCTCCCAGAATCTCCCAGAATCCCCAGAGGGATCACATGGATGTCGACCCTCCATCCTGCTCCAGTCACCGCTCTCAGTCACCTGAGTACGAGCTAGTTTACCTGTTCCAGGAGGATCAGTAGGTATGAAGCCTGGCTTCTCAGTACAGGACTCTGGGAGGTTTAGTTTCTTATTAGAACGACTGATCAGTTTATTGTTATTGTTACTGGTATTGGTATTGTTATTGTTATTGGTATTGTTATTGTTATTGGTATTGTTATTGTTATTGTTATTGTTATTGGTATTGTTATTGGTATTGGTATTGGTATTGGTATTAGTATTGTTATTGTTATTGGTATTGGTATTGGTATTGGTATTGTTATTGTTATTGGTATTGTTATTGGTATTGGTATTGGTATTGTTATTGTTATTGGTATTGTTATTGTTATTGGTATTGGTATTGTTATTGTTATTGGTATTGGTATTGTTATTGGTATTGGTATTGTTATTGTTATTGTTATTGTTATTGTTATTGGTATTGTTATTGTTATTGGTATTGTTATTGGTATTGGTATTGGTATTGGTATTGGTATTAGTATTGTTATTGGTATTGGTATTGGTATTGTTATTGTTATTGTTATTGGTATTGTTATTGGTATTGGTATTGGTATTGTTATTGTTATTGGTATTGTTATTGGTATTGGTATTGGTATTAGTATTGTTATTGGTATTGTTATTGGTATTGTTATTGTTATTGGTATTGGTATTGGTATTGGTATTGTTATTGTTATTGGTATTGTTATTGGTATTGGTATTGGTATTAGTATTGTTATTGGTATTGTTATTGGTATTGTTATTGGTATTGGTATTGGTATTAGTATTGTTATTGGTATTGTTATTGGTATTGGTATTGGTATTAGTATTGTTATTGTTATCGGTATTGTTATTGGTATTGGTATTGTTATTGTTATTGTTATTGGTATTGGTATTGTTATTGTTATTGGTATTGGTATTGTTATTGGTATTGGTATTGTTATTGTTATTGTTATTGTTATTGTTATTGGTATTGGTATTGTTATTGGTATTGGTATTGGTATTGTTATTGGTATTGGTATTGTTATTGTTATTGTTATTGGTATTGTTATTGTTATTGTTATTGTTATTGTTATTGGTATTGGTATTGTTATTGTTATTGGTATTGGTATTGGTATTGGTATTGGTATTGGTATTGGTATTGGTATTGGTACTGGTATTCCGGTTTTCTCTTTGGACGTTTTTCCCGATTTGTATTTGCTCTTCGGACTCTGGTCGCCTGTGTTTATGGTCTTCTCTGTATTTGACCTTTGTCTGTGTTTTGGCTGCGTCTGAGAAATAGAACTAATACATTAAAGCCTCGCTCTTTTCAACTGCAGGCGTCTACATTCTTCTGATTCACACGTAAATAATTGATTAATAATTGATGTAATAACTGTGATGAGCTTATAGCTGGACGCTAGAACAGGAAGCAGTTACCGTTGAAATGCTGGACGTTTTCAGTGGTGGGGACAGCGGCTCTATGATTCTTGCTTGTCCTGTAAATAAAAAATAAATAATAATAAACAGTTACACACTGAAATAATTACACCAGCCGTATGACATACACACAGTATCTGACTGAGTCGTGAACATAAACAGAATAAAAATATTTGAGGTTTTTAAGGTGGGAGGCTAATTTTCATTATTGCATATAAATTAAAACTCTAGTTATATAGTATAGTATATTTATATTAGTGTCGATACACTTCACACACGTCTGTGTTCAAACTGCTGCAGAACCCGTATATGCATCTGAAGAAGAACCAGAAAAAGTGAGAGGAAGTGAGACTCAAAAGAGGAACCTGTACTGACTCGGCCCGTATCTGAAAACAGAACGAGTGCAGCAGAAGTTTCAGAGATTAAAGAGATACGCTAAAATCATGATACATAACCTCACTTACAGTATCACAATAACTCGTATCGCCAGGTTTTGTATCGTCAAACCTCCACTTTAATTTTCATTTTTGTACCTCGTTTGAAAGCAACAGCTGCTGTTTATATTGTGTGAAAATTGAATGGACCAATAGAAACGCTCCAAAATAGCCTGGTAAACTCTCTGGTTCCATTGACTTACATTAAAAGTGAATAAGGTTTTTGTCCTCTCCTGAAAAGTTGCCATTTTGGAGATGCATGTTTTTCTTTGGACAGAGACAGATATAAGATATAAGATATAATATATAAGATAGATATAATATATAAGATATAAGATATAATATATTAGATATAAGATATAAGATAGATATAATATATATGATATAAGATATAATATATAAGATATAATATATAAGATATAAGATATAATATATAAGATATAATATATAAGATATAAGATATAATATATAAGATATAAGATAGATATAATATATAAGATATAAGATATAAGATATAATATATAAGATATAAGATATAATATATAAGATATAAGATAGATATAATATATAAGATATAAGATATAAGATATAATATATAAGATATAAGATATAAGATATAATATATAAGATATAATATATTAGATATAAGATAGATATAATATATAAGATATAAGATATAATATATAAGATATAAGATATAAGATAGATATAATATATATGATATAAGATATAATATATAAGATATAATATATAAGATATAAGATATAATATATAAGATATAATATATAAGATATAAGATATAATATATAAGATATAAGATATAAGATATAATATATAAGATATAAGATATAAGATATAATATATAAGATATAAGATATAATATATAAGATATAATATATAAGATATAAGATATAATATATAAGATATAAGATATAAGATAGATATAATATATAAGATATAATATATAAGTCATTTATAAACCTATATAAATCTATAAATGTGCTTATATGTAAGTTTGTTTGAGTTTTTATCCTCATTTTTTAATACGGTCACCAAAGATCTGCACTTCTTACCTTTTTTAATGTTCTATATAATTGAAACTATATATAATATATGATTATATAACACTATATCATTTGAACTTTTCATAATTTTAGTTTTTTTTTTTAATTATGTCAAATTTTCATTAAGTCTGGACCAAAAAAACACTTCTGAACTACTTTAAACAAAATCCCAGTAACTTACACTGACAGACTGT
>CM038725.1:763409-783409 GCA_021613375.1 Megaleporinus macrocephalus | reverse complement strand
TTTTATTACACAAATAGAATAGAATAAAAACAAAAACACAAATAAAATCTAATGAAATCTAAATGATCTAGATTTTAATATTTCTATATACAGTACTGGGTCAGTATGGTGGTGTAGTGGTCAGTACGGTGGTGTAGTGGTTAGTATGGTGGTGTAGTGGTCAGTATGGTGGTGTAGTGGTTAGTATGGTGGTGTAGTGGTTAGTATGGTGGTGTAGTGGTTAGTATGGTGGTGTAGTGGTCAGTATGGTGGTGTAGTGGTTAGTACGGTGGTGTAGTGGTTAGTAAGGTGGTGTAGTGGTTAGTATGGTGGTGTAGTGGTTAGTATGGTGGTGTAGTGGTCAGTATGGTGGTGTAGTGGTTAGTACGGTGGTGTAGTGGTTAGTAAGGTGGTGTAGTGGTTAGTATGGTGGTGTAGTGGTCAGTACGGTGGTGTAGTGGTTAGTACGGTGGTGTAGTGGTTAGTACGGTGGTGTAGTGGTTAGTACGGTGGTGTAGTGGTTAGTACGGTGGTGTAGTGGTCAGTATGGTGGTGTAGTGGTCAGTACGGTGGTGTAGTGGTCAGTACGGTGGTGTAGTGGTTAGTACGGTGGTGTAGTGGTTAGTATAGTGGTGTAGTGGTCAGTACGGTGGTGTAGTGGTTAGTATGGTGGTGTAGTGGTTAGTACGGTGGTGTAGTGGTTAGTATAGTGGTGTAGTGGTCAGTATGGTGGTGTAGTGGTTAGTATGGTGGTGTAGTGGTTAGTATGGTGGTGTAGTGGTTAGTAAGGTGGTGTAGTGGTTAGTAAGGTGGTGTAGTGGTTAGTATGGTGGTGTAGTGGTCAGTACGGTGGTGTAGTGGTTAGTAAGGTGGTGTAGTGGTTAGTATGGTGGTGTAGTGGTTAGTATGGTGGTGTAGTGGTCAGTATGGTGGTGTAGTGGTTAGTATGGTGGTGTAGTGGTTAGTATGGTGGTGTAGTGGTTAGTATGGTGGTGTAGTGGTTAGTATGGTGGTGTAGTGGTCAGTATGGTGGTGTAGTGGTCAGTATGGTGGTGTAGTGGTCAGTATGGTGGTGTAGTGTTAGTATGGTGGTGTAGTGGTCAGTATGGTGGTGTAGTGGTTAGTATGGTGGTGTAGTGGTCAGTATGGTGGTGTAGTGGTTAGTATGGTGGTGTAGTGGTTAGTATGGTGGTGTAGTGGTTAGTACGGTGGTGTAGTGGTCAGTACGGTGGTGTAGTGGTTAGTACGGTGGTGTAGTGGTTAGTACGGTGGTGTAGTGTTAGTATGGTGGTGTAGTGGTCAGTATGGTGGTGTAGTGGTTAGTATGGTGGTGTAGTGGTTAGTATGGTGGTGTAGTGGTTAGTATGGTGGTGTAGTGGTTAGTATGGTGGTGTAGTGGTCAGTACGGTGGTGTAGTGGTTAGTATGGTGGTGTAGTGGTCAGTATGGTGGTGTAGTGGTTAGTATGGTGGTGTAGTGGTTAGTATGGTGGTGTAGTGGTCAGTATGGTGGTGTAGTGGTTAGTATGGTGGTGTAGTGGTTAGTATGGTGGTGTAGTGGTTAGTATGGTGGTGTAGTGGTCAGTATGGTGGTGTAGTGGTCAGTACGGTGGTGTAGTGGTCAGTATGGTGGTGTAGTGGTTAGTATGGTGGTGTAGTGGTTAGTATGGTGGTGTAGTGGTTAGTATGGTGGTGTAGTGGTCAGTACGGTGGTGTAGTGGTCAGTATGGTGGTGTAGTGGTCAGTATGGTGGTGTAGTGGTCAGTATGGTGGTGTAGTGGTTAGTATGGTGGTGTAGTGGTCAGTATGGTGGTGTAGTGGTTAGTATGGTGGTGTAGTGGTCAGTATGGTGGTGTAGTGGTTAGTATGGTGGTGTAGTGGTTAGTATGGTGGTGTAGTGGTCAGTATGGTGGTGTAGTGGTTAGTATGGTGGTGTAGTGGTTAGTATGGTGGTGTAGTGGTCAGTACGGTGGTGTAGTGGTCAGTACGGTGGTGAGTGTTAGGTTTATCCTCACCCTAAACTGCCTGTAGGTGTGAGTGTGTGTTGGTCATGTGATGGAATAGTGATCTGTCCATGGTTTGTTTGTTTGTTTGTTTGTTATTGTTGTTTGTTTGTTTGTTATTGTTGTTTGTTATTATTTGTGTGCTTCTTTGTTACAAAGTCATAACCGGCCTGTTTCTGATTACATACATCGGCTCCTCGTCATCTTCTGCACCGTCCATAAACATCACACCACGGTTCCCGTACGGCAGTTCTGCTCCCACGTCTGCCTGATGATCCCACTCCAAATCCTCAGGTCCTCCTGGTGGTCTGAAATCCGGGAGAGGATCCTCCTCACGTCCTCCTGGAAACCATCGAGTGATCCAGCCGTAGATCCCCGAACAGATTTCTTGTCTGGCTACGAGAAGAAAATCATCCAGACTTAAAACAAACTTCAGCAAAAAACTATTACACAAGAGCAGAACAATAATTATTATCAATATCAGGATAATTATTATCAATAAACAGGATTCCTGAGAGATAATCTGCTGATTAAAGCATTAACATGTGGTGGAATAATATCAGCTGTTGTTTCAACATTAAAAAAACACTTTAGCAACATGTTAAATTGTTGTGAAATAAATTTTGTTTTTAATTAGAAATTTCAACATTGAATTAATATATTCAACATTTTGCTTTATACATGTGATTATTACTGTTTTATCAGTGTTTTACTATATTGTGATTATATGACCAAATCTATAAGCATGAAAAATAGAAAACAACAACAACTAACAATATAATAATAATAATAATAATAATAATAATAATAATAATAATAATAATAATAATAATAATAAATATTCTGCAGAGTTTGAATATAATAATTTTTTACTGAAACCACATTCACTAAATCCTACACGCTGTGATGAGCTTCCAGGTGGGCTGGCTGGTTGAGCTGCAGGTGAAGGTGGGAGGCGGAGCTTGCGTCTAATTGGCTGCGGAGACACACTGGTGTTCAGGTGTTGGGTCTTTAAAAGGGTCTCCAGTGTGATGAGCTGGACCTTCTTCTTCTTCTCTGTCTTTCTGTCCTGCAGGTGTGTTTGTGGTTCTGCTGGGTATGCGGTTCTGGTTCGTTGGCTTTGCTGGGTGGATCTTGACTGTGTGACCTCTACTGACCTCAGCAGTGCTGTGTTTGGTGGATTTTGTTGCTATAACTACCGCTCGTCGACTCCCTCAGCTGTTTGTTAGGAACTGTCTGGAGACACTTCATAACAACATTGTATTTTTATTTACCCAGAATTCACTGGGCCTGGTTTTCTCTGATTGGGCCTGTTTGGTCCATATATGTGTTTTTTTTCCCAGGTGACCCCAATTGACCCCAACTGACCCCATCAATTAACATCAAACGGATTAGTATGTAGTACAGTGCTGATACTCCACCAGGTAACAATGTTCTTCAGGTCTGAAGGTGAAAGTGAAACTTGTTTGGGGAATGTTTTCTAGCATTCTCATTCATGTGGAAGACCCTCTCAACTGATTTGGGTCTGAATCCATCCTTGCAGGTCACCTTCCAGCAAGACAGTGAGACACATCACACGACCAGAAATGTCCCACACTGGTTTGTGGGACCTGTGGGACCACCTGGATGGTGGTGTTGTCTCTATGGATGCTCCTCCACGCTCCCTCCAGCAGCTGTGGGATGCACTGCAGTCAGCATGATACCTCCAGATACCTGTGATCACCTACCAGAACCTTACCCAGTCCGTCTCCCAGTCCGTCTAGCTGCTGTCTGTGCTGCACACGGTGGTCTCTCTGGATATTAGCTGGTCATAATAATGTGATTTGACTGTATGTGTAATGATTATATATATATAGAATTGTTCATACCTGCCAAGAACATCACGACAGCTCCTATCACTGCCAGGGCTCCTGTTGAAGCAGTGCTGGAAAAGAGGAGGTACCACACTGTCAGCAGGGGGCGCTCTCTGTGGGATGTGGGGTAGAAATGCAGTGAAATGATTAAATAAACTCACATTTGCAGCATCCTGCTCAGGCTGGGCCGACTGCAGACTTCCTGTACCCGGATCTGCTCGGCTGGATGTGCTGGATTTTCTGTTGTGTTGTCCTTTTGGTTATTCAGTCAGTCAGAATTTGAGATCATTGAACATTTTTCCAATAATATTATTATCAATATCTGATCTTTAGGTGATATTCAACGTCTCTCCTTCTGGGATGTGGTGTTTGTGGGATCTTTCCAGCTTTCACTTTCTGTTTGCTGCCTCTGGAGCTCCGGAATCTCAGCAGGAGGCGCTGGAAAGCTTAAGGGACCGTCTGTAAAGTACGAGTAGTGTTAAAAACGTAAAACATGATGTGCAAATCAGTAACAACAACAACAACATCAACAATAACCCTGAGTTCTAACAGGTGCTTATTTTTAGAGTAGACAGTCTAAACGTGTGAGGAGTAAAACTCCTCCCTCTCTGCACACTCACAGTCATGGTTTGGACTTTAGCGCTACTTTAGACTGGAACTGATGAAATGTGCTGTTGTTTGTAGATCTTGGGAGGAGGTTGTGAGCAGTAGGAGGGGTGAAAGGTCTAACCCAGGTGTGTACTTCTCGAGGAATTCCCCCTGAAAACAGTCTGAATCAATCTCTACTCATCCTCCGTCATCAGTTTTACTAAAAACTTTTCTGAAACAGCAAATAATCTTAATCTGCAGTAAAAACATTTAAACTACGCTAAATTCTCAGCATATTACTTTCATTAGAACATCAGAAACTCTGTTTTAACTAAACATGTTCAGTGAAACTTCTTATCTCCAGCGTTCTGATTCACAGCATGAATATCTGAGTTTACTGTAGAACTAATCATCTCAGCACCACCTCCTCACTTCCACAACCGCCAGAGTGTTTAGTTAGAGTCAGTACGGTCCAGTTAGAGCAGGGGTGTTTAATTAGAGTCAGTACGGTTCAGTTAGAGCAGGGGTGTTTAATTAGAGTCAGTACGGTCCAGTTAGAGCAGGAGTGTTTAATTAGAGTCAGTACGGTTCAGTTAGAGCAGGGGTGTTTAATTAGAGTCAGTACGGTCCAGTTAGAGCAGGGGTGTTTAATTAGAGTCAGTACGGTTCAGTTAGAGCAGGGGTGTTTAATTAGAGTCAGTACGGTCCAGTTAGAGCAGGAGTGTTTAATTAGAGTCAGTACGGTTCAGTTAGAGCAGGGGTGTTTAATTAGAGTCAGTACGGTCCAGTTAGAGCAGGGGTGTTTAATTAGAGTCAGTACGGTCCAGTTAGAGCAGGGGTGTTTAATTAGAGTCAGTACGGTCCAGTTAGAGCAGGGGTGTTTAATTAGAGTTCAGTACGGTCCAGTTAGAGCAGGGGTGTTTAATTAGAGTTCAGTACGGTCCAGTTAGAGCAGGGGTGTTTAATTAGAGTCCAGTACGGTCCAGTTAGAGCAGGAGTGTTTAATTAGAGTTCAGTACGGTCCAGTTAGAGCAGGGGTGTTTAATTAGAGTCAGTACGGTCCAGTTAGAGCAGGAGTGTTTAATTAGAGTTCAGTACGGTCCATTTAGAGCAGGGGTGTTTAATTAGAGTTCAGTACGGTCCAGTTAGAGCAGGAGTGTTTAATTAGAGTCAGTACGGTTCAGTTAGAGCAGGGGTGTTTAATTAGAGTCAGTACGGTCCAGTTAGAGCAGGGGTGTTTAATTAGAGTTCAGTACGGTCCATTTAGAGCAGGAGTGTTTAATTAGAGTTCAGTACGGTCCATTTAGAGCAGGGGTGTTTAATTAGAGTTCAGTACGGTCCAGTTAGAGCAGGAGTGTTTAATTAGAGTTCAGTACGGTCCAGTTAGAGCAGGGGTGTTTAATTAGAGTCAGTACGGTCCAGTTAGAGCAGGGGTGTTTAATTAGAGTTCAGTACGGTCCATTTAGAGCAGGAGTGTTTAATTAGAGTTCAGTACGGTCCAGTTAGAGCAGGGGTGTTTAATTAGAGTTCAGTACGGTCCAGTTAGAGCAGGGGTGTTTAATTAGAGTCCAGTACGGTCCAGTTAGAGCAGGGGTGTTTAATTAGAGCTCAGTACGGTCCAGTTAGAGCAGGGGTGTTTAATTAGAGTCAGTACGGTCCAGTTAGAGCAGGAGTGTTTAATTAGAGTCCAGTACGGTCCAGTTAGAGCAGGAGTGTTTAATTAGAGTCAGTACGGTCCAGTTAGAGCAGGGGTGTTTAATTAGAGTCCAGTACGGTCCAGTTAGAGCAGGGGTGTTTAATTAGAGTTCAGTACGGTCCAGTTAGAGCAGGGGTGTTTAATTAGAGTCAGTACGGTTCAGTTAGAGCAGGGGTGTTTAATTAGAGTTCAGTACAGTCCAGTTAGAGCAGGGGTGTTTAATTAGAGTCCAGTATGGTCCATTTAGAGCAGGAGTGTTTAATTAGAGTTCAGTACGGTCCATTTAGAGCAGGAGTGTTTAATTAGAGTCAGTACGGTCCATTTAGAGCAGGAGTGTTTAATTAGAGTTCAGTACGGTCCAGTTAGAGCAGGAGTGTTTAATTAGAGTTCAGTACGGTCCATTTAGAGCAGGAGTGTTTAATTAGAGTTCAGTACGGTTCAGTTAGAGCAGGAGTGTTTAATTAGAGTCAGTACGGTCCAGTTAGAGCAGGGGTGTTTAATTAGAGTCAGTACGGTCCAGTTAGAGCAGGGGTGTTTAATTAGAGTTCAGTACGGTCCATTTAGAGCAGGAGTGTTTAATTAGAGTCAGTACGGTCCAGTTAGAGCAGGAGTGTTTAATTAGAGTCAGTACGGTCCAGTTAGAGCAGGGGTGTTTAATTATAGTCAGTACGGTCCAGTTAGAGCAGGAGTGTTTAATTAGAGTCAGTACGGTCCAGTTAGAGCAGGAGTGTTTAATTAGAGTCAGTACGGTCCAGTTAGAGCAGGAGTGTTTAATTAGAGTCAGTAAGGTCCAGTTAGAGCAGGAGTGTTTAATTAGAGTCAGTACGGTCCAGTTAGAGCAGGAGTGTTTAATTAGAGTCAGTACGGTCCAGTTAGAGCAGGAGTGTTTAATTAGAGTCAGTAAGGTCCAGTTAGAGCAGGAGTGTTTAATTAGAATCAGTACGGTCCAGTTAGAGCAGGGGTGTTTAATTAGAGTTCAGTACGGTCCAGTTAGAGCAGGGGTGTTTAATTAGAGTCAGTACGGTCCAGTTAGAGCAGGAGTGTTTAATTAGAGTCCAGTACGATCCAGTTAGAGCAGGAGTATTTAATTAGAGTCAGTACGGTCCAGTTAGAGCAGGGGTGTTTAATTAGAGTCAGTACGGTCCAGTTAGAGCAGGGGTGTTTAATTAGAGTCAGTACGGTTCAGTTAGAGCAGGGGTGTTTAATTAGAGTCAGTACGGTTCAGTTAGAGCAGGGGTGTTTAATTAGAGTTCAGTACGATCCAGTTAGAGCAGGAGTATTTAATTAGAGTCAGTACGGTCCAGTTAGAGCAGGAGTGTTTAATTAGAGTCAGTACGGTCCAGTTAGAGCAGGAGTGTTTAATTAGAGTCAGTACGATCCAGTTAGAGCAGGAGTATTTAATTAGAGTCAGTACGGTCCAGTTAGAGCAGGAGTGTTTAATTAGAGTCAGTACGGTCCAGTTAGAGCAGGGGTGTTTAATTAGAGTCAGTACGGTCCAGTTAGAGCAGGGGTGTTTAATTAGAGTCAGTACGGTCCAGTTAGAGCAGGGGTGTTTAATTAGAG
This sequence comes from Megaleporinus macrocephalus, assembly GCA_021613375.1. NCBI lineage: Eukaryota > Metazoa > Chordata > Actinopteri > Characiformes > Anostomidae > Megaleporinus > Megaleporinus macrocephalus. The sequence continues at coordinate 775,729 of CM038725.1, read as the reverse complement.
TCAGTACGGTCCAGTTAGAGCAGGGGTGTTTAATTAGAGTCAGTACGGTCCAGTTAGAGCAGGAGTGTTTAATTAGAGTCAGTACGGTCCAGTTAGAGCAGGGGTGTTTAATTAGAGTCAGTACGGTCCAGTTAGAGCAGGAGTGTTTAATTAGAGTCAGTACGGTCCAGTTAGAGCAGGAGTGTTTAATTAGAGTCAGTACGGTCCAGTTAGAGCAGGAGTGTTTAATTAGAGTCAGTACGGTCCAGTTAGAGCAGGAGTGTTTAATTAGAGTCAGTACGGTCCAGTTAGAGTAGGGGTGTTTAATTAGAGTCAGTACGGTCCAGTTAGAGCAGGGATGTTTAATTAGAGTCAGTGAGGTCCAGTTAGAGCAGGGGTGTTTAATTAGAGTCAGTACGGTCCAGTTAGAGTAGGGGTGTTTAATTAGAGTCAGTGAGGTCCAGTTAGAGGAGATCTACTCAGGCCGGTCTGGACCGTGTGTTCTGATTCAGTGGTGTATCCTGTTTACTGAAGTAGTTTAGTATCAGCATCTTATACTATCAGCTACTGAAACACCAACACATACCGTTCAGTATATTTCAGTATATTTACTGTTTAAATACTGAACTGAATTAATTATTTATAAACTGTTCCTGGTCACTCAGTTAATCATCGGATTGTTTCAGGTCTGGGTCGGGATTGTTTCAGGTCTGGGTCCGGATTGTTTCAGGTCTGGGTCCGGATTGTTTCAGGTCTGGGTCCGGATTGTTTCAGGTCTGGGTCAGGATTGTTTCAGGTCTGGGTCCGGATTGTTTCAGGTCTGGGTCCGGATTGTTTCAGGTCTGGGTCGGGATTGTTTCAGGTCTGGGTCCGGATTGTTTCAGGTCTGGGTCGGGATTGTTTCAGGTCTGGGTCCGGATTGTTTCAGGTCTGGGTCCGGATTGTTTCAGGTCTGGTTCCGGATTGTTTCAGGTCTGGGTCCGGAGTGAACTGAGTGATTGGCTGTCGGTAGTGAAGTGTATGTAAGAACGCTGGACAGCAGCTGCTCACACGCAGACCCTCGACCTGCAGCTCCTGCACCTCAGTGACCAGGTACTGACCGAGCGACAGGCCGACGAGCGGAACGTTACTAACCAGGAATGTTATGATCCACTGTGGGCGTGGCCGTGTTGAAACAAAGTATTTTTAAAAAGTATAGTTTAGTTTTGAGTATAAAAAACTATATATTGCTTTTGTTTTACAAATTTATGTTTAGTCCTCATAATTAATGTGATCTGTACTATCAGCTCACTCGTCGGTGATAGTTGTGATAACTTTAAAAAATATTTAAACATATTAAAAAAGTTAATAATGCTGACAGTGTGAAGGACAGTGATGATCACTTAGAGACGTAGTGTGAGTGAATGAGACATCAAACAGTCTGTGACAACAGATCTATATAGATATACACCAAAACTAATTATTAATAATAATATACATAAAAATACAGCTACGTATAAACACTACATTATATTCCTGAAGTATAAAAACATCTACAGGGTCGTTTCAACTCTGTAACCCACATAAACAGCCTCTCTATTTAAATACGCCACAATATCGCCATCTACTGGCGAAGTGCTGCTACTGCCGCGCCGTTTTAAGGGGGACCTGAATCTCAATAAGAAGCTGAAATTGAAGTGTTTCTTGTGTCTGTCCTGAACGCCTCAATACTGTAGTAGTCAATAATCAATCAATAATAAATAAATATTATTTATTGTGTCCCACCCAAAAATTAAACCAAAGAAAAACAGAAACTTTTTTATTTTTATTTTAAGTTTTGGAAGCGTTCACTATTCACGCACTGTGTTTGTTGTTAGTAACGGGCTCTGGTTGTTAGGTGGTCTGGTTGTTAGGTGGTCTAGTTGTTAGGGGGTCTGATTGTTAGGTGGTCTGGTTGTTAGGGGGTCTGGTTGTTAGGTGGGGTGGTTGTTAGGGGGTCTGGTTGTTAGGTGGTCTGGTTGTTAGGGGGTCTGGTTGTTAGGTGGTCTGGTTGTTAGGGGGTCTGGTTGTTAGGGGGTCTGGTTGTTAGGTGGTCTGGTTGTTAGGGGGTCTGGTTGTTAGGTGGTCTGGTTGTTAGGGGGTCTGGTTGTTAGGCGGTCTGTTGTTAGGTGGTCTGGTTGTTAGGGGGTCTGGTTGTTAGGTGTCTGGTTGTTAGGGGGTCTGGTTGTTAGGTGGTCTGGTTGTTAGGGGGTCTGGTTGTTAGGTGGTCTGTTGTTAGGTGGTCTGGTTGTTAGGTGGTCTGGTTGTTAGGGGGTCTGGTTGTTATGGGGTCTGGTTGTTAGGTGGTCTGGTTGTTAGGGGGTCTGGTTGTTAGAGGGTCTGGTTGTTAGGGGGTTTGGTTGTTAGGTGGTCTGGTTGTTAGGGGGTCTGGTTGTTAGGTGGTCTGGCTGTTAGGTGGTTTGGTTGTTAGGTGGTCTGGTTGTTAGGGGGTCTGGTTGTTAGGGGGTCTGGTTGTTAGGGGGTCTGGTTGTTAGGTGGTCTGGTTGTTAGGGGGTCTGGTTGTTAGAGGGTCTGGTTGTTAGGGGGTCTGGTTGCTAGGGGGTTTGGTTGTTAGGTGGTCTGGTTGTTAGGGGGTCTGGGTGTTAGGTGGTCTGGTTGTTAGGTGGTTTGGTTGTTAGGGGGTCTGGTTGTTAGGGGGTCTGGTTGTTAGAGGGTCTGGTTGTTAGGGGGTCTGGTTGTTAGGGGGTCTGGTTGTTAGAGGGTCTGGTTGTTAGGTGGTCTGGTTGTTAGGTGGTCTGGTTGTTAGGTGGGGTGGTTGTTAGGGGGTCTGGTTGTTAGGTGGTCTGGTTGTTAGGTGGTCTGGTTGTTAGGTGGTCTGGTTGTTAGGTGGTCTGGTTGTTAGGTGGTCTGTTGTTAGGTGGTCTGGTTGTTAGGTGGTCTGGTTGTTAGGGGGTCTGGTTGTTATGGGGTCTGGTTGTTAGGTGGTCTGGTTGTTAGGGGGTCTGGTTGTTAGAGGGTCTGGTTGTTAGGGGGTTTGGTTGTTAGGTGGTCTGGTTGTTAGGGGGTCTGGTTGTTAGGTGGTCTGGTTGTTAGGTGGTTTGGTTGTTAGGTGGTCTGGTTGTTAGGGGGTCTGGTTGTTAGAGGGTCTGGTTGTTAGGGGGTCTGGTTGTTAGGTGGTCTGGTTGTTAGGGGGTCTGGTTGTTAGAGGGTCTGGTTGTTAGGGGGTCTGGTTGTTAGGGGGTTTGGTTGTTAGGTGGTCTGGTTGTTAGGGGGTCTGGTTGTTAGGTGGTCTGGTTGTTAGGTGGTTTGGTTGTTAGGTGGTCTGGTTGTTAGGGGGTCTGGTTGTTAGAGGGTCTGGTTGTTAGGGGGTCTGGTTGTTAGGGGGTCTGGTTGTTAGAGGGTCTGGTTGTTAGGTGGTCTGGTTGTTAGGTGGTCTGGTTGTTAGGGGGTCTGGTTGTTAGGTGGTCTGGTTGTTAGGTGGTCTGGTTGTTAGAGGGTCTGGTTGTTAGGTGGTCTGGTTGTTAGGTGGTCTGGTTGTTAGGGGGTCTGGTTGTTAGGTGGTCTGGTTGTTAGGTGGTCTGGTTGTTAGGGGGTCTGGTTGTTAGGTGGTCTGGTTGTTAGGGGGTCTGGTTGTTAGGTGGTCTGTTATTAGGTGGTCTGGTTGTTAGGTGGTCTGGTTGTTAGGTGGTCTGGTTGTTAGGGGGTCTGGTTGTTAGAGGGTCTGGTTGTTAGGGGGCTTGGTTGTTAGGTGGTCTGGTTGTTAGGGGGTCTGGTTGTTAGATGGTCTGGTTGTTAGGTGGTCTGGTTGTTAGGGGGTCTGGTTGTTAGGTGGTCTGGTTGTTAGGTGGTCTGTTATTAGGTGGTCTGGTTGTTAGGTGGTCTGGTTGTTAGGTGGTCTGGTTGTTAGGGGGTCTGGTTGTTAGGGGGTCTGGTTGTTAGAGGGTCTGGTTGTTAGGGGGCTTGGTTGTTAGGTGGTCTGGTTGTTAGGGGGTCTGGTTGTTAGATGGTCTGGTTGTTAGGTGGTTTTTCACTGTGTTGAGGTTTGTGTTGAGATGCCTGTTCAGTAATATCCTGTGGTCAGCAGCTTCACTGAGTCGAGTTCTCTCCTCGCTGGAGCGCCGGGTAGTTTAAACGTGAGGTCAGTGATGATCATATACACTGTAATAAACAGCTTCAGTATAATGTGTTGCTATGGTAACAGACTAGGAGGGTTTGGGTTAGATAACGTTTATATTAACTTTAATCAGAAAACACTCTGAAAGGTAAAGTTACATTACTCTCTGACCACGCCCCCAAACTGTAGACTGATACTACACTACATACATAAAAATAAAATATCATAAATAAAATAAAATAAATTAATAAATAAAATAACTCCAGTGTTAGAAGTGCTAGAGGGCGCTGTTTGGGACACAGCCTTACTGTCTAACATTAATGTTAATCTAGTCAGAAAACCTTAATATACATTTATTATCATTTCATTTCAGTGTTATATACTCCAAATAAAATAATCTATGTTTTGGTTATATATGTATATAATCCAGACAATGCATGTATAGTTTAAAAGTTTTTAGACAGCAGTAGTATGTAATGTGGATTTAGTTTAGTTTGTAAAGTGGTCTTAAATTGGATTTATCTAATAATAATCAGACGTACAGATAATGTTATATTTTGTTTATTTATTTATTATTTATTGTAATTCCACTGATGTTGTTCTATGTCTATACCTTACCTGCAGTGAAGTCAGATTATAGGTACCTCCTACAGCCTAGATTAACTAAACTCACCTCAATCAGCTGAAATCTACAGAATAATCATTACAAAATAAAAACAAACACTGACTCTATACACTCCGTACAGGATATACACACTGTTCACCACCAGACTCCCAGAATTCCACTGGACAGTCTGAATGACCACTGCAGCCTGTTGGACGGATTTACTAAGGAACCAGAGCCCCGCCCCCAGGTCTAATATGATTGGTTCACAGAGGTCTGATATCATTGGTTTACAGTTCACGCAGTCTGATATGATTGGCTGAGCCGGAGATTTGCACTTATCAATCTCTTGTAGCTCAGCAGAGGCAGCACTGCATTAGAGCGGCAGCAGTGCCACCTGTAGGTCGCCCCCTGCTATTACACTGAACTGTAACGTTGAATAACTAATATAAATTACAGATTTTAATTAGTTAATTATTAATTAATACATATTCATTTGGAAAGCGCTAAACAGCAGGTCCTGAAACTGCTCTGATTCAGCTGTTCAGGTGCTGGTGATACTGGTGATGACTCGCTCAGCGTGGCTCACAACCTCAAGTCCCAGATAGATAGAAAGTTATAGACAGATAGACTGTCTGTCTGTCTGTCTGTCTGTCTATCTATCTCTCTATCTATCTATCTATCTATCTATCTGTCTATCTATCTATCTATCTATCTATCTATCTATCTATCTATCTATCTATCTGTCTATCTATCTATCTATCTATCTATCTATCTATCTGTCTATCTATCTATCTATCTATCTATCTATCTATCTATCTATCTATCTATAACTTTCTATCTGTCTGTCTGTCTGTCTGTCTGTCTATCTATCTATCTATCTATCTATCTATCTATCTATCTATCTATCTATCTATCTATAACTTTCTATCTATCTATCTATCTATCTATCTATCTATAATTTTCTATCTATCTATCTATCTATCTATCTATCTATCTATCTATCTATTTGCCTGTCTGTCTGTCTCTCTGTCTATCAATCTATCTATAACTTTCTATCTATCTATCTATCTATCTATCTATCTATCTATCTATCTATCTATCTATCTATCTATTTGCCTGTCTGTCTGTCTCTCTGTCTATCAATCTATCTATAACTTTCTATCTATCTATCTATCTATCTATCTATATATCTATCTATCTATCTATCTATCTATCTATCTATCTATCTATCTATCTATCTATCTATCTATTTGCCTGTCTGTCTGTCTCTCTGTCTATCAATCTATCTATAACTTTCTATCTATCTATCTATCTATCTATCTATCTATCTATCTATCTATCTATCTATCTATCTATCTATCTGTCTATCTATCTATCTATCTATCTATCTGTCTATCTATCTATCTATCTATCTATCTATCTATCTATCTATCTATCTATCTATCTATCTATTTACATTTACATTTACTGCATTTAGCAGACGTTCTTATCCAGAGCGACTTACAAAAGTGCTTAGTGTTGGTTAGAGTATGAATCTCTATCTAGTACAAACAGGATTAAGTCCAAACCACTCTTAAACTCAAACACTGCCATAAACACAGGGCCAGTTCTGATACCTAGAAACAAGACAATGCAATACCTAGCAAGACTGAAACACCTACAGAACACCTACACCTACAGAACACCTACAGAACACCTACAGAGAAGAGAACAAATACAAGACTACATACAGTATCAGTGCAGTACTTATCCAGAGCTCCTAGAAGATAAAGTGCAATTACAGTTTATACCAGTACTTTAGTATATTAGTGATTAAAAGTGCTTTACAAAGAGACGGTGGTCTTCAGTCTGCGTTTGAAGACCGCGAGAGAGTTCGCTGTTCAGACAGCCAGTGGAAGTTCGTTCCACCATCTGGGCTCCAGGACAGAGAAGCGTTTTGTTGCATGTCTTCCATGAATCTTGAGAGATGGCGGGTCAAGCCGAGCCGTACTTGAAGCCCGAAGGGCTCGAGGTGCGGTTCGACTTTTGACCATTGCCATAAGGTCAGGAGGAGCTGGTCCATTCTTGGCTTTGTAGGCATCAGAACTTTAAACTGAATGCGAGCAGCTACAGGAAGCCAGTGAAGGGAGCGCAGCAGTGGAGTGACATGAGTGTACTTGGGGAGATTGAAGACGAGCCGTACTGCTGCATTCTGGATCAGTTGTAGGGGCCTGATGGTCTGCAGAGGAAGACCAGCCAGGAGTGAGTTGCAGTAGTCCAGCCTTCAAATGACAAGAGACTGGACGAGCACCTGGGAGGCCTCCTGAGAGAGGAAGGGTCGGATGCGTCTGATGTTGTGGAGAATGTATCTGCATGACCGAGTCAGGTTCGTAATCTGGGCTGAGAAGATAACTGGTCATCCAGAGTCACACCAAGGTTTCTTACATCTTTAGACGGAACAATCAAAGAGTTCTCGAATGAAATGGCAAGATCCTGCTGAGGACCTGTAGTTCCAGGGATGAACAGCAGCTCAGTCTTGCTGGGATTGAGCTTCAGATGATGAGCTGTCATCCATGAAGAGATGTCGGTCAGACATGCAGAGATATGACTGCAAACCTGAGTGTCAGATGGTGGGAAGGAAAGCATTAGTTGAGTATCATCAGCATAGCAGTGGTAAGAGAAACCATGAGAGGTAATTACATCACCAATTACATCACCAATTACATCACCAATTACATCACCAAGAGATCTATCTATCTATTTGTCTGTCTGTCTGTCTATCTATCTATCTATCTATCTATCTATCTATCTATCTATCTATCTATCTATTTGTCTGTCTGTCTGTCTGTCTGTCTATCTATCTATCTATCTATCTATCTATCTATCTATCTATCTATCTATTTGTCTCTCTGTCCATCCATCCATCCATCCATCCATCTATCCATCTATCTATCCATCTATCTATCTATCTATCTATCTATCTATCTATCTATCTATCTGTCTGTCTGTCTATCAATCTATCTATAACTTTCTATCTGTCTATCTATCTATCTATCTATCTATCTATCTATCTATCTATTTGTCTGTCTGTCTGTCTATCTATCTATCTATCTATCTATTTGTCTATCTATCTATCTATCTATCTATTTGTCTCTCTGTCTATCTATCTATCTATTTGTCTATCCATCCATCCATCCATCCATCCATCCATCTATCTATCTATCTATCTATCTATCTATCTATCTATCTATCTATCTATCTATCTATTTGTCTGTCTGTCTGTCTATCTATCTATCTATCTTTCTATCTATCTATCTATCTATCTATCTATCTATCTATCTATCTATCTATTTGTCTCTCTGTCTATCAATCTATCTATAACTATCTATCTATCTATCTATCTATCTATCTATCTATCTATCTATCTATCTATTTGTCTCTCTGTCTATCAATCTATCTATCTATCTATCTATCTATCTATCTATCTATCTATCTATCTATCTATCTATCTATCCATCCATCCATCTAGGATTTCAGATGGTGAACCACGCTGAGCGAGTCTCGCGGCTCCGTTCTTGCACTAGTGCAACCTTGCGCTTCCATCAACGGGACACGAGTGGGCGTGTTTTAAACCGCCCACGTGACGTGTCGGCGGAGGCCGTGACGTCTGACGCCGCTGTGCGCGTGCGAGCTGCTGTAGTTTAGCAGTCCTCGCTCTGCGGGACGGAGATGCTGGACGGGCTGCTGGTCAACGCGAGCACTGCAGCACTGAGTTCCGGTACCGGACAGTGAGCCGGACACGCGCCAACTGGACTCTGTTAGAGGATCCGTGTTCCTCCGCGTGCGGCCTGTGGGAATATTAACACTAATACTAATAATAATAATAATTAGAGCGATACTGATAATAATAGTCGCCGCTGCGCTGCACGAGGATGAACTCTATCCGGCAGGTTCCGTCGCGGGTGAAGAGCAAGAGGACGGAAACGAACCTGGGAGCCGAGCGCGAGCATTTCGACAAACAGCAGGTAAGCAGGCTGGCTGGCTGCTCGCGCACGAACACGAGCTGCTGCATATTTACAAACCGGGGGCGTTTTATTAAAATCGATCGATAATGTTAATGATAATGTTAATGATGATGATGATGATGATGATGATGCGCAGACGCTCGCGAGGAACTCCGGCCTGGTTCTGCTCCAGGTGTCTGGAGATCAGAGGTGACCGCAGGTTACTTGAGAAGAAGGGTTTTGTGGGAAGTGCTGGACCTGCTGGTGTCCGAGCTGGACGGTGTGAGTGCCCGTATGTTAGACATTTGTGCACGTGTAGGACTTTTTTTGTCTTATTTGAGCAAAAAGCCCAAACAGCGCGCGCACAATGGGCCTGTGAAACCGGTCAGACGTGCTTTCCGTGGCATTTGGCTCAGAGCTCGTGGCACCTGTCCGAGCAACTTCCGTCACCTGCACAGGAATCCACTGCGTCGCCGAGCACGTAGCAACAACCACCCACCATCTCCCAGAGCTCGAGCCTCACAGGGTCAGCTCAGATCAGACACCCAGTATTAGACTAATATCTATTAATAATAATAACCATAATATTTAATAATAATAAGTTCTAATGAGTTAATTCAGCTTCAGACACACCAGCTGGACTGATCTAAGCTGAGAGGCCTGAACTGGGATCAGCTACTTCCTCTCCTAAGACAACTATGTATCTCTGTTTTTGTTGTTGTTTATTGTTCTGTTGTTTACAAACACTGCAGCTGATCTGATCTGGACCAATAGAAATGCTCCAACGCTTGTTTACATTAAAATCTCTTTACATTAACTAACAATAGGTTAGCAGCGTGTGCTACTTTATTAGCAGGTATTGTAAACAAACATCCTCCATACAGCTCAGTACCTGACCTACCTGTACTGACATCATCCAGAAACACCTGTGAGTAACAAACTACAAATACTTCTTACCTTACTTAAGTAGACATGTTGGTTATTTATACTTTACTGAAGTAATTATTATTCAGCTCACTTTTTACTACTACTCCTTACATTTACACTCCATTATCAGTACTTTATACTCCTTACATTTACACTCCATTATCAGTACTTTATACTCCTTACATTTACACTCCATTATCAGTACTTTATACTCCTTACATTTACACTCCATTATCAGTACTTTATACTCCTTACATTTACACTCCATTATCAGTACTTTCTTCTCCTTACATTTACACTCCATTATCAGTACTTTATACTCCTTACATTTACACTCCATTATCAGTACTTTATACTCCTTACATTTACACTCCATTATCAGTACTTTATACTCCTTACATTTACACTCCATTATCAGTACTTTATACTCCTTACATTTACACTCCATTATCAGTACTTTCTTCTCCTTACATTTACACTCCATTATCAGTACTTTATACTCCTTACATTTACACTCCATTATCAGTACTTTATACTCCTTACATTTACACTCCATTATCAGTACTTTCTACTCCTTACATTTACACTCCATTATCAGTACTTTATACTCCTTACATTTACACTCCATTATCTGTACTTTCTACTCCTTACATTTACACTCCATTATCAGTACTTTCTACTCCTTACATTTACACCCATTATCAGTACTTTCTACTCCTTACATTTACACTCCATTATCAGTACTTTCTAATCATTACATTTACACTCCATTATCAGTACTTTCTACTCCTTACATTTACACTCCATTATCAGTACTTTCTACTCCTTACATTTACACTCCATTATCAGTACTTTATACTCCTTACATTTACACTCCAATATCAGTACTTTCTACTCCTTACATTTACAATCCATTATCTGTACTTTCTACTCCTTACATTTACACTCCATTATCAGTACTTTCTACTCCTTACATTTACACTCCATTATCAGTACTTTCTACTCCTTACATTTACACTCCATTATCAGTACTTTTTACTCCTTACATTTACACTCCATTATCAGTACTTTCTACTCCTTACATTTACACTCCATTATCAGTACTTTCTAATCATTACATTTACACTCCATTATCAGTACTTTCTAATCATTACATTTACACTCCATTATCACTACTTTCTACTCCTTACATTTACACTCCATTATCAGTACTTTCTAATCATTACATTTACACTCCATTATCAGTACTTTCTACTCCTTACATTTACACTCCATTATCAGTACTTTCTACTCCTTACATTTACACTCCATTATCAGTACTTTCTACTCCTTACATTTACACTCCATTATCAGTACTTTCTACTCCTTACATTTACACTCCATTATCAGTACTTTCTAATCATTACATTTACACTCCATTATCAGTACTTTCTACTCCTTACATTTACACTCCATTATCAGTACTTTCTAATCCTTACATTTACACTCCATTATCAGTACTTTCTACTCCTTACATTTACACTCCATTATCAGTACTTTCTACTCCTTACATTTACACTCCATTATCAGTACTTTCTACTCCTTACATTTACACTCCATTATCAGTACTTTCTACTCCTTACATTTACACCCATTATCAGTACTTTCTACTCCTTACATTTACACCCATTATCAGTACTTTCTACTTCTTACACTTACACTCCATTATCAGTACTTTCTACTCTATACATTTACACTCCATTATCAGTACTTTCTAATCCTTACATTTACACTCCATTATCAGTACTTTCTACTCCTTACATTTACACTCCATTATCAGTACTTTCTACTCCTTACATTTACACCCATTATCAGTACTTTCTACTTCTTACACTTACACTCCATTATCAGTACTTTCTACTCTATACATTTACACTCCATTATCAGTACTTTCTAATCCTTACATTTACACTCCATTATCAGTACTTTCTACTCCTTACACTTACACTCCATTATCAGTACTTTCTAATCATTACATTTTAAACATAGTCTCGTTACTTCTATTTCATTTCAGTTTGTTTTCATTCATGTACATTTACATTCCAGTAAAGATTATTGATAACATGTCTTTGAAGTTTGATTTCATTACAATACTTATAGACGACTAGTGATCATATCTTCTGCTCCATGAAACACATGTTAATGTTCAGTAATAACAGATATGCTTCTTTAATATATTTACATTGTACTAAACTACATTCATGTTTAATGGGTGTATATGGGCTGAAACAGGAAGCTCAGCGCATCCCAAATTTATCAACATTAACATTTTAATATAACTTTATAGTCATTATGGCTTTTAGAAGAATGGGGTTTTTGGGGAGGTGGGCTAGTGCACTATAGACCCCTGTGGTGTAGGCTTAGCTTTTGTCCTTACATTACTTTTATACTTTAAGTAGTTCTGAAAGCAGTACTTTTACACTTTTACTGGAGTAAAAAGCTTCAGTTGATACTTCAACTACTACAGAAGTATTTTAAACCCTAGTATCTATACTTCTACCTGAGTATCTATACTTCTACCTGAGTATCTAAACTTCTACCTGAGTATCTATACTTCTACCTGAGTATCTATACTTCTACCTGAGTATCTAAACTTCTACCTGAGTATCTATACTTCTACCTGAGTATCTATACTTCTACCTCAGTATCTATACTTCTACCTGAGTAATGAATGTGAATACTTTTAACACCT
>CM038725.1:740909-758409 GCA_021613375.1 Megaleporinus macrocephalus | reverse complement strand
ACTTCCTGAGTCTGAATTAGGAGTTGTATACAAACAGATCAGCTCAGCTCCACCAGTGCAACGTTAGTCCCCCACGCACTCTGCTTGACCCCTGTGTGAGATGTCCAGTCAGTTCTGGATGTAGTAGCTTTAATAGATATAATAGTGTAATAGAGTCATTAGGTCAAATGTTTGTTTATTAGTTCAGACCTGCAAACAAAAACACCTCTAAACACTGAAACAGCAGGTAAATACACATACAAGGCCAAATTAATAGTGATGCAGGTTTAACTCATTTTTAAACAAATCAGCCCAAATGTCCAAAAGCCCTCACACCAAACCTTAATATGGTGACGTGTAGGTTAAAATTTCAGTATTTGGTGGAGCCTCTCCTGGTGAGAATGACATAATGTTGGACCAGCTCCTCCATGCAGAACATTCCCATCTCCTTGATATTCCTGGCTTTTCTCTGGTGAGCAGGAGCTCCTGGACTGTAACGAGCTGATGGAGGTGAAAGAGCTTTGGAGAGCTGCTGTCTGGGTGTGAGGTGCTGGTCTTCAGACTCTGGTCCTCTTTTTTCACAAACCTGTGGATGGCGTGCGACCAGGAAGCTACGTTTTTGTCTTAATTCCAGCTGTAATTCCAAGGTTGGCAAAGTCAGACTCTGGAACTTTGGCGGGCTCCTGATCGTGGAGGCGGAGTCTCACTGCTGCTATAGAAACGCTATAAGATGCAGCTGAACTTTGTGGTTGTGGAACTATTTGGCTTCTCATTGTCGCTCAGCATTCTCCTCACTGTGTGTGTGTGTTGAGAGGGGTGCAGTGTGTGTGTGTGTGTGTGTGTGTTGAGAGGGGTGCAGTGTGTGTGTGTGTGTGGGTTGAGAGGGGTGCAGTGTGTGTGTGTGTGTGTGTGTTGAGAGGGGTGCAGTGTGTGTGTGTGTTGAGAGGGGTGCAGTGTGTGTGTGTGTTGAGAGGGGTGCAGTGTGTGTGTTGAGAGGGGTGCAGTGTGTGTGTGTGTGTGTGTGTGTTGAGAGGGGTGCAGTGTGTGTGTGTGTGTGTGTGTGTTGAGAGGGGTGCAGTGTGTGTGTGTTGAGAGGGGTGCAGTGTGTGTGTGTTGAGAGGGGTGCAGTGTGTGTGTGTGTGTGTTGAGAGGGGTGCAGTGTGTGTGTGTTGAGAGGGGTGCAGTGTGTGTGTGTGTGTGTTGAGAGGGGTGCAGTGTGTGTGTGTTGAGAGGGGTGCAGTGTGTGTGTGTGGGTTGAGAGGGGTGCAGTGTGTGTGTGTTGAGAGGGGTGCAGTGTGTGTGTGTGTTGAGAGGGGTGCAGTGTGTGTATGTGTGGGTTGAGAGGGGTGCAGTGTGTGTGTGTGTGGGTTGAGAGGGGTGCAGTGTGTGTGTGTGGGTTGAGAGGGGTGCAGTGTGTGTGTGTGTTGAGAGGGGTGCAGTGTGTGTGTGTTGAGAGGGGTGCAGTGTGTGTGTGTGTGTGTTGAGAGGGGTGCAGTGTGTGTGTGTGTTGAGAGGGGTGCAGTGTGTGTATGTGTGGGTTGAGAGGGGTGCAGTGTGTGTATGTGTGGGTTGAGAGGGGTGCAGTGTGTGTATGTGTGGGTTGAGAGGGGTGCAGTGTGTGTGTGTGTGGGTTGAGAGGGGTGCAGTGTGTGTGTGTGTGGGTTGAGAGGGGTGCAGTGTGTGTGTGTGTGGGTTGAGAGGGGTGCAGTGTGTGGGTTGAGAGGGGTGCAGTGTGTGTGTGTGTGTTGAGAGGGGTGCAGTGTGTGTGTGTGTGTGTTGAGAGGGGTGCAGTGTGTGTGTGTGTGTGTTGAGAGGGGTGCAGTGTGTGTATGTGTGGGTTGAGAGGGGTGCAGTGTGTGTATGTGTGGGTTGAGAGGGGTGCAGTGTGTGTATGTGTGGGTTGAGAGGGGTGCAGTGTGTGTGTGTGTGGGTTGAGAGGGGTGCAGTGTGTGTGTGTGTGGGTTGAGAGGGGTGCAGTGTGTGTGTGTGTGGGTTGAGAGGGGTGCAGTGTGTGTGTGTGTGTGTTGAGAGGGGTGCAGTGTGTGTGTGTGTTGAGAGGGGTGCAGTGTGTGTGTGTGTGTGTGTGTGTGTGTGTTGAGGGGTCGTGTGTGTGTGTGTGTGTGTGTGTTGAGGGGTCGTGTGTGTGTGTGTGTGTGTTGAGGGGTCGTGTGTGTGTGTGTGTGTTGAGGGGGGTGCAGTGTGTGTGTGTGTGTGTTGAGAGGGGTGCAGTGTGTGTGTGTGTGTGGGTTGAGAGGGGTGCAGTGTGTGTGTGTGTGTGTGTGTTGAGAGGGGTGCAGTGTGTGTGTGTGTGTGTGTGTTGAGAGGGGTGCAGTGTGTGTGGGTTGAGAGGGGTGCATTTTGTGTGTGTGTGTGTGTGTGTGTTGAGAGGGGTGCAGTGTGTGTGTGTGTGTGTGTTGAGAGGGGTGCAGTGTGTGTGTGTGTGTGTTGAGAGGGGTGCAGTGTGTGTGTGTGTGTGTGTGTGTGTGTGTGCTGAGAGGGGTGCAGTGTGTGTGTGTGTGTGTGTGTGTGTGTGTGTGTGTGTGTGTGTGTGTGTGTGTGTGTGTGTGTGTTGAGAGGGGTGCAGTGTGTGTGTGTGTGTGTGTGTGTGTGTGTGCTGAGAGGGGTGCAGTGTGTGTGTGTGTGTGTGTGTGTGTGTGTGTGTGTGTGTGTGTTGAGGGGGTGCATTACAAATATATTTGATAAATATCTTCAGGGGTGCCAATATTTCTGGAGTTGACTGTTTGTCCTGAAGCTCAGTGATGTTTTGATACCGATACTGATCTCACTGTATTAGTAACTCCTTTATAACATATATATATATTATTAACCCAGCTGTACAGATTCTATACACGCCAGATCTTATACGTCTACTAACCCTAATCCTAACCCTAAGACTAACCCTAACCCTAACCCTGACCCTCACCCTCACCCTGACCCTAACCCTATCTCTAACCCCAACCCCAACCCCAACCCTAACCCTAACTCTATTCCTAACTCTAACTCTAACCCTAACTCTAACTCTAACCCTAACTCTAACCCTGACCCTAACCTTTCTCTTAACCCTAACCCTGAGCCCTAAACCCTAAAGCCTAACCCTAACCCTAACCCCAACACTAACCCCAACCCCAACCCCAACCCTAACCCCAACCCTAACCCCAACCCCAACCCCAACCCCAACCCTAACCCCAACCCTAACCCCAAACCTTCTATGTGTAGAACATCCACACACATACACACAGATTCTCATGTGTCTCATTAGAACTCCTGCCAGCTCGTTATTACTCTTTATTCTGTTAATTATCTCTCACTGTTTCTCTTAGTGTAATATAGTTCTAGTTACAGGTCATCACGTTTGCCTCACTGTGTGTGACACACCTGGAGAAATAAAAATGGTTCTGGTTCTGATTCTGGCTCTTGATTCCCGTCTCTAGCGCAGGTACAGGTGAAGACACGGTTGACGTGGGGTGCGTTGTGAAAATATGCTGATAGGTGTTCGGTTTAATGGAGTGAGCTGACCGCAGGGCTGGCCGGCGTGTGTGTGTTTGGGGGTACGGGTTGTGTTTATGATTTTGTCTGAGTTGCTTCATTGTGTTAGTGTAACTGCAGTAGTGATCCAGACTCAGTACAGAGCTGAGATTAGTCCTGGTCTGTAGATACACATGTTTATTCTAGTGTGATCTGTTGGGGGGGGGGGGGGGGGTCAGCGAGTGTGGGTGGGTTTGCACTGCACACTTTCAGTTCGCTGGTTTGGCCTCGTTTGCCAGGAGCTGCCAAGCAGCATAGTGGCTCCATGGTGCTGCTGTACTTGTCTCTATGGAAACCAAGCATCCACAGGAGGTGTGTGTGTGTGTGTGTGTGTGTGTGTGTGTGTGTGTGTGTGTGTGTGTGTGTGTGTGTGTGTGTGTGTGTGTGTGTGTGTGTGTGTGTGTGGGGAGGGGTGTGGTTTATGCCATCTCTCCAGATAAAGGATGTGCTGATCTGATCCTACAAAGCATTACGTCATGTTATTATATAAAATACTGACCACAGATAACGAGCTGCCTCTAATTAAATATAATTAAACATAAGCCTAAATTAGCATCAGCGCGTTAACACCATCCACTGCTATCTGTGTTATGATCGTTAAGTAAGTAAGTGTTTTGTCTCCTGTTTGTTTACAGTTATTCTGGTTTAAATGTTTGGACAGCTCTGATAATAATAATAATAATAATAATAATAATAATAATAATAATAATAATATTATTATTATTATTATTATTATTAGTAATAATAATCATAATAAACACACAGACAGACAACACAAGTATATGTCCTGTTCGTATCAGATACACATAATCCTGTTAGGACAGGACATATTTGGGGACAACATACTTTCAGTGGTCTTTTACCTGAAAACCTGACCTGACAGTCTGTCTGTCTGTCTGTCTGTCCGTCTGTCCATCCATCCATCTATACACACACAGACAGACTGAATGTGTTGGAATGGTTCACCTGAACTCTGAACCAGTGTGTAAGCTCACAGTCACGTGAGGTCTGTACTGTGTGTGTATATAAACAGGTCTGTGATGTTTCCCAGCAGTGAATGGTGTTAGTGCTCTTACTGGTGGTGTGTGTTGGTGTGTAGTTGTGCGGGGCCACTCCTCAGAGCGTGTACACCCATCACGGCGGCCCTCAGTAAACATACCTGAAAATCCAGCCTTATCCTGTAGAGCATCTGGTTTTTCAAAAGTCTACGCTGAAACCTTTCAGAGCCCAGACGCAGTGCTGGAATGTGCTAACGTCACGTCCTTTAAAGCCCAGACACACACACACACACACACACACACACACACACACACAGAATGGTTTAGCCTGGCTTATCAACCAGTCACGTTGAACTAACTAAACCAGACTATCCAGTTCCAAGGTCTGCACAGTGTGTTTGTACTGGACTGATGACACTGAGGCTGTTCTGCAGTATGTCTGGTGTTAAAATGTAGAATAATATAAAATCATGTCAGTGATCCAGAGCAGAGGAGAGAACATGGGCCTGTTTTCACCAGGACATCCTACAGGATCATATTAGGATGTTTGTCTACTGGCTGAAGCTCAGGTGAAGCTGGGTGATGACAATGACCCCAAACACTCAAGCAAATGACCTCCGCATGGCTTTAAATAAACCAGCCCAGTCGAGACCCAGCAGAAGTGCTGTGTAGTGACCTTGACATTGTTTATATTTGTGACTTTGGTGTGTTTTATTCATCAGTACTGTTCAGACACCTCTAACGTTGGCTGAGTTAATGTTAACCAGCTCCAGAAGCGTCCTTCACAGATGAAACCTCCTAAAAATAAAATACTGTGTGTGTGTTGGTGAAATGAATGACCTTTATCTGCTGCTGGTTCTTCAGAGTTCTTCTCGTCCCCAACAGGACTCACTGTCTCACCATCTCAACAGTCTCTTTCAGAGAATTATAAACATCAGAAACACTTGATTAATACATTTAAACGTAGTATTTTATAAATATGTGCAGAGTGTTTAGAAACTAGGCCAGTAGTATATGAAGCCTAGCGTGTGGAGTTACTGTAACTCAACAGATCATTGATAGATAATTGGTATTTTTATGTGATTGGACAGTAAGATTGGTCCTGGACGTTTAATGAATCACATGAATTGTTTCCTGACCTTGACTACGCGAGTTAAATCGGGGGCGGTCTGTTTAATTAAGCTGATAAGGCCGCGGCAGGCTGTTACTGTGTGGCACCGGTCAGTCCGGAGTGATTCCAGGGAAATGCAGGGAACAGGGAAGGTCTGGCATCTGGACTTATCAATGAAAGGACGAGAGCAGCAGGTAGGACAAGCATCGTTAGGAGTAAAGATAATTAAAATATAATAATATAATAATAAAATCATAGCTAGAGATGTCAGAGCAGATCTGTGGACAGTTTGGAAAGTTTCATCTTCGTATCCCAGAGTTTTCCGAGTCCTTCCATCCCGTGTTCAGTTCTCTGCCTCGGAGATACTCGGATTAGCAGTAAGATGAGATGTTACTGTTGTGATGATAATGTTGCTGTATGTTGTTCTGGACTGTATTACGACTCTCTTCAGTACTTTTACTGCCTGAACCATAAACAGACCATAAACGAGCAAACGGCTGGAAACGAGAAGCTCAGCCTTATAACTATTATATTGTTTTTTTTAATGATGTGTTTAGATTTTATATTCTTCTTTATCCTGCTCCCTCTTTAAATAGTTATTAGAAAATCTAATGCTTTTCAAGCGTTATGAAAGTAAATTTGATTGTGGTGTTCTATTATTTCAGTATTGCACCTCCGTATTACTAACGGATCTATATGTGATGAGTAATGAGATGTGGTCTTGCTTTGTGTTGGCTTTGCTTGAACTGTCTAGTTGTTTCGTCTTTTTCTTTTTATTATAATTGACTATTATTGATGGTTTTATTAGAATCAAAGCTTGTAGAGCTGAACCTCTGTTGGATTTGTTTGGGTTGTAGAGATATGAAACTTGGTACACAGCTAGTACCTCCTCCAGCTATTGTCCTGAAGGAGGGCGCTATTGTGCAGTGTGTTTTTGTCTCAAGATAAACTCATTTGCAATTTAAACCATGTGTCTCTGCCTACTTAGATTGTTTTTGCTAATATGCAAAACCTACTTTTGCAAACTAGTCCTGGGTTTTTCACCAGATCCTCATGAAACTGATATTAAATATATTTAACATCCATAATTTTTCAAAACATATGGACTTTTATAAGAAATATGGCTGCCATACACTAATGACCTCTTCTGTAATAAGTTATAATGATCACAAACCTTTGACTTGTTTATATATTTAACAGCTGTGTTTAATTAGGCAGCCTCTGTTTTGCGTGCAGTAATTACACTTTACAAGTTTTCCTCACTCGCTACAGATTCAGGTGAAGAATGTATACATAAGAATAGAGAGAGAAATAGAAACTAAAAATAAAACCACTGATTATTTAGTAATTATTGGCAATTACAGCTTCAAGAAGCCTACAATCCTAAACATGGTCTTCCATTAATGAAGGTTATGGTGGTCCCTCTTTCAGACTTACAATTTCAAGCTTCTTTATAAATTTAAATGAGTTATTCATGTCCGTTGCTTGGTCGGCCCACGCCAGAGAATTCACCTGTTTAGAACCCAGACAAACCAGACAAACCAGTAAACCAGATAAACCAGTCAACCAGATAAACCAGATAAACTCTACAATCTGGTGGAACGTACTGCTTGTTATAGCTGTGATGATCGGGGGTCCACAGAGTTTTGGCCCTGTAGTGTACCCCTGTTTATATGTTCAGTGTTGTGTTACTTTCACCTGATCTGAGTACAGTGTTCTGAATACAGTTCTGACTGTACTTTGTGGGTGGGTGTTTCACTGCCCCCTAGAGTATATATATATATGTGTGTGTGTTTGTGTGTTCACTAGTGTGTGTGTGTATGTGTTTGTGTGTTTCACTGCCCCCTAGAGTATATATGTGTGTGTGTGTGTGTGTGTGTGTGTGTGTGTGTGTGTGTGTGTGTGTGTGTGTGTGTGTGTGTTTACTAGTGTTTGTGTGTGTGTATTTCACTGCCCCCTAGTGTGTGTGTGGAGTCGAAATACACAAATGGTGAATAGTTTTAAATTCTGTATTTTCAGTGACGCTCAGTCGTCTGGTAAACTTTATCTCATATTAAAAGCTGTTCTTCTGTACAGACAGTAAACACACTGACTGACTGATCCCTGAACAGTATATACCGTTAACATCACCAGTAACGTCAGCTCTTTATTCCTCTGATTAATTACACTGAGCTCTGTGATGAACTCTGATGGTGTGTGATGGTGTCTGATCACCTGTCAGGTAGGATTGTGGGACAGATGTTCTAAAAATAGTCCAGATTTACAGTCAGCACCTCTGCAGCAGCTCAGCTGACTGTAAACAGCGCTGGGAGTGAGGAGCGAGGAGTGAGGAGTGAGGAGTGAGGAGTGCTGAGTCAGTAATCTCTGCTGGGTTGGTCAGAATGAGGTGATGTGTGTTTTTAAGAGCATGCGGGCAGCAAATGAACTTCCTAGCTGTTAAGGTCAGTAAGTCAGACGGTCAGTGGGTTTAGAGTGATTCTGTACGGAGTGTAAAAAGCTTCAGGCTGCAGGGGAATAGTGAACAGTGATCCATCACAGAAAATTCACCCATCAGTCACTGTATATCACTTAGTGATGCATGTTGAATTATCACCTGTACAGCACGTGGATGTGAGTGGAGACTCGAGGCCTGTGTGTGTGTTTACACTGAACGGTGATGATGAAGGGTGTAGTAGTGCGGAGCTGCTGAACTTCCTCCCACAGAGACGTGGAAGGATATACGTTTCTGACAGTGTTTACTTGTGCAGGCTTAGCTTTATCACTACACTAGCTTAGCCTTAGCAACCACCAGGAATACCATAGCAGTGGCGTAGCTTAGCCTTAGCAACCACCAGGAATACCATAGCAGTGGCATAGCTTAGCCTTAGCAACCACCAGGAATACCATAGCAGTGGCGTAGCTTAGCCTTAGCCACCACCTGGGATATCATAGCAGTGGCATAGCTTAGCCTTAGCTACCACCTGGGATATCATAGCAGTGGCATAGCTTAGCCTTAGCCACCACCTGGGATATCATAGCAGTGGCATAGCTTATCCTTAGCAACCACCAGGAATACCATAGCAGTGGCATAGCTTATCCTTAGCAACCACCAGGAATACCATAGCAGTGGCATAGCTTATCCTTAGCAACCACCAGGAATACCATAGCAGTGGCATAGCTTAGCCTTAGCCACCACCTGGGATATCATAGCAGTGGCATAGCTTAGCCTTAGCCACCACCTGGGATATCATAGCAGTGGCCTAGCTTAGTACCAGGTGGTTGTTACTTTTAATGTTTGCTGTAAGTGAAGGGAAGTGAATGGAGACCCCTAGTGGTCGGGCAGGAAGGCAGACACTGAAGGCCTGCAGTGAAAGGCTGTTCTGTCAGCGGGTGGTGTTTGATGGTGAACAGTCAGTGAGGCTGGTACACCTGCGTTTCCTGTAGATGATCTGAGATCTTTCTCTACTGGTTCACAGTTTCAGCACCTGTGTGTTGGGGGGTCTCCTGTGTGTTGGGGGGGTCTCCTGTGTGTTGGAGGGTCTCCTGCGTGATGGGGGGTCTCCTGCGTGTTGGGGGGGTCTCCTGTGTGTTGGGGGGGTCTCCTGTGTGTTGGAGGGTCTCCTGTGTGTTGGAGGGTCTCCTGCGTGTTGGGGGGTCTCCTGTGTGTTGGGTGTGTATAAGTTGGTGGGTGTTTGTTATAAGCTGTGTTTAATAAGAGACTAGTGTGAAGGTGCTTGTGTCCTCACAGCTGAGAGTGAATAGAGAGTGAATTACACACAGCTCTGTTTCAGAAAAGTGAAAATGTGAACTGTTTAAAAACTGGAATTTGGTGAGGAAGTTTGGACGGGGTGCTGTTTACTGACAGCGGGTTTGGTTTGGAGACCTGTGTGCGGTTTGGAGAGTGAAACGTTAATGAACAATTCTGCGTCTCCTAACGATCTCCGGTGGGTGACCAGTGGTCTGGACTGCAGGCAGGACTCTGTTACCGTGGAGCTGTTGCTGTGATACGTAGAGAACGTGTTGATAAACACACCTGCTCTGAAACAGACGCTCTGGATGCAGCACCGTATACACCGTTACTGGAGCTTCACAGTCGTGCAGGTCACCCAGAGCACTAATGTACTAATCACTCTTAAACATCATCATCATCATCATCATCATCATCATCATCATCACGCTGACTTTTAAACAGTGTACTGAAAACTAGCTGGATTGTTCTGGTCTTAATCTCAGATCCATTATTTCCAATAACTAAATTTCCACAGGTCACTCTTCCGCGTCTCCTCACTCCGTCTTAGTGCTTAGAGAGTTACACTCTCTCTGTTTGGAACGTTTAAAGAGATATAACCGTCACTGCCCTCATACCGCTCTGCGTCAGCTTCGTCTACATGGTTGTTGAGCAACACGTCCAGTAGAGGGCAGTACAGAGGAAATCCAACATGCTGGCGCTGGATGAGCTCGTAGTTCTGTATTTAGTCTCTGCGCCGCAGTGACGATACATCACAGTTAAAATTTCTAACCGACTCTCACAACCAAACCAGTCCCGCTGTTTCTTCTTCTTCACTGGGTTCGTATGGAAGTGGTGGCGTCCTGCACTGCCCCCATGGTCTGGAGCGGTACTGCTCCGTCCCGTCCGCATCAGTAAACTTTCCCAAAACGTTTAAATTACACACAGAATGAACTCGGAGTCCAGACAGAGCGCTCTGCCTGTATCCGTATTCATAAACAAGCCTTTAACTGATCTCTGGTCCGGAGAAGACGGCGCTGTTTCTGGATCTGTTTGTGTTTATGAGTTTAACTATTATAAACAGGTCTGTTTATAATACACTGCTGATATCAGTTCTGGTTCTGGTTCTGGTTCCTGTGTACAGAGATTCTCTGAATCTGTTTAATGGTGTTATGTAGGTTAGTTGATGATCATCTCTAAGTTCTGCACTGGTTTACGGTGAGGAACGTTCCTGATCCTGATGTAGTGTAACGCTGATGACGCAGCAGCTGACAGTCATTCCATTGATAAATGAGTAGAGAGTGATTAGCTCTCCACAACACCGGGGGCAGTATACACGCTCTGCATCACCCACACCAATACACGGCCGTATGTCTCGCTTTGTAAGGTGAAGAGAAATCATCTCACTGTTTATCTGTTTAACTACGCGTGGTGGTCTCTCTCTCCCTCTCTCTTTCTCTCTCTCTCTCTCTCTCTTTCTCTCTCTCTCTCTCTCTCTCTCCCTCTCTCTCTCTCCCTCTCTCTCTCTCCCTCTCTCTCTCTCTCTCTCCCTCTCTCTCTCTCTCCCTCTCTCTCTCTCTCTCTCTCCCTCTCTCTCTCTCTCTTTCTCTCTCTCTCTCTCTCTCTTTTTTTCTCCCCCCCGACTCCGACTCTGAATTCATAATGAAGGTTTGGCTAAAAGCCACAGTGTTCACTGGCCATCTGTCACCGACTCTGTGCCAGCATGTGGCAAACATCCAGTTTAGTTCTTAAGCCCAACTGTCGGGCTTTCTGAATTCTAAAGTTTTTGTGCTGGTCCTGTTTCATTCCCTCTTACACATCACTCATTTCTGTAAATAACTATAAAATATCATAAAAATATAAAAATATAATATTTAACTCCTCTGTGGTTTCAGGCTCTTACACTCAGACAGTGTTTACAGCTGAATAAGTAGCAGATATGAACTTCATCCCAAATACACGACCAGTAAAGACACGTATATAGTTAATATGTAGATCAGCGGTGTTTAATTAGAGTCAGTACGGTCCAGTTAGAGCAGGGGTATTTAATTAGAGTCAGTACGGTCCAGTTAGAGCAGGAGTGTTTAATTAGAGTCAGTACGGTCCAGTTAGAGCAGGGGTGTTTAATTAGAGTCAGTGGGAGGTTGTGAGGCATCCTCGAATCCTCAGCGAGCTCTCTTATCACGTCTCTCAGGACGGCGACTGCACTAGTGCTGAAAGCTTTCTATCCGTGATCTCCAAAACCAAGTGTGGACTTGGTGAAGCAGTTACCTGGATGTTCCCACTAGGTGTGCCGTACCGTATCATACACAATAATATCAACAGTTTTAAATATGGTGAACGATATTATACCCTGAAATATCACCCATATCACCCCTCACTAATTATCACACCAGGTACTACTTTTACTGTTTTTAGAAAAATAAAAAATTCACACTTTTCTCATTTCTCATTATAAATCTACTAGAGACAGAGTTTATCTCCAGTATCATCACTTTACTCCAGTTCTGGATATATGGAGATATCTGGAGTGTGTAATTTAGTATCGTGACATTCTGGATCATTGACTTCTGTTATAATCTGATAATTTATTGTATTTTTTAATATCTCAGTTATGGGTGTGACATATCATATCATATGCAATAATAAAATGTAATTTTCATTTTGTTGCAGTAGTGTATTCTTGATTTTTAAAAGAAATGTATTCAGTGTTTTGTCATATCACCAAGAGTACCGTTATCGCAAAAATACCATGAAATATCGTGATATTATTGTAGGGCCATATCGCCCACCCCTAGTTCCCACATCGGGACCTCCTTTCTCGTCTCTGGAACTCTCAGTATGTGCTCCAAAGCGCTGCTGATATACTGTTTTCATTTAAACAGTTCAAACAAACCTATAACAGAGAAATCCGAAACTTAAGCAGGAGCAAGAGTCTCTAAGATCTGGATTAGTGAGAGTAAATAAAGGGGGTTAGTCTGAACGAGCTTCTGATACGTCCACGGCCGCGCTGGTACAGCCGGTAATGCATAACGTCTGTAAGAAGCATAAGCAAGAAATCCAGCTCAGAAAATAGCTGACCAGCACTCTAATATCTCTAATATCTCTAATATCTCTAATATCTCTCATATCTCTAATATCTCTCATATCTCTAATATCTCTCATATCTCTAATATCTCTAATATCTCTCATATCTCATATCTCTCATATCTCTCATATCTCTAATATCTCTCATATCTCTCATATCTCTAATAACTCTCATATCTCTCATATCTCTAATATCTCTAATATCTCTCATATCTCTAATATCTCTCATATCTCTCATATCTCTAATATCTCTAATATCTCTCATATCTCTAATATCTCTCATATCTCTAATATCTCTCATATCTCTAATATCTCTCATATCTCTCATATCTCTCATATCTCTAATATCTCTCATATCTCTCATATCTCTCATATCTCTCATATCTCTAATATCTCTCATATCTCTCATATCTCTCATATCTCTCATATCTCATATCTCTCATATCTCTCATATCTCTCATATCTCTCATATCTCTAATATCTCTCATATCTCTCATATCTCTAATATCTCTCATATCTCTCATATCTCTAATAACTCTAATATCTCTAACATCTCTCATATCTCTAACATCTCTCATATCTCTAACATCTCTCATATCTAATATCTCTCAATCTCTCATATCTCTAATAACTCTCATATCTCTAATATCTCTAATAACTCTCATATCTCTAACATCTCTAACATCTCTAACATCTCTCATATCTCTAATATCTCTCATATCTCTAATATCTCTCATATCTCTAATATCTCTAATATCTCTCATATCTCTCATATCTCTAATATCTCTCATATCTCTCATATCTCTCATATCTCTCATATCTCTAATATCTCTAATATCTCTCATATCTCTAATATCTCTCATATCTCTAATATCTCTCATATCTCTAATATCTCTAATATCTCTCATATCTCTAATATCTCTCATATCTCTCATATCTCTCATATCTCTCATATCTCTATCTCTCATATCTCTCATATCTCTAATATCTCTCATATCTCTAATATCTCTCATATCTCTCATATCTCTAATAACTCTAACATCTCTCATATCTCTAACATCTCTCATATCTCTAACATCTCTCATATCTCTAACATCTCTCATATCTCTAATATCTCTCATATCTCTCATATCTCTCATATCTCTCATATCTCTAATATCTCTCATATCTCTCATATCTCTCATATCTCTAATATCTCTCATATCTCTAATATCTCTATCTCTCATATCTCTCATATCTCTCATATCTCTAATATCTCTCATATCTCTCATATCTCTAATATCTCTCATATCTCTCATATCTCTAATAACTCTAATATCTCTAACATCTCTCATATCTCTAACATCTCTCATATCTCTCATATCTCTAATATCTCTCATATCTCTCAATCTCTCATATCTCTAATAACTCTCATATCTCTAATATCTCTAATATCTCTAATAACTCTCATATCTCTAACATCTCTAACATCTCTAACATCTCTCATATCTCTCATATCTCTCATATCTCTCATATCTCTAATAACTCTCATCTCTAATATCTCTAATATCTCTCATATCTCTCATATCTCTCATATCTCTCATATCTCTAATACCTCTAATATCTCTCATATCTCTCAATCTCTCATATCTCTAATATCTCTAATATCTCTCATATCTCTAATATCTCTAATATCTCTAATATCTCTCATATCTCTAATATCTCTAATAACTCTCATATCTCTAATATCTCTAATATCTCTCATATCTCTCATATCTCTAATATCTCTAATATCTCTAATAACTCTCATATCTCTAATACCTCTAATATCTCTCATATCTCTCATATCTCTAATATCTCTCATAACTCTCATATATCTAATATCTCTAATAACTCTCATATCTCTAATATCTCTCATATCTCTCATATCTCTAATATCTCTAATATCTCTCATATCTCTAATACCTCTAATATCTCTCATATCTCTAATATCTCTAATATCTCTGTTTTAACTCCATCAGCCTCACATACTGCACGTGTTTGAGTCCAGCATGTGTTCCTGATGACTCTGTAGTGCGTGTAGTCCTCAGAACCACTCAGAACTTTAAACAGAGAGATGAACTCGTCTGAGTACTCAGCGTTTAGACTGACTGGACCTTCAGTGAACCAAGGTAGAGCAGTGGTGACACATGATGACTCATCAGACTGGAGCGTACGGCACATGGTGGGATCGGCTCTGTTGTTATGGCTGCGGAGGCGGGAGGGGCTGATTTGACTACAGTGAAAGCCTATAGAGCTCTTTGGCCGCCTGATGCTAATAATTTATTTTACTCAATAATCAATAATACAGTAAAGCATGCTGACGCTTATAGCTTATTTATCTAAACACACACTCTAGTCTGATGATTTCTGGGGAGGTGATTGAGCTGGCAGCTGTTTTAAGGTTTATATAAACAATAATAAAAATATAATAGCTTCACACACCGTCAAGAAATGACCAAATTATTAAAAAATCTTAAAACTAGCTTTAACAAATCACATATTGACACATCTGAGTCTCCCAGTGTCTCCTGGAAACCGCATGTCATGTCTATCTCATGTAAATACATGTAAATGTAAAATCTGGGTCTGAACTGAGCCGCGGTTTCGGAGACTCATTGCAGGCCTGACTGGAAACACTCAAGAACAGAGAATCCAGATTAGAGCTCCAAACATCTCACTAAGCCTGACGAGGTCTGGAACGGGATTCTCTGAACAGATTAAATGAAGATTAACTTGTAGCAGAAGGATGGAGCAGGAAAGAAAAGGCTGAAGATCCAAAGCACCACGTTATCTGTGAAACATGGTGGAGCATAACTCATAACCTCTCTTTTTATTTATTAATTTGTGGCAATATTAAAAATAATCACCATGTCAACGTGAGGGCTCTGGAATTAAACTCATTATTTAGCATTATTTAATATTCACACAAAAAATATATAGTAACAGAACGTGTGCACACTTGAACCCCTGTTAGTGTAACATTAATATATGACATTAACCCTTTCATGCATGGTGTCCACGCTTGTGAAAAGTTAATAATAGTTTAATTTAAAGCATATGAAATGCATTTCACCCTCCAAACAACTAGACAGAATCATAAGTCTCAAAGTGTCTACTGATAAAGGTCAAATCAGGTAAAAACAAATATTTGTGTGTTAAACAGACTCTTAATGAACATGATCTGATATATTAAATTCTTTTTCCTTATTTTTAGATGTTTTTATGGCTCAGAAACCAACTGTTCACATACGTGGACATCAGGCAACAAAAGCTATAAATATAAAAATACACCATTTATATGTTATAGTTTTTTTTAGTGTAGATGTAAAACAGTAATATATTTATATAAATCTGTCCAGTATATCTATATTTATATCTATCAGGATCTGCAGCCAAATTCCAGATGTATTAATGTTTCTATTAATTGTGCTTTCAGCATGCTTTTAACAGAACCTAAATTATTTTATTTTATTTTATGAAAAGAGGAGGAAACCTCACAAACTTTCTAATATTTTTTATTTAAAAGTTACAAAAAAGAAACTTAAATTTCAGCATTGTTTGTATAAAATATTATATTGTATAAAGTTTTATAATATAATACATTTAAAAGTTCATGAAAGATTTGAGGAAAGATATAATAATTCTTGGAAACACTTTAGATGTTTTTGAAAATTGTGTTTTACTCCGCTAATGCATGGTTCAATAACTTTTTACTAAAACTGATTTTTATGTAAAATGAAATTCCAAATGATTTTTAAGCAGATCTGAGCCAGAAAAAGCATCTCCGAGACGCTTTCTAAGCTCATGTTGGAGACAGTCGAGTGCCTCGGTCAGTGAACTCCAGTTCCCCAGGGAGACCAGTTGTCCTTCACTGCAGTGCCAAGCTCAGCATCTTCCACGAGCGTGGACTACAGAATTCTAATGAAGGAGTGAGATGTGTCTGTAGTCACACTCACACTGAGCTGGCCAGCTCGTCTCAGTCCTCACCACCATCTTGGTGAGAAGCTGTCTCGGAGTCTGGTGTGAGACCGCGTACCGTTTCTGTCCTCACCACAGTTCCAAATGAAGGACACGGTGATCTCTCTGCTGAAGATCTGTGGTATCAGTCGAGCTCCAGAACACGGTGGAGGCTCTGGAGCGGTATCTCGTTTAGCTTACATATGAGATGATTAAGTAAGTAGATGATGGGCTTAGACTCCACATACACG
This sequence comes from Megaleporinus macrocephalus, assembly GCA_021613375.1. NCBI lineage: Eukaryota > Metazoa > Chordata > Actinopteri > Characiformes > Anostomidae > Megaleporinus > Megaleporinus macrocephalus. Next base: position 741,774 of record CM038725.1, on the reverse strand, counting down.
CTAACGTTTAACCTGATTACCTGCTGATCAGCTTTACCTGTGGACCCAACAGAGCTGCTAATCAGATGAAGTGTGAGTGGGAGCCACAGCAGATGTGATCCAGAGCACAGTGGACGTGACAGAAGCTTTAATTAATTCATTAAATAAACATTATCTGCTGAGTGTTGCTGCTGTGTGGAACTGAGAGGTTGGAGTATCTTGGTGAGGTTGGGATCTCTGACTGAGAGTGCTCTCTGGAGACGTTTCCGTCCTGCTGTAACTGGATTTTCAGCATTTCTGGAATTGCGTGTTGGCGTGTTGTTGTGAAACGTGGTGTCGTTTTAGAGCATCTGAGAAATTTCAGTGTATCGAACGTGTTTCTGCATTTACAGTAAGAATTAACCTGTACTTCCCTGCAGTTATATATATATACTGTATATACTGTATATGTTTTATTGTGTATTTGGTCTTACTATATATATTAACTGTAACACTACCTTCACCTACCTGTGTTTGGAGTTGGTCAGTAACTGGATTGCTGGAGCTTTGATGTTTTGTTTATATTGTTTGTAATTAGATGATGAAACAGTCTGAGTGAGTAGTTCTGACCGCAGGTGCCACGCCCACTGGAGGCGGCGGTTTATTGGTTGTTAGTCTTCAGACTGTGTGACTTGTACCTCCAGCAGACGTTGCTCCTACAGTGAACATGCTGAGAGTGACCTGGCCTCACACCTCCTCACACCTCCTCACACCTCCTCACACCTCCTCACACCGCCTCACACCTCCTCACACCTCCTCACACCGCTTCACACCGCCTCACACCTCCTCACACCTCCTCACACCGCCTCACACCTCCTCACACCTCCTCACACCGCTTCACACCGCC
>CM038725.1:725909-738409 GCA_021613375.1 Megaleporinus macrocephalus | reverse complement strand
TGCTCTGTGGAGTGCTCTGTGGAGTGCTCTGTGGGGTTCTCTGTGGAGTTCTCTGTAGAGTTCTCTGTGGAGTTCTCTGTGGAGTGCTCTGTGGAGTTCTCTGTAGAGTGCTCTGTGGAGTTCTCTGTGGGGTTCTCTGTGGGGTGCTCTGTGGAGTTCTCTGTGGGGTTCTCTGTAGAGTCCTCTGTGGGGTTCTCTGTGGAGTTCTCTGTGGGGTTCTTTGTGGGGTTCTCTGTGGAGTGCTCTGTGGGGTTCTCTGTGGAGTTCTCTGTGGGGTTCTCTGTGGAGTGCTCTGTGGGGTTCTCTGTGGAGTTCTCTGTGGAGTGCTCTGTGGGGTTCTCTGTGGGGTTCTCTGTGGAGTTCTCTGTGGAGTTCTCTGTGGAGTGCTCTGTGGAGTGCTCTGTGGGGTTCTCTGTGGAGTTCTCTGTAGAGTGCTCTGTGGAGTGCTCTGTGGGGTTCTCTGTGGAGTTCTCTGTAGAGTGCTCTGTGGAGTGCTCTGTGGGGTTCTCTGTGGAGTTCTCTGTGAAGTGCTCTGTGGGGTTCTCTGTGGAGTTCTCTGTGGAGTGCTCTGTGGAGTGCTCTGTGGAGTGCTCTGTGGGGTTCTCTGTGGAGTGCTCTGTGGGGTTCTCTGTGGAGTGCTCTGTGGAGTGCTCTGTGGAGTTCTCTGTGGAGTTCTCTGTAGAGTGCTCTGTGGAGTGCTCTGTGGAGTGCTCTCTGGGGTTCTCTGTGGAGTTCTCTGTGGAGTGCTCTGTGGAGTGCTCTGTGGAGTTCTCTGTGGAGTGCTCTGTGGGGTTCTCTGTGGAGTGCTCTGTGGAGTGCTCTGTGGAGTTCTCTGTGGAGTTCTCTGTAGAGTGCTCTGTGGAGTGCTCTCTGGGGTTCTCTGTGGAGTTCTCTGTGGAGTGCTCTGTGGAGTGCTCTGTGGGGTTCTCTGTGGAGTTCTCTGTAGAGTGCTCTGTGGAGTGCTCTGTGGGGTTCTCTGTGGAGTTCTCTGTGGAGTTCTCTGTGAAGTGCTCTGTGGGGTTCTCTGTGGAGTGCTCTGTGGAGTTCTCTGTGGAGTTCTCTGTAGAGTTCTCTGTGGAGTTCTCTGTGGAGTGCTCTGTGGGGTTCTCTGTGGAGTTCTCTGTGGAGTGCTCTGTGGGGTTCTCTGTGGGGTTCTCTGTGGAGTGCTCTGTGGGGTTCTCTGTGGAGTTCTCTGTGGAGTGCTCTGTGGGGTTCTCTGTGGAGTGCTCTGTGGAGTTCTCTGTGGAGTGCTCTGTGGAGTGCTCTGTGGGGTTCTCTGTGGAGTTCTCTGTAGAGTGCTCTGTGGAGTGCTCTCTGGGGTTCTCTGTGAGTTCTCTGTGGAGTTCTCTGTGGAGTGCTCTGTGGAGTGCTCTGTGGGGTTCTCTGTGGTGTTCTCTGTGGAGTGCTCTGTGGAGTGCTCTGTGGGGTTCTCTGTGGAGTGCTCTGTGGGGTTCTCTGTGGAGTTCTCTGTGGAGTGCTCTGTGGAGTGCTCTGTGGGGTTCTCTGTGGAGTTCTCTGTGGAGTGCTCTGTGGAGTGCTCTGTGGGGTTCTCTGTGGAGTTCTCTGTGAAGTGCTCTGTGGGGTTCTCTGTGGAGTTCTCTGTGAAGTGCTCTGTGGGGTTCTCTGTGGAGTGCTCTGTGGAGTTCTCTGTGGAGTTCTCTGTGGAGTTCTCTGTGGAGTTCTCTGTGGAGTTCTCTGTGGAGTGCTCTGTGGGGTTCTCTGTGGGGTTCTCTGTGGAGTTCTCTGTGGAGTTCTCTGTGGAGTTCTCTGTAGAGTTCTCTGTGGAGTTCTCTGTGGAGTGCTCTGTGGGGTTCTCTGTGGAGTGCTCTGTGGAGTTCTCTGTGGAGTTCTCTGTGGAGTGCTCTGTGGGGTTCTCTGTGGAGTTCTCTGTGGAGTTCTCTGTGGAGTTCTCTGTAGAGTTCTCTGTGGAGTTCTCTGTGGGGTTCTCTGTGGAGTGCTCTGTGGAGTTCTCTGTGGAGTTCTCTGTGGAGTGCTCTGTGGGGTTCTCTGTGGAGTTCTCTGTGGAGTGCTCTGTGGGGTTCTCTGTGGGGTTCTCTGTGGAGTGCTCTGTGGGGTTCTCTGTGGAGTTCTCTGTGGAGTGCTCTGTGGGGTTCTCTGTGGAGTGCTCTGTGGAGTTCTCTGTGGAGTGCTCTGTGGAGTGCTCTGTGGGGTTCTCTGTGGAGTTCTCTGTAGAGTGCTCTGTGGAGTGCTCTCTGGGGTTCTCTGTGGAGTTCTCTGTGGAGTTCTCTGTGGAGTGCTCTGTGGAGTGCTCTGTGGGGTTCTCTGTGGTGTTCTCTGTGGAGTGCTCTGTGGAGTGCTCTGTGGGGTTCTCTGTGGAGTGCTCTGTGGGGTTCTCTGTGGAGTTCTCTGTGGAGTGCTCTGTGGAGTGCTCTGTGGGGTTCTCTGTGGAGTTCTCTGTGGAGTGCTCTGTGGAGTGCTCTGTGGGGTTCTCTGTGGAGTTCTCTGTGAAGTGCTCTGTGGGGTTCTCTGTGGAGTTCTCTGTGAAGTGCTCTGTGGGGTTCTCTGTGGAGTTCTCTGTGGAGTTCTCTGTGGAGTTCTCTGTGGAGTTCTCTGTGGAGTGCTCTGTGGGGGTTCTCTGTGGGTTCTCTGTGGAGTTTCTCTGTGGAGTTCTCTGTGGAGTTCTCTGTAGAGTTCTCTGTGGAGTTCTCTGTGGAGTGCTCTGTGGGGTTCTCTGTGGAGTGGCTCTGTGGAGTTCTCTGTGTGAGTTCTCTGTGGAGTGCTCTGTGGGGTTCTCTGTGGAGTTCTCTGTGGAGTTCTCTGTGGAGTTCTCTGTAGAGTTCTCTGTGGAGTCTCTGTGGGGTTCCTCTGTGGATTCTCTGTGGAGTGCTCTGTGGAGTGCTCTGTGGGGTTCTCTGTGGAGTTCTCTGTAGAGTGCTCTGTGGAGTGCTCTCTGGGGTTCTCTGTGGAGTTCTCTGTGGAGTTCTCTGTGGAGTGCTCTGTGGAGTTGCTCTGTGGGGTTCTCTGTGGTGTTCTCTGTGGAGTGCTCTGTGGAGTGCTCTGTGGGGTTCTCTGTGGAGTGCTCTGTGGGGTTCTCTGTGGAGTTCTCTGTGGAGTGCTCTGTGGAGTGCTCTGTGGGGTTCTCTGTGGAGTTCTCTGTGGAGTGCTCTGTGAGTGCTCTGTGGGGTCTCTGTGGAGTTCTCTGTGAAGTGCTCTGTGGGGTTCTCTGTGGAGTTCTCTGTGAAGTGCTCTGTGGGGTTCTCTGTGGAGTTCTCTGTGGAGTTCTCTGTGGAGTCTCTGTGGAGTTCTCTGTGGAGTGCTCTGTGGGTTCTCTGTGGGTTTCTCTGTGGAGTTCTCTGTGGAGTTCTCTGTGGAGTTCTCTGTAGAGTTCTCTGTGGAGTTCTCTGTGGAGTGCTCTGTGGGGTTCTCTGTGGAGTGCTCTGTGGAGTTCTCTGTGGAGTTCTCTGTGGAGTGCTCTGTGGGGTTCTCTGTGGAGTTCTCTGTGGAGTTCTCTGTGGAGTTCTCTGTAGAGTTCTCTGTGGAGTTCTCTGTGGGGTTCTCTGTGGAGTGCTCTGTGGGGTTCTCTGTGGAGGAGATGCTGGATCAGCTCACAGTCTCAGAGCGACAGATGGAGAGACTGGTTTACGGGAGGAGAAGGAGGAGAAGGAGGAGGAGGAGGAGGAGGAGGAGTGTAGTGGGAGAACAGGGGTGTGACTGTGTGGCCTTTGTGATTGTCTTACGAGACCCCCAGGTCAGGCAGGAGGGGCCCTTTGCAGGATTTAGCTTAGGACCCCAGGGAGGTCAGAACTCTGCCTGTTCACAATGGTCTATTCAAAGCCACGGTGTGAGTTACTGGAGAACGAGGTTCCTAAGATCAGCAGCAGCTGAACCAGCCAGGTACACACCTCAGACACCAAGCTCCACAGGTGAGCTCACCGGATACAATCCCTACTGAGACCAACGAGGATCAAAACTATGAAACATACTTTACTTACAGCTTCACAGGAGCAAAGATCAAAGTCCTCTTTTCCACTATGAACACTCTGATCTCAGCTGACTAACGTGATTAGATCTGTTGAACTTGTTTACTACTGAATTCTCAGTAAGTAGTTATGATGGGCTGGAGAATCTGAATCTGGTGACGCTGATACGGAAGGTCTTTGTATCCACGTCCGGAGAGGAAGTTACTTTAATTCATTAACTGATAAAAATAAAAAAGAATGAACTGAGAGAGAACGTGTGACTGTCCAGACTCAGATCAGAGGCTACAGCTTACTTATCTTCAGCTGATCTACAGGCTTTGGTTTGTCTGAGTGAACAGCTGGTGGAGGGTTTGGTTGAATGCGGATGTTTCTGGTTATATGGGCTGAAACACTAAATGCTTTAGAAGTTGTGTAGTTATGTGTGTAGTTGTGTGTGTAGGTTTGTGTGTAGTTGTGTGTGTAGGTTTGTGTGTAGGTTTGTGTGTAGTTGTGTGTGTATTTTTGAGTGTGGTTTGTGTGTAGTTTTTTGTGTAGTTGTGTGTGGTTTTGTGTGTAGTTGTGTGTGTAGTTGTGTGTAGTTTTGTGTGTAGTTGTGTGTGTAGGTTTGTGTGTAGTTGTGTGTGTGTGTAGGTTTGTGTGTAGTTGTGTGTGTAGGTTTGTGTGTGGTTGTGTGTAGTTTTGTGTGAGGGTGGTGTGTAGTTTTTTGTGTAGTTGTGTGTGGTTTTGTGTGTAGTTTTGTGTGTAGGTTTGTGTGTAGTTGTGTGTGTAGGTTTGTGTGTAGTTTTTTGTGTAGTTGTGTGTGGTTTTGTTTGTAGTTGTGTGTGTAGGTTTGTGTGTAGTTTTGTGTGTAGGTTTGTGTGTAGTTGTGTGTGTAGTTGTGTGTGTAGGTTTGTGTGTAGTTTTTTGTGTAGTTGTGTGTGGTTTTGTGTGTAGTTGTGTGTGTAGGTTTGTGTGTAGGTTTGTGTGTAGTTTTGTGTGTAGGTTTGTGTGTAGTTGTGTGTGTAGGTTTGTGTGTAGGTTTGTGTGTAGTTGTGTGTGGTTTTGTGTGTAGTTGTGTGTGTAGTTTTGTGTGTAGGTTTGTGTGTAGTTGTGTGTGTAGGTTGGTGTGTAGTTTTGTGTGTAGTTGTGTGTGTAGGTTTGTGTGTAGTTTTGTGTGTGTAGGTTTGTGTGTAGTTTTGTGTGTAGGTTTGTGTGTAGTTGTGTGTGTAGTTTTGTGTGTAGGTTTGTGTGTAGTTGTGTGTGTAGGTTTGTGTGTAGTTGTGTTAATGTTTGTTTTTTTCTTTTCCCATCAGCTCAGCAGCATCAGTAAAGCTATCAACTCCACTGAGACGCCAGTAAAGGAGAAACATGCCCGCAGTATCCTTTAAACACTCCTCACACGCATCACTCTTCACTCCTCAGTTACCCACGTACTTCTAGTTCAGAGTGATTTACGTTCACTGATAAAGACTATACCTGGTATTGACTGTGTATCAGGTATGTACTGTGTATCAGGTGTGTATGTGTATCTGGTGTGTATGTGTATCAGGTGTGTATGTGTATCAGGTGTGTATGCGTATCAGGTGTGTATGTGTATCAGGTGTGTATTTGTATCAGGTGTGTACTGTGTATCAGGAGTGTATGTGTATCTGGTGTGTATGTGTATCAGGTGTGTACTGTGTATCAGGTGTGTATGTGTATCAGTTGTGTACTGTGTATCAGATGTGTATGTGTATCAGGTGTGTATGTGTATCAGGTGTGTATGTGTATCAGGTGTGTACTGTGTATCAGGTGTGTATGTGTATCAGGTGTGTCCTGTGTATCAGGTATTTACTGTGTATCAGGTATTTACTGTGTATCAGGTGTGTATGTGTATCAGGTGTGTACTGTGTATCAGGTGTGTATGTATATCAGGTGTGTATGTGTATCAGGTGTGTATGTGTATCAGGTGTGTATGTGTATCAGGTGTGTACTGTGTATCAGGTGTGTATGTGTATCAGTTGTGTACTGTGTATCAGGAGTGTATGTGTATCAGGTGTGTATGTGTATCAGGTGTGTATGTGTATCAGGTATGTACTGTGTATCAGGTGTGTATGTGTATCAGGTGTGTACTGTGTATCAGGTGTGTATGTGTATCAGGTGTGTATGTGTATCAAGTGTGTATGTGTATCAGGTGTGTATGTGTATCAGGTGTGTACTGTGTATCAGGTATGTACTGTGTATCAGGTGTGTATGTGTATCAGGTGTGTATGTGTATCAGGTATGTACTGTGTATCAGGTGTGTATGTGTATCAGGTGTGTATGTGTATCAGGTGTGTACAGTGTATCAGGTGTGTATGTGTATCAGGTGTGTACTGTGTATCAGGTGTGTACTGTGTATCAGGTGTGTACTGTGTATCAGGTGTGTTTGTGTATCAGGTGTGTATGTGTATCAGGTGTGTACAGTGTATCAGGTGTGTATGTGTATCAGGTGTGTATGTGTATCAGGTGTGTATGTGTATCAGGTGTGTACTGTGTATCAGGTGTGTATGTGTATCAAGTGTGTATGTGTATCAGGTGTGTACTGTGTATCAGGTGTGTACTGTGTATCAGGTGTGTACTGTGTATCAGGTGTGTATGTGTATCAGGTGTGTACAGTGTATCAGGTGTGTATGTGTATCAGGTGTGTACTGTGTATCAGGTGTGTATGTGTATCAGGTGTGTACTGTGTATCAGGTGTGTATGTGTATCAGGTGTGTATGTGTATCAGGTGTGTACAGTGTATCAGGTGTGTATGTGTATCAGGTGTGTATGTGTATCAGGTGTGTATGTGTTACGGTCCCTAACTCAGGGATTCAGGGATTATTCTGGGAACCCACCGGGAAAAGGGGGCGTACACGTTTTGGTCCTATGCTATTGGACTGCCGTTGTCGAACAGTGCGATTCTTAGCTGGAAGTTTTGTCACGTGCTGCATAAAGTCCTCCGTGATGGTCACCCGAACGTAAGTGTCCTATTTCTGTTATTTCTCTATAATATAAACAGTAATTATTATTATTTACAGTTTTACTTACAATAGTATAACATCACACCAGTGTTTATCACATTCTGTTACTTTATATATATATATACACACACACAAAGATCTCAATAGGTGACCTGCTATATATATATATATATATATGTGTGTGTTTTTATGTAAATATTTTATATAATAAAGATTTAAAATGTGTCACTATTTAATGAAGCACAAACATCATTAAACCCACCTCTAACACGTTCGGCTCTCTAGTTACTGTGAATTTACATGCAAATATAAAACAGGATCCTCAAACTTGATTTTATGCTTTTTCATGTTTGATTAAATTTTACGATTGAGTTTCAGAACCCTCAGCTATTAAACAGGTTCTGCTGCAGAAAATAAACTATTATTAAATAATCTGGCTATTAATGCAGTTAATACAATACTGCTGTAATTAAAATCAGTGGATTCTATTCAAGTTGAAGGCTTTGATATTGTGTGATTTTGCTTTATTAGCTGTAATTATAACAGATTTCATTAATAGATTAGTCAATAACATTATGGAAAGACTGAAGTATCAGTGATGTTCTACTAAAACTATTTTTATATCCTTACTACTATATTTTTAGTCCTCCCATTAATTTTAATTTTTTTTTAATAAATTGTAATTCTCAACTACATTGTCAATGTGCTCCCGAGTGAAAATAAAGGTTGATTGATTAATTTGATTAATTGATTGATTGATAAAAGCTGATACTTAAAGTTGTTGGGCAGATTCTGAGCTCATTAATCTGATCTTTATTTAATTTTAACACAAACATTAATTTAAAGAAGTATGTCACTCGTAGACCTGCAGTTCTACATATTAACTAGACTAAAGGGAAGTTCAGATTATTGTTTAATTCAATTCACCTTCATTCAGATTCAGAACTAAATATCTATATCACAGTGTGAATTTCAACAGATATAAATTACATGGACATAAAAAGTATTTATAATATTTATTTATTTTATATTTATATCTATGAGAATAAACAAAATATATGTTATTTATAGTAAAATTTTGAATATAGATCTGGATCTCCAGATGTTGGTGAGTAGAGATATTAACTCTATTATTCTCCAGAGTCTGCAGGACTGCATGAGGCATTACAGCAACATTGCTGAGACGGGAATCCTGTGGGTGAGTAGAACGTGTCGTTAGTGAGCTGAATGACTGGACAGTGGTGGTTCACTGGACTCTGTTAGTGACCGCTCCGTGTCGTCTCTAGGGAAACCTCAGGGACAGGTACGGATATGGCCAACTTGTTTCCCAGTACGCGAAGCTCCTCTGCTCCAAGATGGAGTTTCACACCAAGGTGAGCGTCACTGCAGAGTAGATTCTAAATGGCTTTAACTTGAAATGATTTATTTTTAGTTTTAGTCTCTGAATGCTGACTGTGGTCTACACAGAGAGAACAAACGAGGCTCCTCAGACGATAAACCAATAAAACCCTGTTTATTTTCCACAGCATCAAGAAATCAGACCCAACCTGGAAGCCTCAGACGAGGTCTTGGAGCGCACCGCAGGAACAGACATCAACAACGTGTACGTGTTCCTCCGTTTACCTCAGTGCTGTTACCACATAAAACTTGTTTATAACACAGACAAGCTGAGAAACATGTAATAACACATGTTATAAATCACATTTGTGCCCTGCTCAACCCGGCAGCACAATCCTCAAACACAGATTTCTTCATTCAGAGTCAGAACTCAGCGTGAGTGAGTGAGTGAGTGAGTGAGTGAGTGAGTGAGTGAGTGAGTGAGTGACTGACTGACTGACTGACTGACTGACTGACTGACTGAGGACATACATGCATTGAAATACTATATATATATATATGTGTATGTAGTACAAACAGTGAAAACATAGCAAACAAAGCTTTTTGACTCATCAAACAATATAAAGTAAAAGTCTTTCATTTCAGCGTCCGTGTTTAGGTTGTGTAGGTTGTGTTTAGATTTTGTTTAGGTTGTGTAGGTTGTGTTTAGGTTGTGTAGGTTGTGTTTAGGTTGTGTAGGTTGTGTAGGTTGTGTAGGTTGTGTAGGTTGTGTTTAGGTTGTGTAGGTTGTGTTTAGATTTTGTTTAGGTTGTGTAGGTTGTGTAGGTTGTGTTTAGGTTGTGTGTAGGTTGTGTAGGTTGTGTTTAGGTTGTGTAGGTTGTGTTCAGGTTGTGTTTAGGTTGTGTAGGTTGTGTAGGTTGTGTTTAGGTTGTGTAGGTTGTGTTTAGATTTTGTTTAGGTTGTGTAGGTTGTGTGTAGGTTGTGTAGGTTGTGTTTAGGTTGTGTAGGTTGTGTTTAGGTTGTGTAGGTTGTGTTCAGGTTGTGTAGGTTGTGTAGGTTGTGTTTAGGTTGTGTTTAGGTTGTGTAGGTTGTGTTTAGGTTGTGTAGGTTGTGTTTAGATTTTGTTTAGGTTGTGTAGGTTGTGTGTAGGTTGTGTTTAGGTTGTGTAGGTTGTGTTTAGGTTGTGTAGGTTGTGTTCAGGTTGTGTTTAGATTTTGTTTAGGTTGTGTAGGTTGTGTAGGTTGTGTTTAGGTTGTGTAGGTTGTGTTTAGGTTGTGTAGGTTGTGTAGGTTGTGTAGGTTGTGTTTAGGTTGTGTAGGTTGTGTTTAGATTTTGTTTAGGTTGTGTAGGTTGTGTAGGTTGTGTTTAGGTTGTGTGTAGGTTGTGTAGGTTGTGTTTAGGTTGTGTAGGTTGTGTTCAGGTTGTGTTTAGGTTGTGTAGGTTGTGTTTAGGTTGTGTAGGTTGTGTTTAGATTTTGTTTAGGTTGTGTAGGTTGTGTGTAGGTTGTGTAGGTTGTGTTTAGGTTGTGTAGGTTGTGTTTAGGTTGTGTAGGTTGTGTTCAGGTTGTGTTTAGGTTGTGTAGGTTGTGTAGGTTGTGTTTAGGTTGTGTTTAGGTTGTGTAGGTTGTGTTTAGGTTGTGTAGGTTGTGTTTAGATTTTGTTTAGGTTGTGTAGGTTGTGTGTAGGTTGTGTAGGGTGTGTTTAGGTTGTGTAGGTTGTGTTTAGGTTGTGTAGGTTGTGTTCAGGTTGTGTTTAGATTTTGTTTAGGTTGTGTAGGTTGTGTAGGTTGTGTTTAGGTTGTGTAGGTTGTGTTTAGGTTGTGTAGGTTGTGTAGGTTGTGTAGGTTGTGTTTAGGTTGTGTAGGTTGTGTTTAGATTTTGTTTAGGTTGTGTAGGTTGTGTAGGTTGTGTTTAGGTTGTGTGTAGGTTGTGTAGGTTGTGTTTAGGTTGTGTAGGTTGTGTTCAGGTTGTGTTTAGGTTGTGTAGGTTGTGTGTAGGTTGTGTTTAGGTTGTGTAGGTTGTGTTTAGATTTTGTTTAGGTTGTGTAGGTTGTGTGTAGGTTGTGTAGGTTGTGTTTAGGTTGTGTAGGTTGTGTTTAGGTTGTGTAGGTTGTGTTCAGGTTGTGTTTAGGTTGTGTAGGTTGTGTAGGTTGTGTTTAGGTTGTGTTTAGGTTGTGTAGGTTGTGTTTAGGTTGTGTAGGTTGTGTTTAGATTTTGTTTAGGTTGTGTAGGTTGTGTGTAGGTTGTGTAGGTTGTGTTTAGGTTGTGTAGGTTGTGTTCAGGTTGTGTTTAGATTTTGTTTAGGTTGTGTAGGTTGTGTAGGTTGTGTTTAGGTTGTGTAGGTTGTGTTTAGGTTGTGTAGGTTGTGTTTAGGTTGTGTAGGTTGTGTTTAGATTTTGTTTAGGTTGTGTAGGTTGTGTTTAGGTTGTGTGTAGGTTGTGTAGGTTGTGTTTAGGTTGTGTAGGTTGTGTTTAGATTTTGTTTAGGTTGTGTAGGTTGTGTAGGTTGTGTTAGGTTGTGTGTAGGTTGTGTAGGTTGTGTTTAGGTTGTGTAGGTTGTGTTCAGGTTGTGTTTAGGTTGTGTAGGTTGTGTAGGTTGTGTTTAGGTTGTGTAGGTTGTGTTTAGATTTTGTTTAGGTTGTGTAGGTTGTGTTTAGGTTGTGTAGGTTGTGTTTAGGTTGTGTAGGTTGTGTTCAGGTTGTGTTTAGGTTGTGTAGGTTGTGTTTAGGTTGTGTTTAGGTTGTGTAGGTTGTGTTTAGGTTGTGTAGGTTGTGTTTAGATTTTGTTTAGGTTGTGTAGGTTGTGTGTAGGTTGTGTAGGTTGTGTTTAGGTTGTGTGTAGGTTGTGTAGGTTGTGTTTAGGTTGTGTAGGTTGTGTTTAGGTTGTGTAGGTTGTGTTCAGGTTGTGTTCAGGTTGTGTTCAGGTTGTGTTTAGGTTGTGTTTAGGTTGTGTAGGTTGTGTTTAGATTTTGTTTAGGTTGTGTAGGTTGTGTGTAGGTTGTGTTTAGGTTGTGTAGGTTGTGTAGGTTGTGTTTAGGTTGTGTAGGTTGTGTGTAGGTTGTGTTTAGGTTGTGTAGGTTGTGTAGGTTGTGTTTAGGTTGTGTAGGTTGTGTTCAGGTTGTGTTCAGGTTGTGTTCAGGTTGTGTTCAGGTTGTGTTTAGGTTGTGTTTAGGTTGTGTAGGTTGTGTTTAGATTTTGTTTAGGTTGTGTAGGTTGTGTGTAGGTTGTGTTTAGGTTGTGTAGGTTGTGTAGGTTGTGTTTAGGTTGTGTAGGTTGTGTAGGTTGTGTTCAGGTTGTGTTCAGGTTGTGTTTAGGTTGTGTTTAGTTGTTTAGTCTGGTGGTTGTTGTGTTGGAGGGTCTGTTTCTACAGACTGAGAATTCTGAAGCAAACGCGAGTATAAATACTGAGAAACCTGAATCCTGAACTAGACTCTGACTCTCTCTGGATCGGATTTCCTAATTGGATTTCTGGGCCTTAATCCGGTCCACAGTGTGCTGTTTACTGTGAGCACTTGTATAATCAGACAGCTGCAGAAATCTGATTAGGATTGTTTTCTAAAGGTTATAAACCAATAGGAAACGAGCTGCTGACCTGTTCCACGTCCTGTGGACTGACAGGCTGAGCCTCGGTCACCTCTGTCTTGTTTCTACGCTGGACTGGTCAGTCACTGATACTCAGACAGGCTTTTCTCCAGTAAACAAACTGTAAATGTAAACATGATTATTCCTGTTTGAACTGGTTTGATTAACAGCTAGAGCTGTGTGTGATGGAGCTCGGGGTGGGTTCAGTTTTCTGGGTAAAGTATAAAGTTTGTGTTTATAAAATGTTTGTTGTTAAAGGTCCTCTGATTCTGCTCTCTTGGTTGGTCCCTCGGGTTGGGTGGCAGATCTTTCAGTGTTGCTGCCCCCCCGTCTTTGGAATGCCCTACCTCTCTCTATTCACTTGTCTTCCTCTGTTTCTATTTTTAAACCTCAGCTCAAGTCCCACCTTTTCTCTTTTCTTTTACTCTCTGTAACCTGTTTTTCCCCTCGTTTGTTCAGCATCCTGGGGTTTGTGGCCCTATATAAGTGCAACCTATTTTATTTTATTTTATTTTATTTTATTTTATTTTATTTTATTTTATTTTATTTTATTTTATTTTATTTTATTTTATTTTATTTTATTTTATTTTATTAGTTTTTAATGCAGTTCACTGAGTGAAGCTCTGTTTGCTCTGCTGCAGCCGGTGTTGTGTTATCTGTGTTCTGGCTTTGATGAACTCT
>CM038725.1:710909-720909 GCA_021613375.1 Megaleporinus macrocephalus | reverse complement strand
ACATATAATATACAGAATATCATCACCACCAAAAGACATTATTTATTTCTGTTATTTGTCTTATACTAAATGGACCGATAGAAATGCTCAAAACTCTCTTTACATTAACTTGCAGTGAAAGATAAGAATGGTTTTGTTCTTACCTGTAAAGTTATTATTTTGGAGATGATTTATTGAAATATATTCTATTCTATAATGTATATATTATAATGTGATGTTGCTGCTGGATGTAAGTGTATGTTTATGTATTGGGATGTAGGTTTGCCGGCTGATACGCTGCAGGGCCACCGAGAACGCTTCCATGATCAGTTCCACAGGCAAGTTCAATACTACTGTCTATACTACTATCTATACTACTATATATACTATTGTCTATACTACTATATATACTATTATATATACTACCGTCTATACTACTATCTATACTACTATATACACTATTATATATACTACTGTATATACTACTGTATATAATACTATCTATACTACTATATATACAACTATTTATACTATTATATATACTACTGTATATACTACTATATATACTACTGTCTATACTACTATATATACAACTATTTATACTATTATATATACTACTGTATATACTACTATATATACTACTGTCTATACTACTATATATACAACTATTTATACTATTATATATACTACTGTATATACTACTATATATACTACTGTCTATACTACTATATATACTATTATATATACTACCGTCTATACTACTATCTATACTACTATATATACTATTGTCTATACTACTATATATACTACTATATATACTATTATATATACTACCGTCTATACTACTATCTATACTACTATATACACTATTATATATACTACTGTATATACTACTGTATATAATACTATCTATACTACTATATATACAACTATTTATACTATTATATATACTACTGTATATACTACTATATATACTACTGTCTATACTACTATATATACAACTATTTATACTATTATATATACTACTGTATATACTACTATATATACTACTGTCTATACTACTATATATACAACTATTTATACTATTATATATACTACTGTATATACTACTATATATACTACTGTCTATACTACTATATATACTATTATATATACTACCGTCTATACTACTATCTATACTACTATATATACTATTATATATACTACTGTATATACTACTGTATATAATACTATCTATACTACTATATATACTATTATGTATACTACTGTATATACTACTGTATATAATACTATCTATACTACTGTATATACTACTATATATACTACTATATATACTACTATATATACTACTGTATATACTACTATCTATACTACTATATATACTACTGTATATACTACTATCTATACTACTATATATACTACTATTTATACAGTTATATATATTACTATATATACTACTATTTATACAGTTATATATATTACTATATATACTACTATATATACTACTATATATACTACTGTCTATACTACTATATATACTACTATATATACTACTATCTATACTACTATATATACTACTATTTATACAGTTATATATACTACTATCTATACTACTATATATACTACTATATATACTACTGTCTATACTACTATATATACTACTATATATACTACTATCTATACTACTATATATACTACTGTCTATACTACTATATATACTACTATATATACTACTATCTATACTACTATATATACTACTGTCTATACTACTATATATACTACTGTCTATACTACTATATATACTACTGTTTATACTACTATATATACTACTATATATACTACTATCTATACTACTATATATACTACTATTTATACAGTTATATATACTACTATCTATACTACTATATATACTACTATATATACTACTGTCTATACTACTATATATACTACTATATATACTACTATCTATACTACTATATATACTACTGTCTATACTACTATATATACTACTATATATACTACTATCTATACTACTATATATACTACTGTCTATACTACTATATATACTACTGTCTATACTACTATATATACTACTATATATACTACTGTCTACACTACTATATATACTACTATCTATACTACTATATATACTACTATTTATACAGTTATATATACTACTATCTATACTACTATATATACTACTATATATACTACTGTCTATACTACTATATATACTACTATCTATACTACTATCTATACTACTATATATACTACTATATATACTACTGTATATAATACTATCTATACTACTATATATACTATTATATATACTACTGTATATACTACTGTATATAATACTATCTATACTACTGTATATACTACTATATATACTACTGTCTATACTACTATATATACTACTATATATACTACTGTCTACACTACTATATATACTACTATCTATACTACTATATATACTACTATTTATACAGTTATATATACTACTATCTATACTACTATATATACTACTATATATACTACTGTCTATACTACTATATATACTACTATCTATACTACTATATATACTACTATATATACTACTGTATATAATACTATCTATACTACTATATATACTATTATATATACTACTGTATATACTACTGTATATAATACTATCTATACTACTGTATATACTACTATATATACTACTATATATACTACTATATATACTACTGTATATACTACTATCAATACTACTATATATACTACTGTATATACTACTATCTATACTACTATATATACTACTATTTATACAGTTATATATATTACTATATATACTACTATATATACTACTATATATACTACTATATATACTACTGTCTATACTACTATATATACTACTATATATACTACTATCTATACTACTATATATACTACTATTTATACAGTTATATATACTACTATCTATACTACTATATATACTACTATATATACTACTGTCTATACTACTATATATACTACTATATATACTACTATCTATACTACTATATATACTACTGTCTATACTACTATATATACTACTATATATACTACTGTCTATACTACTATATATACTACTGTCTATACTACTATATATACTACTGTTTATACTACTATATATACTACTATATATACTACTATCTATACTACTATATATACTACTGTCTATACTACTATATATACTACTATATATACTACTATCTATACTACTATATATACTACTGTCTATACTACTATATATACTACTGTCTATACTACTATATATACTACTATATATACTACTGTCTACACTACTATATATACTACTATCTATACAGTTATATATACTACTATCTATACTACTATATATACTACTATATGTACTACTGTCTATACTACTATATATACTACTATATATACTACTATCTATACTACTATATATACTACTGTATGTACTACTATATATACTACTATATATACTATTATATATACTACTGTATATACTACTATCTATACTACTATATATACTACTGTCTATACTACTATATATACTACTATATATACTACTGTCTATACTACTATATATACTACTATATATACTACTATATATACTACTATCTATACTACTATATATACTACTATATATACTACTGTATGTACTACTATATATACTACTATATATACTACTGTCTATAGTACTATATATACTACTATATATACTACTGTATGTACTACTATATATACTACTATATATACTACTGTATGTACTACTATATATACTACTATATATACTATTATATATACTACTGTATATGCTACTATATATACTACTGTATGTACTACTATATATACTACTATATATACTACTGTCTATACTACTATATATACTACTATATATACTACTGTATGTACTACTATATATCTACTATATATACTACTGTATGTACTACTATATATACTACTATATATACTATTATATATACTACTGTATATACTACTATCTATACTACTATATATACTACTATATATACTACTGTCTATACTACTATATATACTACTGTCTATACTACTATATATACTACTATATATACTACTGTCTATACTACTATATATACTACTGTCTATACTACTATATATACTACTATCTACACTACTGTATATACTACTGTCTATACTACTATATATACTACTATATATACTACTGTCTATACTACTATATATACTACTATATATACTACTGTATGTACTACTATATATACTACTATATATACTACTGTATGTACTACTATATATACTACTATATATACTATTATATATACTACTGTATATACTACTATCTATACTACTATATATACTACTATATATACTACTGTCTATACTACTATATATACTACTGTCTATACTATATATACTACTATATATACTACGTCTATACTACTATATATACTACTATATATACTACTATATATACTACTGTCTATACTACTATATATACTACTGTATGTACTACTATATATACTACTATATATACTACTGTCTATACTACTATATATACTACTATATATACTACTGTATGTACTACTATATATACTACTGTATACACTACTGTATGTACTACTATATATACTACTATATATACTACTGTATATACTACTATCTATACTACTATATATACTACTATATATACTACTGTCTATACTACTATATATACTACTGTCTATACTACTATATATACTACTGTCTACACTACTGTATATACTACTGTATATACTACTATATATACTACTGTCTATACTACTATATATACTTCTGTATATACAACTATATATACTACTATATATACTACTGTCTATACTACTGTCTATACTATTATATATACTACTGTCTATACTACTATATATACTACTGTATATACTACTGTCTATACTACTGTCTATACTACAGCCGGAGTGTTTCCTACTGTTATTACTTCAGTAGGTTATATATACTACTATATATACACTACTGTCTATACTACTATATATACTACTGTCTATACTACTATATATACTACTGTCTATACTACTATGTATACTACTGTCTATACTATTATATATACTACTGTCTATACTACTATATATGCTACTGTCTATACTATTATATATACTACTGTCTATACTACTATATATACTACTGTCTATACTACTATATATACTACTGTCTATACTACTATGTATACTATTGTCTATACTATTATATATACTACTGTCTATACTACTATATATACTACTGTCTATACTACTATATATACTACTGTCTATACTACTATATATACTACTGTCTATACTACTATATATACTACTATATATACTACTGTTTATACTATTATATATACTATTATATATACTACTGTCTATACTACTATATATACTACTGTCTATACTACTATATATACTACTGTCTATACTACAGCCGGAGTGTTTCCTACTGTTATTACTTCAGTAGGTTATATATACTACTATATATACTACTGTCTATACTACTATATATACTACTGTCTATACTACTATATATACTATTATATATACTACTGTCTATGCTACTATATATACTACTGTCTATACTACTATATATACTACTGTCTATACTACTATATATACTACTGTCTATACTACTATATATACTACTGTTTATACTACTATATATACTACTGTCTATACTACTATATATACTATTATTATACTACTGTCTATGCTACTATATATACTACTATATATACTACTATATATACTACTGTCTATACTACTATATATACTATTATATATACTAATGTCTATGCTACTATATATACTACTATATATACTACTATATATATACTGTCTATGCTACTATATATACTACTGTCTATACTACTATATATACTACTGTCTATACTACTATATATACTATTATATACTACTGTCTATGCTACTATATATACTACTGTCTATACTACTATATATACTACTGTCTATACTACTATTTACTATTATATATACTACTGTCTATACTACTATATATACTGTCTATACTACTATATATACTATTATATATACTATTATATACTATTATATATACTACTGTCTATGCTACTATATATACTACTATATATACTACTGTCTATACTACTATATATACTATTATATATACTGTCTATGCTACTATATATACTACTGTCTATACTACTATATATACTACAGTCTATACTACTATATATACTACTGTCTATACTACTATATATATACTGTTTATACTACTATATATACTACTGTCTATACTACTATATATACTATTATATATACTACTGTCTATGCTATATATATACTACTATATTACTACTATATATACTACTGTCTATACTACTATATATACTATTATATATACTCTGTCTATGCTACTATATATACTACTATATATACTACTATATATACTACTGTCTATGCTACTATATATGCTACTGTCTATACTACTATATATACTACTGTCTATACTACTATATATACTATTATATACTACTGTCTATGCTACTATATATACTACTGTCTATACTACTATATATACTACTGTCTATACTACTATTATATTACTATATAACTACTGTCTATACTACTATATATACTACTGTCTATACTACTATATATACTATTATATATACTATTATATATACTATTATATATACTACGTCTATGCTACTATATTTACTACTATATATACTACTGTCTATATACTATATATACTATGTCTATACTACTATATTTATATATATATACTACTGTCTATGCTACTATATACTACTGTCTATACTACTATATATACTATATATATACTACTGTCCTATACTACTATATATACTACTGTCTATACTATATATATACTACTATATATACTACTGTCTACACTACTATATATACTACTATCTATTACAGTTATATATACTACTATCTATACTACTATATATACTACATATGTACTACTGTCTTACTAACTATATATACTACTGTCTACACTACTGTATATACTACTGTATATACTACTATATATACTACTGTCTATACTACTATATATACTTCTGTATATACAACTATATATACTACTATATATACTACTGTCTATACTACTGTCTATACTATTATATATACTACTGTCTATACTACTATATATACTACTGTATATACTACTGTCTATACTACTGTCTATACTACAGCCGGAGTGTTTCCTACTGTTATTACTTCAGTAGGTATATATATACTACTTTATTACACTACTGTCTATTTACTATATATATACTGTCTATACTACTATATATACTACTGTCTATACTACTATGTATACTACTGTCTATACTATTATATATACTACTGTCTATTACTACTATATAGTACTGTCTATACTATTATATATACTGTCTATATATTTATACTACTGTCTATACTACTATATATACTACTGTCTATACTACTATGTATACTATTGTCTATACTATTATATATACTACTGTCTATACTACTATATATACTACTGTCTATACTACTATATATACTACTGTCTATACTACTATATATACTACTGTCTATACTACTGTCTATACTACTATATATACTACTGTCTATACTACTATATATACTATTATATATACTACTGTCTATACTATATATATACTACTGTTTATACTACTATATATACTACTGTCTATACTACAGCCGGAGTGTTTCCTACTGTTATTACTTCAGTAGGTTATATATACTACTATATATACTACTGTCTATACTACTATATATACTACTGTTTATACTATTATATATACTATTATATATACTACTGTCTATGCTACTATATTATACTACTGTCTATACTACTATATATACTACTGTTATACTACTATATATACTACTGTCTATACTACTATATATACTACTGTTTATACTACTATATATACTACTGTCTATACTACTATATATACTATTATATATACTACTGTCTATGCTACTATATATACTACTATATATACTACTATATATACTACTGTCTATTACTACTATATATACTATTATATATACTACTGTCTATGCTACTATATATACTACTATAATATACTATATATACTACTGTCTATGCTACTATATATACTACTGTCTATACTACTATATATACTACTGTCTATACTACTATATATACTATTATATACTACTGTCTATGCTACTATATATACTACTGTCTATACTACTATATATACTACTGTCTATACTACTATATATACTATTATATATACTACTGTCTATACTACTATATATACTACTGTCTATACTACTATATATACTATTATATATACTACTATATATACTATTATATATACTACTGTCTATGCTACTATATATACTACTATATATACTACTGTCTATACTACTATATATACTATTATATATACTACTGTCTATGCTACTATATATACTACTGTCTATACTACTATATATACTACTGTCTATACTACTATATATACTACTGTCTACTAACTACTATATATACTACTGTTTATACTACTATATATACTACTGTCTATACTACTTATATACTATTATATATACTACTGTCTATGCTACTATATATACTACTATATATACTACTATATATACTACTGTCTATCTACTAATATATACTATTATATATACTACTGTCTATGCTACTATATATACTACTTATATATTACTACTACTATACTACTGTCTATGCTACTATATATGCTACTGTCTATACTACTATATATACTACTGTCTATACTACTATATATACTTTTATATACTACTGTCTATGCTACTATATATACTACTGTCTATACTACTATATATACTACTGTCTATACTACTATATATAATACTATATATACTACTGTCTATACTACTATATATACTACTGTCTATACTACTATATATACTATATATATACTACTATATATACTATTATAATATACTACTGTCTATGCTACTATATATACTACTATATATACTACTGTCTATACAACTATATATACTACTGTCTATACTACTATATATACTATTATATATACTACTGTCTATGCTACTATATATTACTAACTGTCTATACTACTATATATACTACTATATAATACTACTGTCTATACTACTATATATACTACTGTCTATACTACTATATATACTACTATATATACTACTGTCTACACTACTATATATACTACTATCTATACAGTTATATATACTACTATCTATACTACTATATATACTACTATATGTACTACTGTCTATACTACTATATATACTACTGTCTATACTACTATATATACTATTATTATATACTACTGTCTATGCTACTATATATACTACTATATATACTACTATATATACTACTGTCTATACTACTATATATACTACGTCTATACTACTATATTATACTATTATATATAATACTATATATACTACTATATATACTACTGTATATACTACTATATATACTACTGTCTATACTACTATATATACTACTATATATACTACCGTCTATACTACTATATATACTACTATATATACTACTGTCTATACTATTATATATACTACTGTCTATACTACTATATATACTATTATATATACTACTATATATACTATTATATATACTACTGTCTATGCTACTATATATACTACTATATATACTACTATATATACTACTGTCTATACTACTATATATACTACTGTCTATACTACTATATATACTATTATATATAATACTATTTATACTATTATATATACTACTGTCTATACTATTATATATACTACTGTCTATACTACTATATATACTACTATATATACTACTGTCTATACTATTATATATACTACTGTCTATACTACTATATATACTACTGTCTATACTACTATATATACTACTGTCTATACTATTATATATAGTACTGTCTATACTACTGTCTATACTACTATATATACTACTGTCTATACTACTATATATA
>CM038725.1:700909-708409 GCA_021613375.1 Megaleporinus macrocephalus | reverse complement strand
ACTCACACAATTAAAGTGGATTAACACACGACAGGCTGATCCAGCTTTGATGTAATGTTCTTAAAACAAGTCAGAATGAGGCTCAGTACTGTGAGTGGCCTCCACGTGCCTGTATGACTCCCTACAACGCCTGGCCATGCTCCTGATGAGGTGGTGAATGGTCTCCTGAGGGATCTCCTCCCAGACCTGGACTAAAGCATCCACCGACTCCTGGACAGTCTGTGGTGCAACATGACGTTGGTGGATGGAGCGAGACATGATGTCCCAGATGTGCTCAATCAGATTCAGGTCTGGGGAACGTGCGGGCCAGTCCAAAGCTTCATGAGGTCCAGCATTGTCCTGCATTAGGAGGAACCCAGGGCCAACTGCACCAGCATATGGTCTCACAGGGGTCTGAGGATCTCATCTCGCTACCTAATGGCAGTCAGGCTACCTCTGGCGAGCACATGGAGGGCTGTGCGGCCCTCCAAAGAAATGCCACCCCACACCCTTAGTGACCCACCGCCAAACCGGTCCTGCTGAAGGATGTTCAGGCAGCAGGTCGCTCTTCACGGCGTCTCCAGACTCCGACACGTCTGTCATGTGCTCAGTGTGAACTGCTTTCATCTGTGAAGAGCTCAGGACGCCAATTTACCAATCCTGGTGTTCTCTGGCAAACGCCAAGCGTCCTGCAGGGTGTTGGGCTGTGAGCACCACCCCCATCTGTGGACGTCGGACCCTCAGACCATCCTCATGGAGCCGGTTTCTAACCGTTTGTGCAGACACATGCACGGTAGTGGTCTGCTGGAGATCATTGTGCAGGGCTCTGGCAGCGCTCCTCCTGTTCCTCCCTGCACAAAGGTGGAGGTAGCGGTCCTGCTGCTGTGTTGTTGCCCTCCTATGGCCTCCTCCACGTCTCCTGGTGTCCTGGCCTGTCTCCTGGTAGCACCTCCAGCCTCTGGACACTACGCTGACAGACACAGCAAACCTTCTTACCACAGCTTGTGTTGATGTGCCATCCTGGATGAGCTGCACTACCTGAGCACCTTGTGTGGGTGTAGAGTTCGTCTCACACTACCACGAGTGTGAAACACCACCAACATTCAAAAGTGAGCAGAACATCAGCCAGAAAGCAGAGATACGGAGAGGTGGTCTGTGGTCTCCACCTGCAGAACCTCTCCTTTACTGAGTTTTACACAACAGCGTGTGAAACTGATCACTAATCAGTGCTGCTCCCTAAGTGGACAGTTTGATTTCACAGAGGTTTGATCTACTTGGAGTTATATATATATATATATATATATATATATATATATATATATATATATATATATATATATATATATATTATATATATATATATATATATATATATATATATATATATATTTATGTGTGTGTGTATATATATATATATATATATATATATATATATATATATATATATATATATATATATATATATATATAAACATGCCAGTCTATGTGACTAACGTCTGTGGACCTCTGAGCTGGTCCTGCTTTGATTACAGGAAACAGATTTGCTCACTTGCTTTGATGTGTTTGATGTGTGTTTGATGTCTCCTCAGGTTGATATATTTGATCAGGCGTTTGGACCTCCTAATAATGGTTTTGATGAGAGGTACAAAAAATCCTCATAACATTCAAACCGTAACGAAGAGTTAAATTTCTTCTTCTGAAAACTTACCTGCTGCATGTTCTCCCCTCTTTAAAGGGACCTTCAGATCGACAGCCTGAAGCAGGAAATTGAGTTCCTGAAAGCTGAACTGGAGAAGATCAAAGCTGAGGTAAGAAAAACCATAGGCCTGTTCAGTAAATATAGAATTTACAGGTAATTCTAATTCAGTGTGTCCACCATCACAGCGCCCCCTACATCCCTGCCTCACACACGCGCAATATAGAGTACGAGTTATAAAGACTATAAAGACTAGACTTGTTTCTATCTGTATGTATACACAGTGTACGGTGTGTATGATCTGTTATTACTTATAAAATGTAAAGTCACTCCTAAAATTAACAAAAGTCATGTTTTATAAAGTATATAAGGAAGTGAGGATGTGTATGTGGTATACAGTGAAATAGTCCTACAGAAGGTTCCTTTTGAAAGTATATATTCATTTACATATATATATATATGTAGACATAGTGTGCCCACCCTTCAGATACTACTGGTAAAAATTAAGTATTATAGAATCCCCCCTCTCTCTTCCTCCCCCCTCCCCCCTCAGGCTCAGCGTTATATCACTCAGTTAAAGTCTCAGATTAACAGTCTGGAGGCGGAGCTGGAGGAGCAGAGGGTGCAGAAACAGCGCGCCCTGGTGGAGAACGAGCAGCTGAGGATGGAGCTGGAAGCCACACGACGCCGCAACGCAGAGCACGAGAGTGTACAGTCCACCTTCGCCGAGGCAGAGAGTGAGTTCACACTGTTACACAACACACAGTACACAACAACACACAGTACACAACACACAGTACACAACACACACAGTACACAACAACACAGTACACAACAACACAGTACACAACAACACAGTACACAACAAAACACAGTACACAACACACACAGTACACAACAACACAGTACACAACAACACACAGTACACAACACACAGTACACAACACACACAGTACACAACAACACACAGTACACAACACACAGTACACAACACACAGTACACAACAACACAGTACACAACAACACAGTACACAACAACACACAGTACACAACACACAGTACACAACACACACAGTACACAACAACACAGTACACAACAACACAGTACACAACAACACACAGTACACAACACACAGTACACAACACACACAGTACACAACAACACAGTACACAACAACACAGTACACAACAACACACAGTACACAACACACAGTACACAACACACACAGTACACAACACACACAGTACACAACAACACAGTACACAACAACACAGTACACAACACACAGAGTACACAACAACACACAGTACACAACACACAGTACACAACACACACAGTACACAACACACACAGTACACAACAACACAGTACACAACAACACACAGTACACAACAACACACAGTACACAACACACAGTACACAACACACACAGTACACAACAACACAGTACACAACAACACACAGTACACAACACACAGTACACAACAACACACAGTACACAACACACAGTACACAACACACAGTACACAACACACACAGTACACAACAACACAGTACACAACAACACACAGTACACAACAACACACAGTACACAACACACAGTACACAACAACACACAGTACACAACACACAGTACACAACACACACAGTACACAACACACACAGTACACAACAACACAGTACACAACACACAGTACACAACACACACAGTACACAACAACACACAGTACACAACACACAGTACACAACACACACAGTACACAACACAGTACACAACAACACAGTACACAACAACACAGTACACAACACACAGTACACAACATACACAGTACACAACAACACAGTACACAACAACACACAGTACACAACACACAGTACACAACAACACATAGTACACAACACACAGTACACAACAACACACAGTACACAACACACAGTACACAACAACACACAGTACACAACACACAGTACACAACACACAGTACACAACACACACAGTACACAACACAGTACACAACACACAGTACACAACACACAGTACACAACACACAGTACACACAGTACACAACACACAGTACACAACACAACACACAGTACACAACACACAGTACACACAGTACACACAGTACACAACACACAGTACACCACACAACACACAGTACACAACACACAGTACACACAGTACACAACACACAGTACACAACACACAGTACACACAGTACACAACACACAGTACACAACACACACAGTACACAACACAGTACACAACAACACAGTACACAACAACACAGTACACAACAACACACAGTACACAACAACACACAGTACACAACAACACAGTACACAACACAGTACACAACAACACACAGTACACAACACACAGTACACAACAACACACAGTACACAACACACACAGTACACAACAACACACAGTACACAACAACACAGTACACAACAACACAGTACACAACAACACAGTACAACAACACAGTACACAACAACACACAGTACACAACAACACAGTACACAACACACAGTACACAACAACACACAGTACACAACACACCAGTACACAAACACACAGTACACAACACACACAGTCCACAAACAACACACAGTACACAACACACAGTACACAACACACACAGTACACAAACACACAGTACACAACAACACAGTACACAACAACACACAGTACACAACAACACACAGTACAACAAACACAGTACACAACACACAGTACACAACACACCAGTACACAACAAGACACAGTACAAACAACACCACAGTACACAACACACACAGTACACAACACACACAGTACACACAACACACAGTACACAACACACCAGTACACAACAACACACAGTAACACAACAGCACAACAGTACACAACAAGACACAGTACACAACAACACACAGTACACAACAACACACAGTACACAACACACAGTACACAACAACACACAGTACACAACAACACACAGTACACAACACACAGTACACAACACACACAGTACACAACACAGTACACAACATACACAGTACACAACAACACACAGTACACAACAACACACAGTACACAACAACACACAGTACACAACAACACAGTACACAACACGTACACACAACACACAGTACAAACAACACACAGTACACAACAACACACAGTACACAACACACACAGTACACAACACACAGTAACAACACACACAGTACACAAACACACACAGTACACAACAACACACAGTACACAACACACAGTACAAACAAGACAGTACACAACAACACAGTACACAACACACACAGTACAACAACACAGTACACAACACAGTACACAACAAGACACAGTACCAAACACACCGTACACAAACACAGTACACAACACACAGTACACAACAACACACAGTACAAACACACACAGTACACAACACACAGTAACAACACACAGTACACAACAAACACAGTACACAACACCAGTACAAACACAGTACACAACAACACACAGTACACAAAACACACAGTACACAACACAGTACACAACACAGTACACAACACACAGTACACAACAACACACAGTACACAACAAGACACAGTACACAACACACACAGTACACAAACACCACAGTTACACAACACACACAGTACACAAACACAGTACACAACAACACACAGTACACAACACACAGTACACAACACACACAGTACACAACACCACAGTACACAACAAGACACAGTACACAACAAGACACAGTACACAACACACAGTACACAACAACACACAGTACACAACAACACACAGTACACAACACACAGTACACAACAACACACAGTACACAACACAGTACACAACAACGCACAGTACACAACAACGCACAGTACACAACACACAGTACACAACAACACACAGTACACAACAAGACACAGTACACAACAAGACACAGTACACAACACACACAGTACACAACACACAGTACACAACAACACACAGTACACAACAACACACAGTACACAACACACAGTACACAACACACACAGTACACAACAACACACAGTACACAACACACAGTACACAACACACACAGTACACAACAACACAGTACACAACAACACAGTACACAACAACACAGTACACAACAACACAGTACACAACACACAGTACACAACAACACAGTACACAACACACAGTACACAACAAGACACAGTACACAACACACAGTACACAACACACAGTACACAACACACACAGTACACAACACACAGTACACAACAACACACAGTACACAACAACACACAGTACACAACACACAGTACACAACACACAGTACACAACAACACACAGTACACAACAACACACAGTACACAACAACACACAGTACACAACACACAGTACACAACACACAGTACACAACAAGACACAGTACACAACACACACAGTACACAACACACACAGTACACAACACACAGTACACAACAACACACAGTACACAACACACAGTACACAACACACACAGTACACAACAAGACACAGTACACAACAAGACACAGTACACAACAAGACACAGTACACAACACACAGTACACAACAACACACAGTACACAACAACACACAGTACACAACACACAGTACACAACCACACACAGTACACAAACACAGTACACAACACGCACAGTACACAACAACACACAGTACACAAACACACAGTACACAACAACACACAGTACACAACAAGACACAGTAACACAACACACAGTACACAACACAACAGTACACAACCACAGTACAAACAACACACAGTACACAACAAACACACAGTACACAACACACAGTACACAACACACACAGTACACACAACCCACAGTACACAACACACAGTACACAACACACACAGTACACAACAACACAGTACACAACAACACAGTACACAACAACACACAGTACACAACAACACAGTACACAACAACACACAGTACACAACAACACAGTACACAACAACACAGTACACAACAACACACAGTACACAACACACAGTACACAACACACACAGTACACAACAACACACAGTACACAACTCACAGTACACAACACACACAGTACACAACAACACAGTACACAACAACACAGTACACAACAACACACAGTACACAACAACACAGTACACAACAACACAGTACACAACACACACAGTACACAACAACACAGTACACAACAACACACAGTACACAACACACAGTACACAACACACACAGTACACAACAACACACAGTACACAACACACAGTACACAACACACAGTACACAACAACACAGTACACAACAACACAGTACACAACACACACAGTACACAACAACACAGTACACAACAACACAGTACACAACACACAGTACACAACAACACACAGTACACAACAACACAGTACACAACACACACAGTACACAACAACACACAGTACACAACACACAGTACACAACAACACACAGTACACAACAACACAGTACACAACACACAGTACACAACACACACAGTACACAACAACACACAGTACACAACAACACAGTACACAACAACACACAGTACACAACAACACAGTACACAACAGTCTGACACTCAGGTTTGCAGTCATATCTCTGCATGTCTGACCGACATCTCTTCATGGATGACAGCTCATCATCTGAAGCTCAATCCCAGCAAGACTGAGCTGCTGTTCATCCCTGGAACTGCAGGTCCTCAGCAGGATCTTGCCATTTCATTCGAGAACTCTTTGATTGTTCGGTCTAAAGATGTAAGAAACCTTGGTGTGACTCTGGATGACCAGTTATCTTC
>CM038725.1:668409-693409 GCA_021613375.1 Megaleporinus macrocephalus | reverse complement strand
AGTGCAGCCAGTGTTCCTTTAGCTCTAAACTTGGAAACTATTTTTTCAGCAGTGTCTTCAGGAACATTCCGTGTCTTGCTGTCCTGTTGTTCCGTGTTTGTGCGAGGCTGTGGTCAACTGTCTGGACAACTTTCTCAGATTTCTGATCTAAAATCAGAATTAACAAACCCTCAGCCCGTCCAGGGCTTTGATGTGTTTGATCACACGTGATGCAGCTAATGACGCCCTTGATTGGAGATGACACCTGATTTTAATCAATTAATCAATCTTTATTTTCATTAGTACATTGAGCGAGACACTTATTCACAATTTTGCTGAGCATTACAATTATTAAACAAATAGGGGTTGAAAAATTACAATTAATTTTAATAAGTACTTAAAATAAGAGACAAAATTAAGATAAATCATGAAAAAAAACCAAAAAAAACTGAATAAGAAAAAAAAAACAAGAATATGATAAAAGTAAAAAAAAAGTAATTCAAAATAAATATATAGTAGTAAAACTTAAAAAAAGTAAAATAAATAATAATAAAAAATAAAGGTAAAAATAAAATAATAATAATAATAAAGATATAATAATGGTAAAAAGAAATTAGAATAGAAAAATAGAAAAATACTGAATATCAAAATCATAAAAGTGTTTACTAAAATGAAATAATATGTGTGAATGCGTGCTCTTATAAGAGACTATAATAATTCTCAGACTGCAGTCGTCATTAATAGTTGTGTTTGTGTTGAATTTGGAGAAACTACTTGTAATTATAACCTTCATATTATGTTATATAAACATATTATATATTATTAATGGTGTTGAGCTACTTGTTTGATGGTTAATTACAAACAGCTGAACGTTTGAAAATATTGCTAATAAACATAATTTGCTATGTGGGTTGATTAATTCTGATTACAGCTGAGCACCGACAGATTACCTGCTCGTACTATGTACCTGATATGTTCTGAAACAGGTGGACTACGTGGAGTCTGTAGATCATGTGTATATAAGCAGAACAGTTACGCGACTGTGGTCTGCAGTTTTGTCCTGGTGGTCTTTTGTCCTGCAGATACAGCTTATTAATGATCTAATAATATATTATATATGTTAATTAAAGAATATGCATGCACGTATGTCCACAGCAAAGCCGAGAGGAGCTCCTGCAGAAGAAGCTGTTGGAGGAGCAGTTTGCTCTGCTGCAGGGAACCGTGACCGAGGCAGAGATCATCATTCAGGACGCTGTGGCCAAACTGGATGACCCTCTGCACATCCGCTGCACCAGTTCTCCAGGTACCACATCCCCACATCATCCCTGTCCCAAGAAAAACATGTACCAGTCTAACGTTTGGACACGCCCACCCAGGTTCTTCTTCTATGTACTATATTAATAGTACTAATATTAGTGAATAAGGTTCTTCTTCTGTGTACTATATTAATAGTACTAATATTAGTGAATAAGGTTTTTCTTCTGTGTACTATATTAATAGTACTAATATTAGTGAATAAGGTTCTTCTTCTGTGTACTATATCAATAGTACTAATATTAGTGAGTAAGGTTGTTCTTGTCTGTACTATATTATTAGTACTAATATTAGTGAATAAGGTTCTTCTTATGTGCACTATATTAATAGTACTAATATTAGTGAATAAGGTTCTTCTTCTATGCACTATATTATTAGTACTAATATTAGTGAATAAGGTTCTTCTTCTGTGTACTATATTAATAGTACTAATATTAGTGAATAAGGTTCTTCTTATGTGTTCTATATTAATAGTACTAATATTAGTGAATAAGGTTCTTCTTCTGTGTACTATATTAATAGTACTAATATTAGTGAGTAAGGTTCTTCTTATCTGTACTATATTATTAGTACTAATATTAGTGAATAAGGTTCTTCTTATATGTACTATATTAATAGTACTAATATTAGTGAATAAGGTTCTTCTTCTGTGTACTATATTAATAGTAATAATATTAGTGAATAAGGTTCTTCTTCTGTGTTCTATATTAATAGTACTAATATTAGTGAATAAGGTTCTTCTTCTGTGTACTATATTAATAGTAATAATATTAGTGAATAAGGTTCTTCTGTGTACTATATTAATAGTACTAATATTAGTGAATAAGGTTCTTCTTCTGTGTACTATATTAATAGTACTAATATTAGTGAGTAAGGTTGTTCTTATGTGTACTATATTATTAGTACTAATATTAGTGAATAAGGTTCTTCTTATGTGTACTATATTAATAGTACTAATATTAGTGAATAAGGTTCTTCTTCTATGTACTATATTAATAGTAATAATATTAGTGAATAAGGTTCTTCTTCTGTGTACTATATTAATAGTACTAATATTAGTGAATAAGGTTCTTCTTCTGTGTACTATATTAATAGTACTAATATTAGTGAATAAGGTTCTTCTTCTGTGTACTATATTAATAGTAATAATATTAGTGAATAAGGTTCTTCTTATGTGTTCTATATTAATAGTACTAATATTAGTGAATAAGGTTCTTCTTCTGTGTACTATATTAATAGTACTAATATTAGTGAGTAAGGTTGTTCTTATCTGTACTATATTATTAGTACTAATATTAGTGAATAAGGTTCTTCTTATGTGCACTATATTAATAGTACTAATATTAGTGAATAAGGTTCTTCTTCTATGCACTATATTATTAGTACTAATATTAGTGAATAAGGTTCTTCTTCTGTGTACTATATTAATAGTACTAATATTAGTGAATAAGGTTCTTCTTATGTGTACTATATTAATAGTACTAATATTAGTGAATAAGGTTCTTCTTCTGTGTACTATATTAATAGTACTAATATTAGTGAGTAAGGTTGTTCTTATCTGTACTATATTATTAGTACTAATATTAGTGAATAAGGTTCTTCTTCTGTGTACTATATTAATAGTAATAATATTAGTGAATAAGGTTCTTCTTCTGTGTTCTATATTAATAGTACTAATATTAGTGAATAAGGTTCTTCTGTGTACTATATTAATAGTAATAATATTAGTGAATAAGGTTCTTCTGTGTACTATATTAATAGTACTAAAATTAGTGAATAAGGTTCTTCTTCTGTGTACTATATTAATAGTAATAATATTAGTGAATAAGGTTCTTCTTCTGTGTACTATATTAATAGTAATAATATTAGTGAATAAGGTTCTTCTGTGTTCTATATTAATAGTACTAATATTAGTGAATAAGGTTCTTCTTCTGTGTACTATATTAATAGTACTAATATTAGTGAGTAAGGTTGTTCTTATCTGTACTATATTATTAGTACTAATATTAGTGAATAAGGTTTTTCTTATGTGTACTATATTAATAGTACTAATATTAGTGAATAAGGTTCTTCTTCTGTGTACTATATTAATAGTAATAATATTAGTGAATAAGGTTCTTCTGTGTACTATATTAATAGTACTAATATTAGTGAATAAGGTTCTTCTTCTGTGTACTATATTAATAGTAATAATATTAGTGAATAAGGTTCTTCTTCTGTGTACTATATTAATAGTACTAATATTAGTGAGTAAGGTTGTTCTTATCTGTACTATATTATTAGTACTAATATTAGTGAATAAGGTTTTTCTTATGTGTACTATATTAATAGTACTAATATTAGTGAATAAGGTTCTTCTTCTATGTACTATATTAATAGTAATAATATTAGTGAATAAGGTTCTTCTTCTGTGTACTATATTAATAGTAATAATATTAGTGAATAAGGTTCTTCTTATGTGTACTATATTAACAGTAATAATATTAGTGAGTAAGGTTCTTCTTCTGTGTACTATATTAATAGTAATAATATTAGTGAATAAGTGTGAGGAGATCAGAACTATAGAATAGTCGGTATGGAATTATTCCTGGAGCAGAATTAAACATCTGGTTGTGTTTAAAGAATGTTTAGAGGCTCTTTTAGAAATGAGCTCATTTGCTCTGATGCAGGTTTACATACATTCTGACCAGCAGCTTCATGAGGAGCTACACTACATAAACTCACATTCAAAGTTTTTGTTCTCTCCTGTAAAAATGCTAATCTGGAGATTTTTCTCTGGTCAGTGATGATAGTGATCTCCATACGAGCAGAATCTGTACAGGTTGATGATTGATGAAGTTGAAAAGCTCTATATTTAATTGTCAATAAAAGGAAGTAAAGCTCACAGTTGAATACTTATTTACGTCCATCATGAGCTCTGTGTGAGAAGATTCCAGGTCAGCTTGCTAGTTAACACTGGTCTGCGTGGTAACTCAGTTAAATTGTTTTCTACAGTGGGAGGGCCGGTCAGGTCACAGGTTTTCCTTTAAGGTGACGACAGTCTAGTCATGTCCTGTCTAGAGATGGGAGGATCGATAAGACAAGTTAGAGATCCTGAGAAAATGTCCTGTATCCGGACCGTACTGAGCTCTGGTCTAGACTATCGTACCGAGTCTGGGTGATGAGTCTGAGCTGGTCTTTACTGAGTTTGTATGTTATGGAGGTGATGAACACAGGAATGTTATGATCTTATGTCCTCTGTGTCGCACCTTCTAGATTATCTGGTAAGCCGTGCAGAAGCCACGCTGGACTCCGTTGATAAAGTGCAGGCAGGCCACGCCCACTATTTGAAGAACATGGGTGGTGAGTTGAAATCTCTTCATGTGTTGGGTAACTCGGGTCAGTAGAGCAGTACTAAGGACGAGCTGTACGCTAGCTCGCACGCTGCTCTGATCTGCTCTGATCTGCTCTGATCTGATCTGATCTGAGTCCTGTCGTGTCTGACTGACTGTGTATGGTGTTCTCCTCTCTCCGCGGCTGGTCCAGACGCCGGGGCTCTGCTGAGAGCTCTGACTCAGTTTTCTCATCTGACTGCTGACACCATCATCAACGGCAGCGCTACAGCACACTTGGCACCGACTGACCACGCTGACCGTAAGTCTTCACACCCACCCAGTTCCGATACAGCCTCACGTCCTCTCTCAGACTCTCACATGATGCGCGTGTGTTGCGTGTGGTTGCGTGTGCTTGCGTGTGCTTGCGTGTGGTTGCAGGGCTGACGGAGAACTGCAGGGGCTGCGCTGATCAGAGTCTGCACTTCCTGCAGGAGCTGAAGTCCAAGGCGTCGCTGAAGGGGGCAGACCCCGCCTCCATTCGTGTGATGGTGCAGAAGATCCTGAGGATCGCACAGGTGAGTCTGAGAGGAGGTGTTTCCTCAGCGCTGACCGTCACAGCAGGAGTTTTAGAATTTAGAACAATAGTGAAACACCCGCATACACACACACTAGTGCACACACACACACACTAGGGGGCAGTGAAACATCCACATACACACACTAGTGAACACACACACACTAGGGGGCAGTAAAACACCCACATACATACACACTAGTGAACACACACACTAGTGAACACACACACACACTAGTGAACACACACACAAGGGGGCAGTGAACACAGGTGCCCAGAGCAGCCCTATCCACGGCCCCCGGGGAGCAGTTGGGGTTAGGTGCCTTGATCAAGGGCACCTCAGTTGTGGCCTGCCGGTCCCGGGGATCAAGACCGGACCCCTAACCTTCAGGCCACGACTGATCGGCTAGAAGCGGGAGAAGCTGGTCAGTTACTCCAGTTCACATAACATACAGGTGCACTCTGCAGGTAAAGGGTCATCTGCATAGGTAACATACATGAACTCACAATCACGCGATTATATTCACAACACAATCTCAGGTGGTTTATTTCCGTCTCTCCCGTTTCGTTCCCTCTCCGGAATTCAGGATCTGAGGCCTAAAGGGATGGACGTCGGGAAGGACGAGCTGGGCGACATGGTGGATAAAGAAATGGCCGCCACCTCTGCTGCGATAGAGGAAGCTGTGAGGAGGATTGATGTAAGTTCAGGATCAGGAGCGTCAACAAGCCTGACCGGAAAGACTGACCAGCTCGTTTAGGAGAAGCAGTCAGAGCAACAGTCTACTCTAGAATACATACATCATACACAGTCATTACAGACATTATTAAATATAAACAGCTATTATATCCAGACAGGAAGTTTATATTTAAATATTAAATATTAATCAGTATTAATAGAGTAAGTAGAGCTTTTACACTTTATTATTAAATATTAATCAGTATTAATAGAGTAAGTAGTGCTTTTACACTTTATTATTAAATATAAATCAGTATTAATAGAGTAAGTAGAGCTTTTACACTTTATTATTAAATATTAATCAGTATTAATAGAGTAAGTAGTGCTTTTACACTTTATTATTAAATATTAATCAGTATTAATAGAGTAAGTAGTGCTTTTACACTTTATTATTAAATATTAATCAGTATTAATAGAGTAAGTAGAGCTTTTACACTTTATTATTAAATATTAATCAGTATTAATAGAGTAAGTAGTGCTTTTACACTTTATTATTAAATATTAATCAGTATTAATAGACTAAGTAGAGCTTTTACACTTTATTATTAAATATTAATCAGTATTAATAGAGTAAGTAGTGCTTTTACACTTTATTATTAAATATTAATCAGTATTAATAGAGTAAGTAGTGCTTTTACACTTTATTATTAAATATTAATCAGTATTAATAGAGTAAGTAGTGCTTTTACACTTTTTTATTAAATATTAATCAGTATTAATAGAGTAAGTAGTGCTTTTACACTTTATTATTAAATATTAATCAGTATTAATAGAGTAAGTAGTGCTTTTACACTTTATTATTAAATATTAATCAGTATTAATAGAGTAAGTAGTGCTTTTACACTTTATTATTAAATATTAATCAGTATTAATAGAGTAAGTAGTGCTTTTACACTTTATTCTTAAAGTTCTTACTGGTGATCAGACACTTATAGATCATATAGATGGACAAAGTAGTTGGTCAGCAGGGTTTAAATATGATACTAAAATTTATGCACGTATTAATTAGTTTAATTACTTGTTATTGTATGTTCTGTCTGTAGGAGATGATGAATCAGGCCAGACGAGACACTCAAGGAGTCAAACTGGAGGTGAATGAAAGGTATGTCATGTTTTATTTTATACATGTTTATAAATAAATATATATATTGCTAAACTAGATCATATTTGATATTTATAGTAATATATGTTTTATGTATTGTTATTTTTTTCTTTCTTTTATATTTAAAATATAATAATTTATTCTTTTATATGATATGTTATTGTATTTATTTATTTATTTATTTATTATCTTTTGTTTTGTAGAATACTGTTTAGCTGCACTGATCTCATGAAGGTAAGATTTTCAAGGAATGAAGTTCAGCCCTACACCTTTATAAATATTAATAAGAGTTGTACATTTCTGTCTACAGTCCTGATGTTGATTGTGTGTTACAGTCCTGGTGTTGATTGTGTGTTACAGTCCTGGTGTTGATTATGAGTTACAGTCCTGGTGTTGATTGTGTGTTACAGTCCTGGTGTTGATTGTGTGTTACAGTCCTGGTGTTGATTGTGTGTTACAGTCCTGGTGTTGATTGTGAGTTACAGTCCTGGTGTTAATTGTGTGTTACAGTCCTGGTGTTGATTGTGTGTTACAGTCCTGGTGTTGATTGTGAGTTACAGTCCTGGTGTTGATTGTGAGTTACAGTCCTGGTGTTGATTGTGTGTTACAGTCCTGATGTTGATTGTGTGTTACAGTCCTGGTGTTGATTGTGAGTTACAGTCCTGGTGTTGATTGTGTGTTACAGTCCTGGTGTTGATTGTGTGTTACAGTCCTGGTGTTGATTATGAGTTACAGTCCTGGTGTTGATTGTGTGTTACAGTCCTGGTGTTGATTGTGTGTTACAGTCCTGGTGTTGATTGTGTGTTACAGTCCTGGTGTTGATTGTGAGTTACAGTCCTGGTGTTAATTGTGTGTTACAGTCCTGGTGTTGATTGTGTGTTACAGTCCTGGTGTTGATTGTGAGTTACAGTCCTGGTGTTGATTGTGAGTTACAGTCCTGGTGTTGATTGTGTGTTACAGTCCTGATGTTGATTGTGTGTTACAGTCCTGGTGTTGATTGTGAGTTACAGTCCTGGTGTTGATTGTGTGTTACAGTCCTGGTGTTGATTTTGTGTTACAGTCCTGGTCTTGATTTGGTGTTACAGTCCTGGTCTTGATTGTGTGTTACAGTCCTGGTGTTGATTTTGTGTTACAGTCCTGGTCTTGATTTGGTGTTACAGTCCTGGTCTTGATTTGGTGTTACAGTCCTGGTCTTGATTGTGTGTTACAGTCCTGGCGTTGATTGTGTGTTACAGTTCTGGCGTTGATTGTGTGTTACAGTCCTGGCGTTGATTGTGTGTTACAGTTCTGGTGTTGATTGTGAGTTACAGTCCTGGTGTTAATTGTGTGTTACAGTCCTGGTCTTGATGGTGTGTTACAGTCCTGGTGTTGATTGTGTGTTACAGCCCTGGTGTTGATTGTGTGTTACAGCCCTGGTGTTGATTGTGTGTTACAGTCCTGGTGTTGATTGTGTGTTACAGTCCTGGCGTTGATTGTGTGTTACAGTCCTGGTGTTGATTGTGTGTTACAGTCCTGGTCTTGATGGTGTGTTACAGTCCTGGTGTTGATTGTGTGTTACAGCCCTGGTGTTGATTTTGTGTTACAGTCCTGGTGTTGATTGTGTGTTACAGCCCTGGTGTTGATTGTGTGTTACAGTCCTGGTGTTGATTGTGTGTTACAGCCCTGGTGTTAATTGTGTGTTACAGTCCTGGTGTTGATTGTGTGTTACAGTCCTGGTGTTGATTATGTGTTACAGTCCTGGTGTTGATTTTGTGTTACAGGCTATCCGGCTGCTGGTTGTCGCGTCTACAGACCTGCAGAAGGAGATCGTGGAGAGCGGGAGGGTAGGTGTTCTAGATTCAGAGTCTAGTACCTGACAGGCTGTAACAGACGTGTAGACACTTTAACGGTTCTGTTATTATTACAGTGTTTCTCTCAGAGCTCCTCCTTTATCCTGCTGTAGAACAATTATTATTATTGTTATTATTATTATTATTATTATTATTATTATTATTAGTGTACTGTGCACTTTAAGAAAACATCTAAACAAACCAAACTTATATTCTTAAATTAGATGGTTCTTCAAGGGTTCTTTAGTAAAGACAGTGGTTCTATGTTCTAACTGTTCTTTTATAGTGAACGTGTTTTTCAGGTTGATGGCGATTGTTTCAAACATATGCTCATATACAAATGGTTCTAGATAACGCGAGTGTCAGAACCATTTCTGGTTCTTTTTAGAACATTTCAAAAAGGTTCTATATACATCCCTCTACTGCACGTTTACCATCTATCTGAAGAACCTGTATCACCTCGCTAAGCTCCACTAAAGCAGGTACACAGTTCTTTGATTGATTGTGGTTCTGTATAAAACTATCTTTACTAAAGAACCCTTAAAGAACCCGCTGTTGAACGTGGCTTCTCTGTGTCTGCTCAGCAGAACGTCTCATGTTCATCAGAACTCACTCGTTTCCTCTCTGACGTCTTTCGGGGTGACGAGAAAAATATCTGAGCACAATGTTTTTCATTTTCATTTACAGTTCAGGTTCTGACTCTGAATGTTCAGGTTCTGACTCAGTGTTTATGTTCTGACTCTGAATGTTCAGGTTCTGAATCTGAAGTGTTCAGGTTCTGACTCTAAATGTTAAGGTTCTGTCTCTGAAGTGTTCAGGTTCTGACTCAGTGTTTATGTTCTGACTCAGTGTTCAGGTTCTGAAGTGTTCTGGTTCTGAAGTGTTCTGGTTCTGAAGTGTTCTGGTTCTGAAGTGTTCTGGTTCCGGTGGTGTGTATGAGCTCTGTGTGCTGTGTTTCAGGGAGCTGCTACGGTGAG
This sequence comes from Megaleporinus macrocephalus, assembly GCA_021613375.1. Lineage (NCBI taxonomy): Eukaryota > Metazoa > Chordata > Actinopteri > Characiformes > Anostomidae > Megaleporinus > Megaleporinus macrocephalus. The sequence goes on along the minus strand of CM038725.1, from coordinate 683,584 downwards.
AGAGTTCTACGCTCGGAACTCCCGCTGGACCGAGGGGCTCATCTCTGCAGCCAAGGCAGTGGGCTGGGGGGCAACACAGATGGTGTATGTAGTCCTGGAGACTGTTTATTAAAATAATAATAATAATAATAATAATAATACACTCTCTCTCTGTCTCTCTCTGTATCTCTCTCTCTCTGTCTCTCTTTCTCTCTGTCTGTCTATCTCTCTTTCTTTCTCTCTGTCTCTGTCTCTCTGTCTCTCTCTCTCTCTCTCTCTCTCTCTCTGTCTCTGTCTCTCAGTGACTCTGCTGATAAGGTGGTCTTACACACGGGGAAGTATGAGGAGCTCATTGTCTGTTCTCATGAGATTGCTGCGAGCACTGCACAGCTGGTGGCTGCGTCTAAGGTTTGGGATTAAAAGAGATTTCTATTTTCTGGAGTTATTCTGTCCGTCTGTCTCCTTTAAGTCCTCGGTCTGTCTCTGTACCCGTCCTACAGCTGAACAGAGGGACGGCCAGCGTTTGTAAATAGTTATTTACTGATTTGTGAAGAAACTGTTCAGACGTTTCTCTTCACGGCGTTCAGCTGAACACAGGCCGTCCTCAGGTGTTTCTATAGAGTTAAATTAATTTCTGTTAAATCTTACGCCCCCCCCCCCTCCCCCCGGCTGTCTGCAGGTGAAGGCGGACCGCGGCAGTAAGAAGTTGACCACTCTTCAGCAGGCGTCTCGTCATGTGAACGAGATGGCCGCTAACGTGGTGGCCTCCACTAAAACAGGGCAGGAGCAGATCGAGGACAGAGGTGAGGAGGACACAGCGTAGTGGGCGTGGTTTACTAAGTTAATAGTAATGTGTTGAGCTGACTGAGTGTCTCCTGTCCTGCTCCCTGCAGACACGATGGACTTCTCTGGTTTGTCTCTGATCAAGCTGAGGAAGGAGGAGATGGAGTCGCAGGTACGCTGTTGAGTTTATGAGGAACGGCATGTTTACAGCGTTCAGATCTGATCACCTCTGATCACCTCATTGCCCCTCCCTCCTCAGGTGAAGGTCCTGGAGCTGGAGAGCATGCTGGAGAACGAGCGCCTGCGTCTGGGAGAGCTGCGGAAAAAGCACTACGAGATAGCTGGAGTTCCTCTGGAGCTCGCTCAAGACAATGGGCTGAGTGCCCCCTCGCCCCCCGCCCCCTCCTCCCCCAAACCCTCCAAACCTGCACTAATGAAGAAACCAGCTCTCGCTCAGAAGCCCAACATCCCCCCCAAATCCATGGTACACCTTCTACCAGCTCCTGAGTCCTAACCATTCAGCACTTCACCTCCTCAGGTTCCAGAACTGATCCTGATCACCTGATTACCTGATCACCTGATCACCTGATCACAGCTGGAGAAACAACTAATCAGATCGCTTAGAATTAACACACTATCACCCACACACACACGCACACACACACACACACACACTAGGGGGCAGTGCAATACACACAGACACACACACACACACACTAGTGGACACACACACTAGGGGGCAGTGAAATACACACAGACACACACACACACACACACACTAGTGGACACACACACTAGGGGGCAGTGAAACACACACACACACACACACACACTAGGGGGCAATCAAACACCCACATACACACACACACACACACACACTAGTGAACACCCACACTAGGGGCAGTGAAACACCCACATACACACAGTAGGGGGCAGTGAAACAGACACACTAACACACGCTAGTAAACACACACTAGGGGGCAGTGAGTACACTTACCCAGCGTTGTTAACAGACCTATCCACAGTACCGGGGGGGCAGGTGGGGGTGTCCTGTCAGTTCAGACTGGTGACATTCTGATCACGAGGCTGTTTCCACAACATCCAGATCACGACTGCCTGATGAAGTAATTGTGAACTTGTGGTCTGTACAGTGTGAGGAGCAGTGTGTTCTCAGATCTTCTCAGGGTAGAAGTCAGTCTGGTGTTGAGTGAACAGTAAAGTCTCTGAACGTTTCCAGGATCATAACCTGCAGCTGCTCTGGATTTGATTTGTTTATCTTCTAAAAACGTGAACGTGTGTTAAACGTGTAACTTCTTTAAACGTGATTCTCTTCTTGCAGTTCAGGTAAAGAACATTGTGGAGGAAGATCATCCAACCTGGATCTGAGATTGATGTACATCCTGTTTAAACCCTCTAAAGAAGATCATCTCTGCTCCCACATCCGTGGCCTCATCATCTCACTGACCAAATCATTCCTCTGCCTTGATCATTAGATGTTCCTTACGGAGGTCCAGTAGAACAGCGGTGCAGTCTCTTCATTATCTCCTCTCGTTTTAAATCACATATTAAACAAAAACTTTTTAATGAATAGAAATCAACCAGACACAGAATGTAGTGGAGGAGGAACCTGGTCTCCGTAGTCTGAGTGTTACTGCTCCTCATGTTTGTGTTTATCTGTATGTTTAGTGTTACGTTGCTGATTTAGGTGTGCGTGTTGACGGTGGGCTGCGGTTCTTTGTGTCCAGTATTTTAAACACATCCCAGAATAGTCTTCCATGAAATCTGCAGATTATACAGGAGCTAAAAACTGAGCTCTACATCTTAACAAAACACCTGTGCTTAACCTGAGTCTTTGAGACAGTTCAGCTAAAGCTCAGTTGAAGCTCAGTTAAGTCTCAGTTGAAGCTCAGTTGAAACTCAAGCTCAGCTCAGTTGAAGCTCAAGCTCAGCTAAAGCTCAGTTGAAGCTCAGGCTCAAGCTCAGTTGAAGCTCAGGCTCAGGCTCAGTTGAAGCTCAGACTCAAGCTCAGTTGAAGCTCAGTTAAAGCTCAAGCTCAGTCGAGGCTCTGTTGACGCTCAGTTGAAGCTCAAGCTCAGTTAATGCTCAGTTGAAGTTCAGTTGAAGTTCAGTTGAGGCTCAGTTGAAGCTGAAGCTCAGTTCGAGCTCACTTCAAGCTCAGTTGAGGCTCTGTTGACGCTCAGTTGAAGCTCAGTTGAAGCTGAAGCTCAGTTGAAGCTGAAGCTCAGTTAATGCTCAGTTGAAGCTGAAGCTCAGTTGAAGTTGAAGCTCAGTTGAAGCTCAGTTGAAGCTCAGTTGAAGCTCAGTTGAAGCTCAGTTGAAGCTCAGTTGAAGCTCAGTTGAAGCTCAGTTGAAGCTCAGTTGAAGTTGAAGCACAGTTGAAGCTCAGTTGAAGCTGAAGCTCAGTTGAAGCTGAAGCTCAGTTGAAGCTCAGTTGAAGCTCAGTTGAAGCTGAAGCTCAGTTGAAGCTCAGTTGAAGCTCAGTTGAAGCTCAGTTGAAGCTCAGTTGAAGCTCAGTTGAAGCTGAAGCTCAGTTGAAGCTCAGTTGAAGCTCAGTTTTCATGTGAAGTAAGACGCTTCATAGGATTGAAGGGTGTTTATAAGACGTAGGGGGTATTTATTAAAATCAGCTGTTAAGCCCTGTATGATAGTTTCACTGTTAAAGATGAGAAAAGCAGCTCTGACTCGTTTCCACGGTGAGAAGTAACCGAGCTTCACGTGTTCACTGAGGCGACTCAGATTCGATCAACTTTCTGATTTAGTGGAGCGCGAGCGCAGGGTGTTAGTTTTTGATGTTCTTGTTTCTCGTTAACTCACAGAAGGAAAATGTGCCTTGCTCCCTGTGTTTCCAAGTTCTCTCAGAATCTATACCTCGTACTGTTCAGTTATTGATTTATTTATATAGATAATCACATGATCACAGGATCATCCTGATCTCTTCTGTTAGCGGTGTGAGTCTTTAAGAGCACTAGAGAGAAACACTCACTGCATGAGCGTCTTCTGTTCCGACATTCAGTTGAAATCATCTCACAGAAGCGTCTCCGTTGACTTTGGTTTGGGGGCGTGTCTGATTTTAGATTTTAGAGTAAGGTGAGGACGCTCCGAGGTTTTTAGCGTTATTTTCTACTGAATATGTTACGTGATATTTTTAATGAGGAGGTTACGGTGGTGGTGGAGGCGACAGCTTATATCCCAAGTCCTAGCGCTGAACTCTCGCCGCGGGGTGTTTTGATTCAGAGTATCTTAAAAAAAAAATTAACTTTTTATTTTCTTTCTTTTTGTCTTTATATAATGTCTTTATGGACCCAAATCATTTAATATATTTAGTTATGTTTGATGGTCTCCTGTACTAAACATTAAATTAATAATAAATGTGTATCATTAAAGCTGGAGTGAGTGTGTGTGCTGATTAGTGTGTCTGGGTGATGAACACTGCTCCAATCCTTACTGATACCTTACTACACAATGAAATACACACACACACACACACACACACACACAAACACAGTCTAGGGGAAAGAGAAACACACACACACACACACACAAACACACACACACACTAGGGGGCGGCGATCACGAGGCTGGTTCTCTTAAGTTCCTGGGTCTGTTCCTGACTATGTGAAGATCTAGAATTATTTAATCAACCAAACTCAACATTCAGAACTTGACAGACTGGGACTGTCCTAGAACGTCGCCGGGGGAGACCACTGTGAAGACCTCATCAGCTTCTCCCACAGACGACAGTGTGCTGATTTCTCCACAGACTGATGAACAAGGACTTCTCTTGTGTCACCTGGAGAACCTCCTTCTCTCTTTCCAGCAGGTCCTGCACCCCCACACAGAGGACCTCACTCCTGCTGAGTTCTCCTCTAACAGTGAGCTAACAGTGAGACACACTGCATCCATCCAGAGGTGTAGAAGTGATGTGTCCCCACCAATAATCTGATCCCCTCCAAAAAAACACAATCTGTCAACGTCTGATTAACCTAGAGGAGCAGAAAGGGTTAAATCAGGTTCTCTACTCGAGTCCTACCTCCCTGTAACTCATACGGCCGTGTGATTGGCTGAGCTGTTCTGATGTAATGTGCGTGGGAGACACATGGGTGAGAAAAATGAGAGGAGCAGCAGAACAGAAGAAGCTGGACATAAAGAAACATTTTTAAAAGAAATTTTAAATAACTTAAAGTCAAGTTTGCTAATGAAACGAGTCCATCATAATCAATCAATCAACCTTTACTTTCACTCAGCTGCCGAGTCGTTGAGCATTACAATTATTAAACAAAAAGTTATTGAAAATAAATCAAAATTAATTTTAATGAGAACTTAAAATGTAAAAACTATAAGAAGATAAATTGTAAAACAAATAAAAACTGAATAAAAAACTAAAATCAAGAATAAGACAAAATTAAAAAATAAGTCAATAAAAATAAAAATAAATATAAATATAGTATTAAAACATAAAATAGTAAAAGAAATAATAATAAAAAAAAATAGCAAAACAAAAATAGTAAACTCACTGCTGATTGGTCTGAAAGGGGAGACACTGTCTAGATGAGGGTGTGTCCTGTAGTTTGATTGACACACTGAGAGAGATTGTTTTTACTACTGCTGGTGTATGAGACCTGTCTGAACTGAACTGTCTGATCTACGTCTCTGTCAGTCATTAACATTATCATGATATTAATTTGTAATTAAATTTTGAATTTGACTTAAAAGCATGTAGAATAGCTTATGTAGTAAATCAGTCCTTTATTAGTTTATCACAGAGCAAAGAGAAAACAACAACAACAACAACAACAACAACAACAACAGCAGGCATTGAGATGGGGGTAGATTCATGGGTCCCCATCAACGTCAAGAGCAAATCTGTTCCATCACATGAGCCTTCAACTAAATCCTGCTGTTCCACTGAGAAGAACACTCGGGGGTCTGTACGCCGGCGCCCGTACGGGGTTCTGGATCATAGAGGCAGCTCAGCAGGCAGGAGTGTGTGAGATTCCAGAACCAGGTGTCAGAGGTGCTGCTGAATTCCAGGATACAGCTCCTTTCTGTTCTGCTGGGATTGATCATTTAAGAGGGTCTGATTTAAGAGGGTCTGATTTAAGAGGGTCTGATTTAAGAGGGTCTGGTTGGATGATATTCTCTCTGTTGCAGTGCATGTTGAGAACCCAGTGGAGGACCTGAGGGCCGGACTGTGTTTTTATTATTGTTATAGAACCTGCCCAAATTTAGCAGCTCACACCTGTACAGACCTCAGTAAGTGTTTAAACACTGTGTCCACTCACTGTCCACTCACTGTCCACTCTATTAGACACTCCTACTACTTGCTGGTCCACCTTGTAGATGTAAAGTCAGAGACAGTAGCTCATCTGCTGCTGCACAGTTTGTGTTCCTCTAGTTCTTCATCAGTGGACACAGGACGCCGCCCACAGGACACTACTGTCCGGATAGTTTTGGTTGGTGGACGATTCTCAGTCCAGCAGTGACACTGCCGTGTCTGATCCACTCACACCAGCACAACACACACACACTAACACCACCACGTCAGAGTCACTGCAGTGCTGAGAATGACCCACCTCCCTAATAGTATCTGCTCTGTGGTGGTCCTGTGGGGGTCCTGATCATTAAAGAACAGAGTAATAAAGTAAACAGAGAATCAGATGAACTACAGTCTGTAAGTGGAGCTCCTGTATGGTCAGTGGAGCTGATACAGTGGTCAGTGAGTGGAGGTCCTGTATGGTCAGTGGAGCTGATACAGTGGACAGTGAGTGTAGGTCCTGTATGGTCAGTGGAGCTGATACAGTGGACAGTAAGTGGAGCTCCTGTATGGTCAGTGGAGCTGATACAGTGGACAGTGAGTGGAGGTCCTGTATGGTCAGTGGAGCTGATACAGTGGACAGTGAGTGGAGGTCCTGTATGGTCAGTGAGCTGATACAGTGGACAGTGAGTGGAGGTCCTGTATGGTCAGTGGAGCTGATACAGTGGACAGTGAGTGTAGGTCCTGTATGGTCAGTGGAGCTGATACAGTGGACAGTGAGTGGAGGTCCTGTATGGTCAGTGGAGCTGATACAGTGAACAGTGGGTGGAGGTCCTGTATGGTCAGTGGAGCTGATACAGTGGACAGTGCAGGGAGGTGGAGTTAATGTTATGACTAATTGCTATATATCTCCTCTGTTTGTTTATGAGGAAATGTGTGGATTGGTCAGTTAGAGTCAGAGTGCTGCTTTAAATAGATTCACACAGACTGACCACAACCATGTCCAGCCCCAACACTCGGCATGCGCACTGCATTTAGACCAGAGGTATCGAATATCTCCAGCCCTGCAGACTCAGACACACACTCCATGTACGTGTGGAGCAGAAGGAGAGGAACTGGGCTGTTTACTGGATTCTAAACCTACAGTAGATATAAAGAAACTTCCAGAAGGAGTACATGGAGAAGAACGCCGCTGACCTCACCGTTCTGGATGTGTATGATATAGCCGCTGCGCTGGGTCAGGACTTCGAGCATATCATCGACCAGTATGGAAGTGAGGCCGTTACACGCATGATGCCTAAAGTTGTGCGGATACTGGAAATGTTGGAGTTCCTGGTCAGTCGGAATTACGGGAGCTCTGAGAACGAGGAGCTGGAGATGGACCTCCACAGACTGCAGCTGGAACGGAGGGAACGCCTGGAGAAGGACCGGATACGTGAGAAGGTTGTGGAGCTTTGCTGCTGTGTATTGTGTGTCCAGCAGCCGGCATGACGACTGGCTTCACTCTGCAGGGTTAAAAATAAGCTGTACTGCTTCAGCACGCACCACCAGCAGCACCCAGACACGCCGGACACTGTACATCACACTCCTCACCGTCTTCAGCAGAACATCTAATAACTATATCAATAACTCAATAACTCAATAACTCAGTAACTCAGCAACTCAATAACTCAATAACTCAGTAACTCAATAACTCAATAACTCAACAACTCAATAACTCAATAAATCAATAACTCAGCAACTCAATAACTCAATAACTCAGTAACCCAATAACTCAATAACTCAATAACTCAACAACTCAATAACTCAATAAATCAATAACTCAGTAACTCAATAACTCAATAACTCAGTAACTCAATAACTCAATAACTCAACAACTCAATAACTCAATAATTCAATAACTCAGTAACTCAATAAATCAATAAATCAATAACTCAGTAACTCAATAACTCAATAACTCAATAACTCAGTAACTCAATAACTCAATAACTCAATAACTCAGTAACTCAATAATTCAATAACTCAGTAACTCAATAAATCAATAAATCAATAACTCAGTAACTCAATAACTCAATAACTCAATAACTCAGTAACTCAATAACTCAATAACTCAATAACTCAATAACTCAGTAACTCAATAACTCAATAAATCAATAACTCAGTAACTCAATAACTCAATAACTCAATAACTCAGTAACTCAGCAACTCAATAACTCAATAACTCAATAACTCAATAACTCAATAAATCAATAACTCAGTAACTCAATAACTCAATAACTCAATAACTCAGTAACTCAGCAACTCAATAACTCAATAACTCAGTAACTCAATAACTCAATAAATCAATAACTCAGTAACTCAATAAATCAATAAATCAATAACTCAGTAAATCAATAACTCAGTAACTCAATAACTCAATAACTCAATAACTCAGTAACTCAATAACTCAATAGCTCAATAACTCAATAACTCAGTAACTCAATAAATCAATAACTCAGTAACTCAATAACTCAATAACTCAGTAACTCAATAAATCAATAACTCAGTAACTCAATAACTCAATAACTCAATAACTCAGTAACTCAGCAACTCAATAACTCAATAACTCAGTAACTCAATAACTCAATAAATCAATAACTCAGTAACTCAATAACTCAATAACTCAATAACTCAGTAACTCAATAACTCAATAATTCAATAACTCAGTAACTCAGTAACTCAATAACTCAATAACTCAATAACTCAGTAACTCAATAACTCAATAAATCAATAACTCAGTAACTCAATAACTCAATAACTCAATAACTCAGTAACTCAATAACTCAATAAATCAATAACTCAATAATTCAATAACTCAGTAACTCAGTAACTCAATAACTCAATAACTCAATAACTCAGTAACTCAATAACTCAATAAATCAATAACTCAGTAACTCAATAACTCAGTAACTCAATAACTCAATAACTCAATAACTCAGTAACTCAATAACTCAATAAATCAATAACTCAGTAACTCAATAACTCAATAAATCAATAACCCAGTAACTCAATAACTCAATAACTCAATAACTCAGTAACTCAATAACTCAATAAATCAATAACTCAGTAACTCAATAACTCAATAAATCAATAACCCAGTAACTCAATAACTCAATAACTCAGTAACTCAATAACTCAATAACTCAATAACTCAGTAACTCAATAAATCAATAAATCAATAACTCAGTAACTCAATAACTCAATAACTCAATAACTCAGTAACTCAATAACTCAATAAATCAATAACTCAATAATTCAATAACTCAGTAACTCAGTAACTCAATAACTCAATAACTCAATAACTCAGTAACTCAATAACTCAATAAATCAATAACTCAGTAACTCAATAACTCAGTAACTCAATAACTCAATAACTCAATAACTCAGTAACTCAATAACTCAATAAATCAATAACTCAGTAACTCAATAACTCAATAAATCAATAACCCAGTAACTCAATAACTCAATAACTCAGTAACTCAATAACTCAATAACTCAATAACTCAGTAACTCAATAAATCAATAAATCAATAACTCAGTAACTCAATAACTCAATAACTCAATAACTCAGTAACTCAATAACTCAATAAATCAATAACTCAGTAACTCAATAACTCAGTAACTCAGTAACTCAGTAACTCAATAACTCAATAAATCAATAACTCAGTAACTCAATAACTCAATAAATCAATAACTCAGTAACTCAATAACTCAATAACTCAGTAACTCAATAACTCAATAAATCAATAAATCAATAACTCAGTAACTCAATAACTCAATAAATCAATAAATCAATAACTTATATGTGCTATTTGTTTATAAGGGTGCTGATAAAAGGTATGACACTGAAACAAACACACAATTTTACAGATTCCCGGCCGTCCCTTCTCTTCCTTTTCAAAATTCTCTTATTTCTCCTCATTTTTAATGCTCACCAACATCAAATAATTTAGTTCTATAGAGGAATCCCACCTCCACATTAAGTGTAGAACGTAGAACTACGATCAGCCACATGTGTTTTACACACAGCGGAATTTGACCGCATTTAACCCATCCGTGCAGTGAAACACCCACATATACACACACTAGTGAACACACACACTGGGGGGCAGTGAGCACACTTGCTGGGAGTGGTGAGCAGCCCTATCCACAGTACCACGGAAGCAGTCGGGGGTCTTGTTCATGGTCATGTCATGTCCTGTCAGTTCAGGGACTTGAACCCGTGACCTTATGGTTGCTATGTGTGATGTCACTAGTTCTAAATGAGTGTCACTGCAGTGCTCGCTTGTTGTCTGGCGTGTTGGACCGACAGCAGCTGGTAGATAGATCTCTCTTATTAATCCTAGATTTTTATATTTCAGTCTGTTCAGGTTTAGTAAGGGTTAACGTTCAGACCGGCGGGGTAGAGGGTCGTCTGTCAGTGAGGGGACGCTGGTGGACGTCACTGACCTCATGTTGGAACGTCACTGCTGTGTGTTTCAGGAACTCGAGCAGGTAGAAGATATCTGGAGGAGAGACCATCAGAACTTACTGACCCAGATATCTGATCTACAGTCGGAGAACAAGTCACTGAGGACGAGACTGTCTCTCAGAGACCTGCAGCTCACTGAGGACCTCCAGCAGCACCAGGGTATCACACTGAACCACACACACTTCTCATCACACCCAATACACTACACACAATACACTACACACACACACTTCTCATCACACGCTGGAGTACACAATACACTACACACAATACACTACACACACACACTTCTCATCACACGCTGGAGTACACAATACACTACACACAATACACTACACACACACACTTCTCATCACACGCAATACACTACACACAATACACTACACACACACACTTCTCATCACACGCTGGAGTACACAATACACTACACACAATACACTACACACACACACTTCTCATCACACGCTGGAGTACACAATACACTACACACAATAAACTACACACACACACTTCTCAACACACGCTGGAGTACACAATACACTACACACACACACAATACACAACACACACACACATATACTTCTCATCACATGCTGGAGTACACAATACACTACACACACACACTTCTCATCACACGCTGGAGTACACAATACACTACACACAATACACAACACACACACACACTTCTCATCACACGCTGGAGTACACAATACACTACACACAATACACTACACACAATACACAACACACACACACACACACATATATACTTCTCATCACATGCTGGAGTACACAATACACTACACACAATACACAACACAAACACACTTCTCATCACACGCTGGAGTACACAATACACTACACACAATACACTACACACACACACTTCTCATCACACGCTGGAGTACACAATACACTACACACAATACACTACACACACACACTTCTCATCACACGCTGGAGTACACAATACACTACACACACACAATACACAACACACACACACACACATATACTTCTCATCACATGCTGGAGTACACAATACACTACACACAATACACTACACTCACACACAATACACAACACACACACACACACACACATATATACTTCTCATCACATGCTGGAGTACACAATACACTACACACAATACACACAATACACAATATACAACACACTATACACTTTTCATCACATGCTGGAGTACACAATACACTACACACACACTTCTCATCACACGCTGGAGTACACAATACACTACACACAATACACAACACACACACACTTCTCATCACACCCTGGAGTACACAATACACTACACACACAATACACAACACACACACACATACACTTCTCATCACACGCTGGAGTACACAATACACTACACACACAACACACAACACACACACGTACACTTCTCATCACACGCTGGAGTACACAATACACTACACACAATACACACAATACACAATATACAACACACTATACACTTTTCATCACACGCTGGAGTACACAATACACTACACACACAGATACAGATCTGTACTCTGGTGGTTGTTAGTACAGGTGTGTGTAAACACGCTCAGCGAGTGAAGCTGGATTTTATATTTTATATTTTATATTTTGTTATTTTATATTTTATATTTTATATTTTGTTATTTTATATTTATATTTTATATTTTATATTTTATATTTTGTTATTTTATATTTTATATTTTATATTTTGTTATTTTATATTTTATATTTTATATTTTGTTATTTGTGAAGTGACTCGTGTCTTTGAACAGGTACGCGAGAAACTGACCAGCTCATTAAAAAACTGAAGGAGGCGACTGACCAGCACCGAGACGAGATGAAGGCCAAGGAGCAGGAGCTAACTCTGAAAACCAAAGAGATCGAAACAGTGAGACCATACATACACAAACAATACCTATACATTCTGTACATAGATAGATAGATAGATAGATAGATAGATAGATAGATAGATAGATAGATAGATAGATAGATAGATAGATAGATAGATAGATAGACAGACAGACAGACAGATAGATAGATAGATAGATAGATAGATAGATAGATAGATAGATAGATAGATAGATAGATAGACAGATAGATAGATAGATAGATAGATAGATAGATAGATAGATAGATAGATATACAGATAGATAGATAGATAGATAGATAGATAGATATACAGATAGATAGATAGATAGATAGATAGATAGATAGATAGATAGATAGATATACAGATAGATATACAGATAGATAGATAGATAGATAGATAGATAGATAGATAGGTAGATATACAGATAGATAGATAGATAGATAGATAGATAGATAGATAGATAGATAGATATACAGATAGATAGATAGATAGATAGATAGATAGATAGATAGATAGATATACAGATAGATAGATAGATAGATAGATAGATATACAGATAGATATACAGATAGATAGATAGATAGATAGATAGATAGATAGATAGGTAGATAGATAGATAGATAGATAGATAGATAGATAGATAGATATACAGATAGATATACAGATAGATAGATAGATAGATAGATAGATAGATAGATAGATAGATAGATAGATAGATATACAGATAGATAGATAGATAGATAGATAGATAGGTAGATATACAGATAGATAGATAGATAGATAGATAGATAGATAGATAGATAGATAGATAGATAGATAGAGCTGGTTCCCTGTTTAACACTGTTCTGTCTTTTAGCTTCATTCGCAGCAAAACAGGTTAATAAAGATCAACCAGGATCTGAAACACTGGATCTCCGTCGTTGAAGCTCAGGGTAAAGCGCTCATCCAGCAGAGAGCCGAGCTGGAGGCTCTGTGTCAGGGAAGGCAGCGGGAGCGGGAGCAGAAGCCGGAGCGGGAGAGGGAGACGGAACGGGAGCGGGAGAGGGAGAGGGAGCGGGAGAGGGAGAGGGAGAGGGAGAGGGAGAGGGAGAGGGAGAGGGAGCCAGAGCTGGAGCCAGAGCTGGGATCAGTGAAGCTGGAACAGACCTGTCTGAAGGAGGAACATCAGGAAAATGTTCTACACCCTGCCACAAAGTGGGTTTCTCCAAGACAGACATCACCTGATCACCAGGTAATGATGAACACCTGCTGATGGATGGTGTGTTTACCTGTAGGAGTAGGAGTGGTGCAGGTAAACAGTGAGTAAGCAGTGATTCAGATCGGTGCTCTGTCTGTTCAGTCCAGGTTCACTGCAGGGGCGCGCGGGGTGCTGACCACTGATTGGACAGAGTGTGAAACAGGTCTGGGCTGTCTGGGGGAACATGCTGATCATCTGAAGAGCCCCGCGCTGCTCAGGACCCCCACAGCGGAGGAAACCAAAGAAGATACTCGTACCAATGAGGGAGGCGATGATGTGACACCTTCACTACAGGTAACTGCATCACTGTATTAATGTTTATATTATTCTGTGTTGATTTATGTACCGCCTCCTGTACCACCTCCTCTACTGCCTCCTCTACCGCCTCCTCTACCGCCTCCTGTAATGTCTCCTGTACCGCCTCCTGTACAGCCACCTGTAATATCTTCTCTACCGCCTCCTCTACTGCCACCTGTACCACCTCCTGTACCACCTCCTGTACCACCACCTATACCACCTCCTGTACCGCCTCCTGTAATGTCTCCTGTACCGCCACCTGTACCACCTCCTGTACCACCTCTTATACCGCTACCTGTACCGCCTCCTGTACCGCCTCTTATACCGCTACCTGTACCGCCTCCTGTACCGTCTCTTATACCACTACCTGTACCACCTCTTATACCACTACCTGTACCGCCTCTTATACCGCTACCTGTACCACCTCTTATACCGCTACCTGTACCGCTACCTGTACCACCTCTTATACCGCTACCTGTACCACCTCTTATACCACTACCTGTACCGCCTCTTATACCACTACCTGTACCACCTCTTATACCGCTACCTGTACCACCTCTTATACCGCTACCTGTACCACCTCTTATACCGCTACCTGTACCGCCTCCTGTACCGCCTCTTATACCGCTACCTGTACCACCTCTTATACCGCTACCTGTACCACCTCTTATACCGCTACCTGTACCGCCTCCTGTACCGCCTCTTATACCGCTACCTGTACCGCCTCCTGTATCGCCTCTTATACCACTACCTGTACCGCCTCTTATACCGCTACCTGTACCACCTCTTATACCGCCTCCTGTACCACCTCTTATACCGCTACCTGTACCACCTCTTATACCGCTACCTGTACCGACTCCTGTACCACCTCTTATACCGCTACCTGTACCGCCTCCTGTACCGCCTCTTATACCACTACCTGTACCGCCTCCTGTACCGCCTCTTATACCGCTACCTGTACCACCTCTTATACCGCTACCTGTACCGCCTCCTGTACCGCCTCTTATACCGCTACCTGTACTGCCTCCTGTCCGCCTCTTATACCGCGACCTGTACCACCTCTTATACCGCTACCTGTACTGCCTCCTGTATTATTTTTGTGTTAGGGATCTCAGCTTTGGGTATAAATAGATCTACATAATGTTTGTAAAAGGTCTGAATGTTTAATTAATGCTTTTGTCACATATATTTGTATTTGGAATTATACAT
>CM038725.1:656403-667410 GCA_021613375.1 Megaleporinus macrocephalus | reverse complement strand
GATAACCAGTTAAAAATAACCAGTTTAAAATAACCAGTTTAAAATAATTAGTTTAAAAATAACCAGTTTAAAATAACCAGTTTAAAATAACCAGTTAAAATAAGCAGTTTAAAATAACCAGTTTAAAAATAACCAGTTAAAAATAACCAGTTTAAAAATAACCAGTTAAAAATAACCAGTTTAAAATAACTAGTTTAAAAATAACCAGTTTAATATAACCAGTGTAAAATAAGCAGTTTAAAATAAGCAGGTTAAAATAACCAGTTTAAAATAACCAGTTTAAAATAACCAGTTTAAAATAACTAGTTTAAAATAACCAGTTTAAAATAACCAGTTTAAAATAACCAGTTTAAAAATAACCAGTTTAAAATAACTAGTTTAAAAATAACCAGTTTAAAATAAGCAGTTTAAAATAAGCAGGTTAAAATAACCAGCTTAAAATAACCAGTTTAAAATAACCAGTTTAAAATAACCAGTTTAAAAATAACCAGTTAAAAATTTACTTACCTGACCACGTCCACTGCACCTGCTCGGACTTTAGGATCACTGCCCATGATGGACACACTAGCAGCGAACGAGCCGTCGATGCTGAAAACCACAAACTCAGTGCCGGGAGGGAGCACGGTCAGGTAACTGTCAGCAAAGGTGTGGTCACCTCTGTAAACACCAATAATAAACACATATAAATATAAATATTATCTAATAAAACAATGTAATACATTTATATAAATATAAATATAAATAATAAATAAATAAATAAATATACACACACATACTACTGAACACACACACAAACACGCACTAGTGAACACACACACTTGGGGGCAGCAGTACACACACACTAGTAAACTCACACACTATAGGGGAGTGAGACACCCACGTACACACACACTAGTGAACTCACACACTAGGGAGCTGTTGGTTTCTAATCTGAATCAAGGGTGTTACCTGACGACCATCTTAATGGGATAGACTCCCACACCGAGGCGCTTCCCCTCCGACTCTGGAACAGTGTAGGAGATACGACCACTGCTGTTCGTCACCTCTGTACAGAGATACTCCCACTCCCCCGACGGAGGCTGCGTCATTATGTGTATATCCACCTACACACACACACACACACACACACACACACACACACACACACAGTAAACACACGCACAGTAAACACACACACAGTAAACACACGCACAGTAAACACACACACACACACACACACACAGTAAACACACACACAGTAAACACACAGTAAACACACACACACACAGTAAACACACACACACACAGTAAACACACAATCACACACACACACACACACACACACACACAGTAAACACACACAGTAAACACACACAGTAAACACACACAGTAAACACACACACACACACAGTAAACACACACACACACACACAGTAAACACACAGTAAACACACACACACACACACACACAGTAAACACACACACACACAGTAAACACACAATCACACACACACAGTAAACACACACACACAGTAAACACACACACAGTAAACACACACACACACACAGTAAACACACACAGTAAACACACACACAGTAAACACACACACACACACACACACACAGTAAACACACGCACAGTAAACACACACACAGTAAACACACGCACAGTAAACACACACACACACACACACGCAGTAAACACACACACAGTAAACACACAGTAAACACACACACACACAGTAAACACACACACACACAGTAAACACACAATCACACACACACACACACACACAGTAAACACACGCACAGTAAACACACGCACAGTAAACACACGCACAGTAAACACACACACACACACAGTAAACACACACACACACACACAGTAAACACACAGTAAACACACACACACACACACACACACAGTAAACACACACACACACAGTAAACACACAATCACACACACACAGTACACACACACACACAGTAAACACACACACAGTAAACACACACACACACACAGTAAACACACACACACACACACACAGTAAACACACACAGTAAACACACACACACACACACACACACACACACAGTAAACACACACAGTAAACACACACACACACACACACAGTAAACACACACGGTAAACACACACAGTAAACACACACAGTAAACACACACACACAGTAAACACACACGGTAAACACACACACACACACAGTAAACACACATGGTAAACACACACAGTAAACACACACACACACACACACAGTAAACACACACACACACACACACACAGTAAACACACACACACACACAGTAAACACACACACACACAGTAAACACACACACACACACACACAGTAAACACACACACACACACACAGGAAACACACACACAGTAAACACAGTAAACACACACGGTAAACACACACAATAAACACACACACACACAGTAAACACACACAGTAAACACACACACACACACACACAAAGTAAACACACACACACACAGTAAACACACAGTAAACACACACACAGTAAACACATGCACAGTAAACACACAGTAAACATACACACACAGTAAACACACAGTAAACACAAACACACACACAGCAAACACACACACACACACACACAGTAAACACACACACAGTAAACACACAGTAAACACACACACACACACACACACAGTAAACACACAGTAAACACACAGTAAACACACACACACACAGTAAACACATACACACACACAGTAAAAACACACACACACAGTAAACACACAGTAAACACACACACAGACAGTAAACATACACACACACACAGTAAACACACAGTAAACATACACACACAGTAAACACACAGTAAACACAAACACACACACAGCAAACACACACACACACACACACAGTAAACACACACACAGTAAACACACAGTAAACACACACACACACACACACACACACGCACAGTAAACACACAGTAAACACACAGTAAACACACACACACACAGTAAACACACACACACACACACACAGTGTTTTTCAGTGTTTTTCAGTGTTTTTCAGTGTTTTTCAGTGTTTTTCAATGTTTTCTGTGTTTATTGAACTTTACACTAACTGAGGTTGGGGTGTGGAGAGCGTTAGAAGGTGCAGGTGTGGCTACTGAACAGGTAGCTGTGCATGTCGTGCTCTGTTCGTAGCTAATCACTGACAGACTGATCAGCCGCTCACCTTCTCACCAGCCAAGGTCACCATATCAAGTGGTCCGTACATGAAACGCCCCGTCACCACCTTCTGAGCGTCTTCTGTGAACACTACATCATTCACTCTGTGATTGGCCGTCACGTTCTGTCAATCAAACAGGAATATCAGTGGAAGTCCATTGTGCAGGTAACAGGTACCCGATCATCACAGGTGAGATTCAGAAATGTAAACACTTCAGACGGACTCCCAGTTTACAGCCCCATACACCCTCCCAGTCATCAAATCCAGTTACAGACACAGGTAGAGGAGCCACCCTCACTAACGTAGACCCCCTTTAACGAGCGGACCCCTCTGGGTTAGGGTTAGGGACCCCTCTGAGCACTCACTCTAATCTTCACGTGCGTCCTCTTCCTCAGCCACTTCTCACGAGGCTTAGAAGGAGTGAACTCCGACACCTCTCGGCCGTCCAGCTCCAGAATACTGCTACTGTCGTGTCTCATGACCTTCAGTGGACACACCGTGAGAGAGAGTCTGTGTTAATCTCAACACACAGGTACAGCACACATGTACAACACACAGGTACAACACACAGGCACATCACACAGGTACAACACACAGGTACATCACACAGGTACAACACACAGGTACATCACACAGGTACATCACACAGGTACAACACACAGGTACATCACACAGGTACAACACACAGGTACAACACACAGGTACAACACACAGGTACATCACACAGGTACAACACACAGGTACAACACACAGGTACATCACAGAGGTACAACACACAGGTACAACACACAGGTACAACACATGTATATCACAGAGGTACATCACACAGGTACAACACACAGGTACAGCACACAGGTACAACACACAGGTACATTACACAGGTACAACACACCGATACATCACACAGGTACATCACACAGGTACAGCACACAGGTACAACACACAGGTACATTACACAGGTACAACACACAGGTACATTACACAGGTACAACACACAGGTACATCACACAGGTACATCACACAGGTACATCACACAGGTACAACACACAGGTACATCACACAGGTACAACACACAGGTACAACACACAGGTACATCACACAGGTACAACACACAGGTACAACACACAGGTACATCACACAGGTACAACACACAGGTACATCACAAAGGTACAACATACAGGTACATCACACAGGTACAACATACAGGTACATCACACAGGTACAACACACCAGTACATCACACAGGTACATCACACAGGTACAACACACAGGTACAACACACCGGTACATCACACAGGTACATCACACAGGTACATCACACAGGTACAACACACTGGTACATCACACAGGTACAACACACAGGTACATCACACAGGTACATCACACAGGTACATCAAACAGGTACAACACAGGTACATCACACAGGTACAACACACAGGTACATCACACAGGTACAACATACAGGTACATCACACAGGTACAACACACAGGTACATCACACAGGTACATCACACAGGTACATCAAACAGGTACATCACACAGGTACATAACACAGGTACAACACACCGGTACATCACACAGGTACAACATACAGGTACATCACACAGGTACAACACACAGGTACATCACACAGGTACATCACACAGGTACATCAAACAGGTACAACACACAGGTACATCACACAGGTACAACACACCGGTACATCACACAGGTACAACATACAGGTACATCACACAGGTACAACACACTGGTACAGCACACAGGTACAGCACACAGGTACATCACACAGGTACATCACACAGGTACATCAAACAGGTACAACACACAGGTACATCACACAGGTACAACACACCGGTACATCACACAGGTACAACATACAGGTACATCACACAGGTACAACAAACTGGTACAGCACACAGGTACAACACACAGGTACATCACACAGGTACAACACACTGGTACAGCACACAGGTACAGCACACAGGTACAACACACATGTACAACACACAGGTACAACACACCGGTACATCACACAGGTACATCACACCGGTACATCACACAGGTACAACACACCGGTACATCACACAGGTACAACACACAGGTACAACACACAGGTACATCACACAGGTACAGCACACAGGTACAACACACAGGTACATCACACAGGTACATCACACAGGTACAACACACCGGTACATCACACAGGTACAACACACCGGTACATCACACAGGTACATCACACAGGTACATCACACAGATACAACACACCGGTACATCACACCGGTACATCACACAAGTACATCACACAGGTACAACACACTGGTACATCACACAGGTACAATAAACTGGTACATCACACAGGTACAACACACAGGTACATCACACAGGTACATCAAACAGGTACATCACACAGGTACAACACACCGGTACAACACACAGGTACATCACACAGATACAACACACCGGTACATCACACAGGTACAGCACATAGGTACATCACACAGGTACATCACACTGGTACATCAAACAGGTACAACACACAGGTACATCACATAGGTACAACACACCGGTACATCACACAGGTACAACACACAGGTACAGCACACAGGTACATCACACAGGTACAGCACACAGGTACAACACACCGGTACAACACACAGGTACATCACACAGATACAACACACCGGTACATCACATAGGTACATCACATAGGTACATCACACAGGTACATCACACTGGTACATCAAACAGGTACAACACACAGGTACATCACATAGGTACAACACACCGGTACATCACACAGGTACAACACACAGGTACAGCACACACGTACATCACACAGGTACAGCACACAGGTACAACACACAGGTACATCACACAGGTACAACACACAGGTACATCACACAGGTACATCACACAGGTACAACACACAGGCACATCACACAGGTACATCACACAGGTACAACACACAGGTACAACACACCGGTACAACACAGAGGTACAACACACAGGTACATCACACAGGTACGACACACTGGTACATCACACAGGTACAGCACACAGGTACAACACACAGGTACAACACACAGGTACATCACACAGGTACAACACACAGGTACAACACACAGGTACATCACACAGGTACGACACACTGGTACAACACACAGGTACATCACACAGGTACATCACACAGGTACAACACACAGGTACAACACACCGGTACAACACAGAGGTACAACACACAGGTACATCACACAGGTACGACACACTGGTACAACACACAGGTACAACACACAGGTACAACACACAGGTACATCACACAGGTACAGGTACAACACCTGGACCCACAAAACAGGAAACCTGTAAACACACTTAACATCCAATTTTTAATCAGTAAACCAACAACATTGAAACACACTGATAACACAGGTACGTACAGGTAATGTTACAGTTTACCTGTACACAGGTACGTACAGGTAATGTTACAGTTTAACTGTGCACAGGTAGGTGAAGGTAGCGTTACAGTTTACCCCAGGTAGATCTCACCTGTCTCAATAAGAAGGACACGACGTCTGTGGACTCCCAGTAAGAGGCGTGGAATAGATGGGGCAGTGCCACAGTGGGGAAGGCCGTCAGGGCATCAGGGCAGTAGAGTGCAAAGTCCAGACGCTTAGTGCCCCACCAGCGGGCGGCGACTATTATGGGGTGGAAGTAAGTCGGGCTTAGATCAGGATTAATTATTATCATTAAAGTTACAGCGAGAGGAGAACAATCATTTCATAAATCATCAATTATACATAATCACACAGTTTATTATTATAAATCTTAATAACTGCTGCTATTACACTGTTATTACTGTATTATAAACACCACTAATACAGAGAGAACATGCTGGTTAGTAAACATGGACCCAGTTCACGTTTCTGACCTCAGAGCTCAGAGTCATATGGTCCTGGTGGGCGATGTGGTCAGACTGGTTCACTGCAATTCAGACACTAATACTAATAATACTAATAATACTAATAATACTAATAACACTAATACTACTACTACTACTAATAATAATACTAATAACACTAATACTACTACTACTACTAATAATAATACTAATAACACTAATAATACTAATAACACTAATAATACTACTACTACTAATAATAATACTAATAACACTAATAATACTAATAACACTAATAATACTAATAATACTACTAATAATAATAATAACACTAATAATACTAATAACACTAATACTACTACTAATAATAATAATACTAATAACACTAATAATACTAATAACACTAATAATACTAATAATACTAATGACACTAATAATACTAATAACATTAATAATACTAATACTACTAATACTAATAATACTAATAACACTAATAATACTACTACTAATAATAATACTAATAACACTAATAATACTAATAATACTAATAATACTAATAACACTAATAATACTAATAATACCACTAATACTAATAACACTAATACTACTACTACTACTACTACTACTAATAATAATAATAATAATACTAATAATAATACTAATAACACTAATAATACTAATAACACTAATATTTATTAAAGTTGGGGCGATTTGGAACTCAGCCAACAATCCCTAAACATTCTAAATATTTAAATACAGTTAAAATAAGAAAGTGTATGAAGAGTGAACAGTGAACATTACTGGTGCTGGTACTGAAACTCTGTTATGGAGTGTTACTGGTGAAACTGGGTGTGAACTGGGTCCAGTTAGGAAGGTGTACTGAGGGTCAGTGTTGGTCAATAGAAAAGTCTAGAAGAGTCAGCTGGAGGCAGTTAGAGGCATTAATACACCCAAAGTACCAGATTAACAGATTCACCCAGCAAAGGAAATCACACTTACAGTAAAGATCACTATTCTATTAATAACTATTAATAACTATTAATAACTATTAATAACTATTAATAACTATTAATAACTACTCCATTAATAACTATTAATAACTATTAATAACTATTAATAACTACTCTATTAATAACTATTAATAACTATTAATAACTATTAATAACTACTCTATTAATAACTATTAATAACTATTAATAACTACTCTATTAATAACTATTAATAACTACTTCCACAGACGTCCATGTGTACAAGGTCCTGAGAGAAAGCAGGACTCGAGGCAGCGGCGGGAAAGACAGTCCCAGGTGTATTAGTGAAGTTCAGGATGAAGTGAGTTGTTGGGATGTAAAATTCTTCTTTTCAGGGTGTACATGTCCTTCATGACCACTGCTCTGTAGGACTGCGCCGGTGTGACGCACGACAGCGTCTGTAAAGAAAACCTGTTATGCTGATTTTCACTTTCACTACTGATCACCCTGTTTAATAGTTTACATTCCTCACTCCTCCGAATACTCTCACTCTCCGTCTGTATTCACTCTCCGTCTGTATTCACTCTCAGTCTGTATTCACTCTCTGTATGTCTGTATTCACTCTCAGTCTGTATTCAATCTCAGTCTGTATTCACTCTCTGTATGTCTGTATTCACTCTCAGTCTGTATTCACTCTCTGTATGTCTGTATTCACTCTCAGTCTGTATTCACTCTGCCTGTGTTTATAAACCCTGCCCCCAATCAGCCAGGTGAGTTCTGACTGGTCAGTTCACCCACTCTGTTCTGATTGGACAACTGGCAGGGCAACTTCCCTGCTACCTTGCCATGGCTGTTCTTACAGTAGCATCAGTCCGATCTTGAAAGTCCAATCCTGAAAGTCTGATCCTGGTAGGTAGGTCCACCCTCACAAGCTAGACTGAAGCTGGAGTGGTCAGAGTGGTTAGTCTGTACTGGTATATCTCTGGTGCGGTGTGTGAGGGGGGCTGAGTTTGCCGTTAAGCAGGCTATAAGGACTGTGTTACGAGATGATGTCACTGTGTAACAAAGGGCTGGAAGTCCAGTGAGGTGATTTACGCAGCTGAGAAGATGGTTTCTGTGAGAGTTTCTCCCCCTGACGTGTCACTCTGGACCTTACAGAACCGTACAGAACCTTATAGAACCTCTCAGAACCCTACAGAACCTCACAGAACCCTACAGAACAAACAAAACCTTACAGAACGCACTCTAAAGAGAAAACAGCATAACAGACCCCCTTTAGTGACGAAGGACGACCTGATGGTTTATATTAAATAAGCTTACTGGAGATAAAACTAAATAATGAATCTGAGCGCGAAGTCATTCCTACAGCCTTCCCACACTATAACCCGGAATTAAACCTGGAATTCTGAAATCTGAGCAGCTAGTTACGTCCAGTAACTTCAATACTTTAAACATGGCTGTGCTTTGTCCTACACAATGATCATGAAGGTGTGAAGAGAGAAGAGAGGCTTGTTAGATTGCCAGGTAGGGCAGAAGATGAGGGCCAGTGGCAGCCGTGGTCCAGAGTTGAATACCTTCGTCAATATCCGGCTGTGAGTCCATAGAAACCAGATCACACATGGCAAAATCCAGGGAAGCTGTGTTGGTTCGATGGAAACCCAGCGGAGAACCCGGACCTGCCTCAGGATCTGGGTCTAGCTCGGGTGCTGGGTCTAGTTCTGGTGCTGGTAAGAAGACGCTCTTATGGTTTGTGTGGGGTTTGGGCGAAGGGCTCCTCGGAAAGATCTTGTGGGACGTCAGGGCGAGCTGGGCCAGAAGGCTGTATTTTTTGGATTTATTATCTCGACTCGAGTTCGCTGAGGCAGAAGACATTAGACAACCTCACTCAGAGTTCTGGAGCTTCAGAGACAAGATCAAAGTGACTTCCTGTTCAGTGAGCGTGTATGTTTATTAGATATCTGACGCTGAAAGAGTGAGTCGGGCCTCTCGTGTGAAATTTACACGTAAACAAGACGATGAACACAGAACACTGAGCAGAACCTCCGACTCCTCTGTACTGCCTCATCAGTCACACTCAGCTGATCACTCGCTGGAACCAAACACATGTGCTGTACAGAGCGTGTGAAAGAAAAGGGCTTCATGTGAATGAGAGAGAGTGAGAGTGAGAGTGAGAGAGTGAGAGGTAGAGAGAGAGAGCGCCAGAGAGATTGAGAAAGTGAGAGACAGAGATAGGGTGAGATAGGGGTAGAGAGAGAGAGATAGAGAAAGTGAGAGTGACAGAGTGAGACAGTAAGAGTGAGATATAGAAACAGAGCGAGTGAGAGGGACAGAGGGACAGATAGAGAGAGTGAGATAAAGGTTGAGAGAGAGAGAGCATGACAGACAGTGAGAGTAAGCGAGAGAGATAGAGGTACAGAGGGAGAAATAGAGTGAGAGAAAGTGAGTGAGAAAGCGTGAGATAGCGATAGTGAGAGAAAGTGAGAGTGACAGAGTTAGACAGTGAGATATAGAGACAGATTGAGAGAGAGAGATAGAGATAAAGGTAGAGAGAGTGAGAGGTACAGCATGAGAGTAACAAAGTGAGAGAGAGATAGAGAGAGTGAGATAAAGAGAGAGAGACGGAGAGAGTGAGCGATAGAGAGATAGAGGTAGAGAGAATGAGAGAGCAAGGAAGAGTGAGATAGAGGTAGAGAAGTAGAAAGAGAGCTAGAGAGAATGAGACAGAGAGATAAAGATAAAGAGTAAGAGAGAGTGTGAGAGAGATAGAAAGAGTGAGACAGAGATAGATAAAAAGAGTGAGAGAGATAGAGTGAGACAGAGAGAGATAGAGAAACTGAGACAGAGATAAAGAGTGAGAGATAGAGAGTGAGAGCGAGAGAGATAGAGAGAGTGGAAGAGAGAGAGAGTGAGACAGAGGCATAAAGACTGAGAG
>CM038725.1:616403-648903 GCA_021613375.1 Megaleporinus macrocephalus | reverse complement strand
TTTAAAGAATGTTTAGAGGCTCTTTTAGAAATGAGCTCATTTGCTCTGATGCAGGTTTACATACTAGTGGGTGTCTCCAAACTTTTGACTGCTAGTGTATATCTGAAAAACTGAGCCCACCTAACGTCAGTCATCGTTATATCTCTGTATGGGTGACGCTGAACTGAGCACGAACACAACATAACTGAAATTAGAGCTGCACCGATATAGAACCTCTGGGCCGATAATGTAAACAATCATTTACTGTTAATTTTAATAACTGACTTCACACAGTTACACTAGTATACAGCTCAGAGAGTGGACGACAGGTCTAAACCTGGAGGCTGTAGATAGATTACAAAGCTAGATCAGACATGACAGATGTCTATATAGACTCCTATATTCAGTACCTATGAACATATTCAGTACATATGAACATATTCAGTACCTATGAACATATTCAGTACATATGAACATATTCAGTACATATGAACATATTCAGTACATATGAACATATTCAGTAGACCCTCTCATCCAGTGAGAATCACTACCGCAGGTGAATTTAACATCAGGGGTCTGGGGTTAGAGAAGTTCCTGTCTGATCTACAAGTGAGCCGAGGCTTCATCATCTAAACTCCACTTCAGTCTGAAGGCCCAGAACTACTGACCAAACAGGCATTAGTAATTATATACACTAATAGTAATAATAATAATAATAATAATAATAATAATAATAATAATAAATAAAACGGGGCAGTGGTGGGCTGAAGGTTAGGGATCCGGTCTTGTGACCGGACGGTCATCGGTTTGATCGCTGGGGCAGGCAGGCCACGACTGAAGTGCCCTTGAGCTGGGCACCTAACCCCAAATGCTTCCCGGGCACCTAGGATAGGACTGCCCACCACTCTGGGCATGTGTGCTTACTGCCCCCTAGTGTGTATATTCACCAGTGTGTGTATATGTGGGTGTTTTACTGTCCCCTAGAGTGTGTGTTTAGTAGTGTGTGTATATATGTGTGTGTTTCACTGCCCCCTAGAGTGTGTGTTTAGTAGTGTGTGTATATGTGTGTGTTTCACTGCCCCCTAGAGTGTGTGTTTAGTAGTGTGTGTATATGTGTGTGTTTCACTGCCCCCTAGAGTGTGTGTTTAGTAGTGTGTGTATATGTGTGTGTTTCACTGCCCCCTAGAGTGTGTGTTTAGTAGTGTGTGTATATGTGTGTGTTTCACTGCCCCCTAGAGTGTGTGTTTAGTAGTGTGTGTATATGTGTGTGTTTCACTGCCCCCTAGAGTACTGCATGGATGGGTTAAATGTGGAGGTCAAATTCTAAGTATAATAATAATATTATTATTATTATTAATAATAATAACAACAACAACAACAACAACAATAATAATAATGTATCGGCCACAGGTATATATCGTGCACCCCTTACAAGAATGAGTCCAATGGCACAGACACTGAGCGGGGGTGGGGGGGTGGGGGGGGATGGGGGGTGGGGGGCAGACGGACCGCCGAGGCTACACACAGTCGGGAGGTGTGGGTGTGGGCCTGGACGTGAGCTCTGGCCAGTGGAGCACAGGCACTGAGATGTAAGTCTCGCTGACAGCTTCCTGACAGCGCTGTGAACTCTCCAGCAGCAGCTGCGGGTGATTTTGCACGGTCTCCACTGAGGAGGGTCAGAGGTGAGGGTGAGGGGAGAGTGTGGGGGGCAGGGGGGAGAAAAGAAGTCAAGGAACGGACGTTAGAAAAAAAAAACAAGGGCCCTGTTTCATTAACCCGTATCACACGCCCTCATTAACTCTCCCTTCAGATAGTCTTCCTCCTATTCCCGTCTTATTGGTCACCACCGTCCACTAGTTGTTGTTCTTGGGTCTGATAATCTGATCTGATGATAGTTTCAGTTGAAGGTAAGCGTAGCTGCGTTCACATTATCAGGCTGAACAGATCTGATGTTTTCAGGACTGTGTGGACGAGTCAAGTCAGATTTGAGTCACTTTCCTAGATCGGATACGTATCAGATTTGTGGGCATCGACATGAACGTGATTGTTCAGATTGGACTGTGGTCAGTGGAGCAGAGGAACGGCAGAGACAGCTGATTCTGTTCTTCTTCTGGACCTGGACATGTACAGTGGACAGCTGTTTGTCCTCCTGAGTGAAATGCAGTGACACCTGTTTATTACAGGTATGAGGTTTTCTGTGGGTGATGGAGGTGACGAGTATAAACGTATCAGGAACCGGTTTTTATATGATTTGTTTACGTTACAGACACAAACAGTCACATACACTTATCAATATGATCCATAAACAAAGACTAATCTGATCTGAGCTATCGGAATTGATTAACGAGGCCTGTAATGTGAACGCAGCAGAGGGCAGTGTTTAACCGGAATGCTGTTCCAGGAACAGTAAAGTGATGTTGATCCAGGATGGGGAACTGATATGAAGTGAACTGGAGTTGATATATAATCTATAATAAACTGATATTGGTGCTCGTTAATCGTGCTGACAGTGAAGGCTGGATCTATGGCTGTACAAGCTGCAGCCTGCAGAAAATACATTCCACTCTCAGGTTCTTCAGTCTGGGCGTGGCAGTTCACGTCAGGAGGGCAAGTTAACAGGGGCACATTAAACAACCGGGGCTGAAGAGACACAGACAGACACCATCAGGTCCAGACCTGAACTACAGACACCGAGAAGGTCCTGACGGGTGATGTCCCAGCACGGCTCGGAGCACAACCACAAACATCTACGAGCTCTTACAGCTCGGACCTGAGCGTCTAACGTCCACAGCACCACGGTAACATCTAGAACACAGTAATATCTAGAACACAGTAATATCTAGACAGACTGTGTTCAGCATCAGCGGGACTCACTGACACCAGGTCTGATCTTTATCCAGCACTTCAAACACAGCCCAGTAAGAACTCAGAGGTGTCTGTGTGTGTTTACCGAGCAGGGCGGAGTTCCCGTCCCCCAGAGGGAAGCGCTGGTAGCGCGGCACGTTAAAGGGAGGGAGCAGGTGGAACTTCTTCTCCAGCAGGGGCTCCAGGCGCGAGGCAGACGGGTCGGCCGGGTGAAACAGGTTGTAGACTTGCTGACAGGCAGGACGCAGCTGAGCCACTAGGGGGCATCAGAGGAGAACATTAAACACCACCGTGCAGTTCCTGTATGCAAGTTCTCAACATCACCGCAGTGCTGATCCATGTGGGCAGCAGATGTGACCCGTACAGCAAAACCATAAAACACTGATCCTACAGTAACGTTCTACACGCGGTTTATAAACAAAGAGACGTGAACTGTTTTATATGAAAGGTTTTAAGAAGATGATTTAAAATGAAGCAAATAAAATCATTTCAGTTTCATCCAACCAACGGTAGAGTTTATAGTGTTTACTGTAGTTTATAATGTTTACTGTAGTTTATAGTGTTTACTGTAGAGTTTATAATGTTTACTGTAGGGTTTATAATGTTTACTGTAGTTTATAATGTTTACTGTAGGGTTTATAATGTTTACTGTAGTTTATAATGTTTACTGTAGTTTATAGTGTTTACTGTAGAGTTTATAATGTTTACTGTAGAGTTTATAATGTTTACTATAGTTTATAATGTTTACTGTGGAGTTTATAATGTTTACTGTAGTTTATAATGTTTACTGTAGAGTTTATAATGTTTACTGTAGTTTATAATGTTTACTGTAGAGTTTATAGTGTTTACTGTAGTTATAATGTTTACTGTAGAGTTTATAGTGTTTACTGTAGAGTTTATAATGTTTACTGTAGAGTTTATAATGTTTACTGTAATTTATAGTGTTTACTGTAGAGTTTATAGTGTTTACTGTAGTTTATAATGTTTACTGTAGTTTATAATTTTTACTGTAGTTTATAGTGTTTACTGTAGAGTTTATAATGTTTACTGTAGGGTTTATAATGTTTACTGTAGTTTATAATGTTTACTGTAGTTTATAATGTTTACTGTAGTTTATCATTTTTACTGTAGTTTATGTTTACTGTAGAGTTTATAGTGTTTACTGTAGTTTATAATGTTTACTGTAGAGTTTATAGTGTTTACTGTAGTTTATGTTTACTGTAGGGTTTATAATGTTTACTGTAGTTTATAATGTTTACTGTAGTTTATAATTTTTACTGTAGTTTATAATGTTTACTGTAGAGTTTATAGTGTTTACTGTAGTTTATAATGTTTACTGTAGTTTATAATGTTTACTGTAGTTTATCATTTTTACTGTAGAGTTTATAGTGTTTACTGTAGTTTATAATGTTTACTGTAGTTTATCATTTTTACTGGAGTTTATAGTGTTTACTGGAGTTTTTTAGTGTTTACTCTAGAGTTTATAATGTTTACTGTAGTTTATAATTTTTACTGTAGTTAATGTTTACTGTAGAGTTTATAGTGTTTACTGTAATTTATAGTGTTTACTGTAGAGTTTATAGTGTTTACTGTAGTTTATGTTTACTATAGGGTTTATAGTGTTTACTATAGTTTATAATGTTTACTGTAGTTTATAATTTTTACTGTAGTTTATAATGTTTACTATAGGGTTTATAGTGTTTACTGTAGTTTATAATGTTTACTGTAGAGTTTATAGTGTTTACTGTAGTTTATAATGTTTACTGTAGTTTATAATTTTTACTGTAGTTTTTAGTGTTTACTCTAGAGTTTATAATGTTTACTGTAGTTTATAATTTTTACTGTAGTCAATGTTTACTGTAGAGTTTATAGTGGTTACTGTAA
This sequence comes from Megaleporinus macrocephalus, assembly GCA_021613375.1. Lineage (NCBI taxonomy): Eukaryota > Metazoa > Chordata > Actinopteri > Characiformes > Anostomidae > Megaleporinus > Megaleporinus macrocephalus. Next base: position 644,175 of record CM038725.1, on the reverse strand, counting down.
TTTATAGTGTTTACTGTAGAGTTTATAGTGTTTACTGTAGTTTATAATGTTTACTGTAGTTTATAATTTTTACTGTACTTTATAGTGTTTACTGTAGAGTTTATAATGTTTACTGTAGGGTTTATAATGTTTACTGTAGTTTATAATGTTTACTGTAGTTTATCATTTTTACTGTAGTTTATGTTTACTGTAGAGTTTATAGTGTTTACTGTAGTTTATAATGTTTACTGTAGAGTTTATAGTGTTTACTGTAGAATTTATAATGTTTACTTTAGAGTTTATATAATGAACTTTTACACAGGACATGCAGCAGTTACGTGTTTTGGATAACATACACACATACTCCGTAATAATATATATAATAATAATAAATTTGATTTGTAACGCACTTTACATTTGAAGCAAATCTCAAAGTGCTAATAATATATATAATAATAATAATATTAATAATAATAAACTGTTAACTGCCCACAGCCTCATTAAACACATCTTTAATATGGCAGTCTATGACGGGGAGGTCAGTCACTGCTTGTTTATATATTTATATATATTTATAATTTACTGCTCAGAACATTTACAGTTCCCACATTTAGACAGTCTGTAAATCAGGAGCTGTCAGTTACAGGCTTAGACTCTTATCTTTACAACAGCCCTACATACTGATATACTGATATACTGATATACTAATATACAGGTATACTGATATTCAGATACAGTAGATATACTGATATACTGATATACTGATACACTGATACACTGATATACTGATATACTGATATACTGATATACTGATATACTGATATACTGATATACTGATATACTGATATACTGATATACTGATATACTGATATACTGATATACTGATATACTGATATACTGATATACTGATATACTGATATACTGATATACTGATATACTGATACACTGATACACTGATACACTGAAACACTGATACACTGATACACTGATACACTGATATACAGGTATACTGATATTCAGATACAGTAGATATACTGATATACTGATATACTGATATACAGGTATACTGATATTCAGATACAGTAGATATACTGATATACTGATATACTGATATACCGATACACTGATACACTGATACACTGATACACTGATATACTGATATACCGATACACTGATACACTGATACACTGATATACTGATATACCAATACACTGATACACTGATACACTGATATACTGATATACTGATATACTGATATACCAATACACTGATACACTGATACACTGATATACTGATATACTGATATACCAATACACTGATACACTGATACACTGATACACTGATATACTGATACACTGATACAATGTTATATACTAATATACTGATATACTAATATACAGGTATACTGATATTCAGATACAGTAGATATACTGATACACTGATATACTGATATACTGATATACTAATATACAGGTATACTGATATTTAGATACAGTAGATATACTGATACACTGATATACTGATATACTGATACACTGATATACTGATATACTAATATATAGGTATACTGATATTCAGATACAGTAGATATACTGATATACTGATACTCTGATATACTGATATACTGATATACTAATATATAGGTATACTGATATTCAGATACAGTAGATATACTGATATACTGATACTCTGATATACTGATATACTGATTTACTGATATACCGATATACTGATACACTGATATACTGATATACTGATATACAGGTATTCAGATACAGTAGATATACTGATATACTGATATACTGATACACTGATATACTGATATACTGATATACTGATATACTGATATACTGATATACTGATATACTGATATACTGATATACTGATATACTGATATACAGGTATACTGATATTCAGATACAGTAGATATACTGATATATTGATATACTGATACACTGATATACTGATATACTGATATATAGGTATACTGATATTCAGATACAGTAGATATACTGATATACTGATATACTGATATACCGATACACTGATACACTGATGTACTGATATACCGATACACTGATACACTGATACACTGATATACTGATATACTGATATACTGATATACCAATACACTGATACACTGATACACTGATATACTAATATACTGATATACTGATATACTGATATACTGATATACCAATACACTGATACACTGATACACTGATATACTGATATACTGATATACCAATACACTGATACACTGATACACTGATATACTAATACACTGATATACTAATATACTGATATACTGATATACCAATACACTGATACACTGATACACTGATATACTGATATACTGATATACCAATACACTGATACACTGATATACTGATACACTGATAAAATGTTATATACTAATATACTGATATACTAATATACAGGTATACTGATATTCAGATACAGTAGATATACTGATATACTGATATACTGATACACTGATAAAATGTTATATACTAATATACTGATATACTAATATACAGGTATACTGATATTCAGATACAGTAGATATACTGATATACTGATATACTGATATACCGATACTGTAAATGTAGTAATAAGGTTACAGGATACAGTGGCGGTTCTTACCGTCCAGCATTGGAATCACAGTCTTCCTAAGAGCGAGGACCAAACCCAGCGGGGACCCGAAGAGGAAGAAGTCGGACACTTCAAAGTCAAACTTCCCTAAAGCTCCGCCCTCCAGCATCGTACTGTTACTGGATCTGCGAGAACCTGCGTCACTCTTCAGTACACTGGAGTGCAAACTGGGAACACACAACACACCAGACCTTCATCTGTGTTTATAGAAGATCATCAATCGTTCAGCAGTGATTTGATGATTTGATTGATCAGTATCAAGAAACTGAATATTAATGATCTCACTGCAAGAAGAAATGAAAGACCGTATCAGGGACTGAATGAATATATGAATGAATGAATGAATGAATGAATGAATGAACTGGGTTATAACACCATATAAACAGTCAGATATTAAGCTGTGTGGATTTAAAGATGATCGTTGCTGTTTTGGCCCATACCCTGCTCCAGTAACACTGTAGGTTAATATCTGCTTATTAATTATTGCTAAAATATTAATATGCAGTTTATAATGATTTAGTAAGCCATTAATAATACCCTAATAAACATAAACATTACATGCATGTGTTTCTATGGTGTACTGATAAACGGTCAATAAAGAGTTAAATATTAATGAATTAATTGTAATATTCCAGAACAAGTAAATGACAATCAGGGAATATTTACAGAACAAACTTAACAAAGTGTTTAAAAGAGATTTCCTTATGAATTTGCAAGACCATAACTAAAGTGGAATTCTTAAAATCAATACGGTCAATATTGTTATTACATGTTTATAAATGACCTGGAGAGTTTACAGAGAGCTACAAGATGTTTATTAATCAATTAATACATTTGCAATTATTTATTCTTAATCCACTGCCTGAGCATTATTAAGTGCTTATAAATAATATTTCCAGGTTATAAACTGTTAAATACAGTAAAATACAGTATTAAACTTTGTTACTGTAAATTGTATTTGAAGTTACTGTGAAATTACAGTATTTAAGTATTCATATATTTATTAAACATGACTGTTTACCAGCACATTTGCTAATTAATACCTGTTCATAGTACAAAGTACACTTTTTATCAAAAGACAGCAATTAATTAATATTTAAACCTTTTAACTCATAATATAAGTACATTAATAACACATTATTAATGCTTACAAATGTTGTGTTTCTATTTATTTTGTTATTATTAATTGCTTGCTAATATAATTAAGATCAGACCTTAAAAGAAATTGTTACCCTTTCCCTATTCAATCAATCAATCAATCAATCAATCAATCAATCAAGGGCCTTTATTGGTCCTATTCATTATTATATATTCTATTCTATTCTATTCTATTCTATTCTATTCTATTCTATTCTATTCTATCGTACCTGGACAGGAAGGCGTGGTGCTGCTTGATTGTGTCTATCTCGTAGGTGGACGAGTCACTCCTCTTTCGGGGAAATTGTCTTCTTGGGTCTTCGGGACCACCCGTGCGGGGGATGTCTATATTACTGCGGCTGAGCTGTCGGCTGCCCTCCAGGGTGGACAGAGACCCTGAAGAAGACGCGTCTTGGCTGCAGTTGATGACGATACCGGGGGACAGGAGCTCCGGGTCCTGGTGGACATACGGGGGGATGGATGGATAAAGAAAGAGAGGAGTGTAAACTAAACTGGAGTTCCTCGTTTGAACGTAGATACACAGAGAGAGACACCTGTTACCTGTTTACTGAGTACACCTGCCTGCCACATACACTACTGAAGACCACCGCTGAGCATATGTTATTTGTGTGCTGGACCGCTCGACTGTACAGCTATAAACTCATATCAGAGTCTGATGCTGGGTATGTCTGATTTCACTGCCAGCAGGTCCAGCATACCAGCCTCACCTGGACGCTCACCACGCTCCCGCGCCGACTACTGCTCTGGCTCTCACACACCGTCTGACTGCTGCTGCACAGAGCATCAAACCCCAGGATCCCCCCGACGCAATCCCCTATCAGACACACCTGCAGAACAACGCAGGACGTGAGTCCCCTCTGATTTCACCAGGACAGACACTCAGCGAGACAGAGAGCAGAGACATGCTGACCTGTCCTGAGAAACTGGCCCCGTCCAGGGACCGGAGGAAGTCTGAATACACCTGATTGGCTCGGCTAATTACAGTCGCCACGGCATCCTGATACTGCGGGGAGGAGGTGGCGAGGAGGGGGAGAGCGGCCAGGGGGATGTGGTCCTGACTGCTGGATAAACAGCCCTCGTCGTAGCTGTACGGACTCAGACTGGAACACAGACACAGAGTTAGACTCAGCTTCACTCAGCAGCTCCACAGGAGACTTTCATTCAGACCCAGCTTAACGTACAATCACAACACCAGCTCAGAAGACAACACCACTACTGTCGCTGTCCAAATATAAACGGGAGTCTCCAATTCTGTCTGTTTTTATTGTTTGTTTACATCTCATAATGAATGGACCAATAGGAACGCTTCAAAATCACTTCTGGTTCCATTCACTTACACTGAGAGTTAAGACTGGGTTTGCTCTCTTCAGTAAAGGTACAGTTACTTGTTTTTCTTTAGACAATAACAGATCATAATGTTCCTCACACTATAAAAGTAAGTCTGAAGAGATACTACTAGATTTACTACTACTCCTTACATTTACACTCCATTATCAGTACTTTCTACTCCTTACATTTACACTCCATTATCAGTACTTTCTACTCCTTACATTTACACTCCATTATCAGTACTTTCTACTCCTTACATTTACACTCCATTATCAGTACTTTCTACTCCTTACATTTACACTCCATTATCAGTACCTTCTACTCCTTACATTTACACTCCATTATCAGTACTTTCTACTCCTTACATTTACACTTCATTATCAGTACTTTCTACTCCTTACATTTACACTCCATTATCAGTACTTTCTACTCCTTACATTTACACTCCATTATCAGTACCTTCTACTCCTTACATTTACACTCCATTATCAGTACTTTCTACTCCTTACATTTACACTCCATTATCAGTACTTTATACTCCTTACATTTACACTCCATTATCAGTACTTTCTACTCCTTACATTTACACTCCAATATCAGTACTTTCTACTCCTTACATTTACACTCCATTATCAGTACTTTATACTCCTTACATTTTCACTCCATTATCAGTACTTTATACTCCTTACATTTACAATCCATTTTCTGTACTTTCTACTCCTTACATTTACACTCCATTATCAGTACTTTCTACTCCTTACATTTACACTCCATTATCAGTACTTTCTACTCCTTACATGTACACTCCATTATCAGTACTTTCTACTCCTTACATTTACAATCCATTATCTGTACTTTCCACTCCTTACATTTACACTCCATTATCAGTACTTTCTACTCCTTATATTTACACTCCATTATCTGTACTTTCTACTCCTTACATTTACACTCCATTATCAGTACTTTCTACTCCTTACATTTACACTCCATTATCAGTACTTTCTACTCCTTACATGTACACTCCATTATCAGTACTTTCTACTCCTTACATTTACAATCCATTATCTGTACTTTCTACTCCTTACATTTACCATCCATTATCAGTACTTTCTACTCCTTACATTTACACTCCATTATCAGTACTTTCTACTCCTTACATTTACACTCCATTATCAGTACTTTATACTTCTTACATTTACATTCCATTATCAGTACTTTCTACTCCTTACATTTACACTCCATTATCAGTACTTTCTACTCCTTACATTTACACTCCATTATCAGTACTTTCTACTCCTTATATTTACAATCCATTATCTGTACTTTCTACTCCTTACATTTACACTCCATTATCAGTACTTTCTACTCCTTACATTTACACTCCATTATCAGTACTTTCTACTCCTTACATTTACACTCCATTATCAGTACTTTCTACTCCTTACATTTACAATCCATTATCAGTACTTTCTACTCCTTACATTTACACTCCATTATCAGTACTTTCTACTCCTTACATTTACAATCCATTATCTGTACTTTATACTCCTTACATTTACCATCCATTATCAGTAATTTCTACTCCTTACATTTACACTCCATTATCAGTACTTTCTACTCCTTACATTTACACTCCATTATCAGTACTTTCTACTCCTCACATTTACACTCCATTATCAGTACTTTCTACTCCTTACATTAACACTCCATTATCAGTACTTTCTACTCCTTACATTTACAATCCATTATCTGTACTTTCTACTCCTTACATTTACCATCCATTATCAGTACTTTCTACTCCTTACATTTACACTCCATTATCAGTACTTTCTACTCCTTACATTTACACTCCATTATCAGTACTTTCTACTCCTCACCTTTACACTCCATTATCAGTACTTTCTACTTCTTACATTAACACTCCATTATCAGTACTTTCTACTCCTTACATTTACAATCCATTATCAGTACTTTTTACTCCTTACATTTACACTCCATTATCAGTACTTTCTACTCCTCACATTTACACTCCATTATCAGTAGTTTCTACTCCTTACATTTACACTCCATTATCAGTACTTTCTACTTCTTACACTTACACTCCATTATCAGTACTTTCTACTCCTTACATTTACACTCCATTATCAGTACTTTCTACTCCTTACATTTACACTCCATTATCAGTACTTTCTACTCCTTACATTTACAATCCATTATCTGTACTTTCTACTCCTTACATTTACCATCCATTATCAGTACTTTCTACTCCTTACATTTACACTCCATTATCAGTACTTTCTACTCCTTACATTTACAATCCATTATCAGTACTTTCTACTCCTTACATTTACCATCCATTATCAGTACTTTCTACTCCTTACACTTACACTCCATTATCAGTACTTTCTACTCCTCACATTTACACTCCATTATCAGTACTTTCTACTCCTTACATTTACACTCCATTATCAGTACTTTCTACTCCTTACATTTACAATCCATTATCTGTACTTTCTACTCCTTACATTTACCATCCATTATCAGTACTTTCTACTCCTTACACTTACACTCCATTATCAGTACTTTCTACTCCTCACATTTACACTCCATTATCAGTACTTTCTACTCCTTACATTTACACTCCATTATCAGTACTTTCTACTCCTTACATTTACAATCCATTATCTGTACTTTCTACTCCTTACATTTACCATCCATTATCAGTACTTTCTACTCCTTACATTTACACTCCATTATCAGTACTTTCTACTCCTTACATTTACACTCCATTATCAGTACTTTCTACTCCTCACCTTTACACTCCATTATCAGTACTTTCTACTTCTTACATTAACACTCCATTATCAGTACTTTCTACTCCTTACATTTACAATCCATTATCAGTACTTTTTACTCCTTACATTTACACTCCATTATCAGTACTTTCTACTCCTCACATTTACACTCCATTATCAGTAGTTTCTACTCCTTACATTTACACTCCATTATCAGTACTTTCTACTCCTTACATTTACACTCCATTATCAGTACTTTCTACTCATTACATTCACACTCCATTATCTGTACTTTATACTCCTTACATTTACACTCCATTATCAGTACTTTCTACTCCTTACATTTACACTCCATTATCAGTACTTTCTACTCCTTACATTTACACTCCATTATCAGTACTTTCTACTCCTTACATTTACACTCCATTATCAGTACTTTCTACTCCTTACATTTTAAACATAGTCTCGTTACTCCTATTTAATTTCAGTTTGTTTTCATTCATGTACATTTACATTCCAGTAAAGATTATTGATAACATGTCTTTGAAGTTTGATTTCATTACAATACTTATAGACGACTAGTCATCATATCTTCTGCTCCATGAAACACATGTTAATGTTCAGTAGTAACAGATATGCTTCTTTAATATATTTACATTGTATTAAACTACATTCATGTTTAATGGGTGTATATGAGCTGAAACAGGAAGCCTAGCGCATCCCAAACTTATCAACATTAACATTTTAATATATCATTATAGTCATTATGACTTTTGGAAGAATGGGGTTTTGGGGAGGTGGGCTAGAGCACTATAGACCCCTGTGGTGTATCTAAGCTTTTGTTCGTAATGGCATTTTTACTTTTATACTTTAAGTAGTTTTGAAATCAGTACTTTTATAATTTTACTGGAGTAAAAAGCTTCAGTTGATACTTCAACTTCTACAGAAGTATTTTAAACCCTAGTATCTATACTTCTACCTGAGTATCTATACTTCTACCTGAGTATCTATACTTCTACCTGAGTATCTATACTTCTACCTGAGTAATAAATGTGATTACCTTTGAGTAATAATAATAGTAATAATAATAGTAATAATAATAGTAATAATAACAGTAATAATAATAGTAATGATAGTGATTCTCTTACTTGGACACTAAAGAAAAGGCCTCTGCGCAGATGGCGGGACAGGGGACCAGGCGAATGGCAATGTGGCCCAGTGCGGAGGGGTAGTGGACGCGCATCACTGTGTCGAACGCGGTGGTGATGGTGTTGACGTCGCCTTGCTTGGAGCTCTGTTCTCCGCAGCCCGTGTCCAAAATGTTCCCGCCATGAAGAACGAGAATCAGGACGTGGATTTTGGAAGACTGCAGGGACGGAGGACACAATCCGTCCTGGAACGGAACGAGGACGTGGACATGGTTATCGCCTGGGCGAGAGGGGGACACGGGTGTATGGAAGGATGGGTGGGTGGACAGATGGGTGACGGGGGGGTAAAGAGGGTGACTGAATGAAAGGTGTCACGACAAATGAACGTCAGTCTCGTCTCGTAACTGTCATGCAGCCGTACAGGCAGGTCTCCAGTCAGTCTGCACCAGCAGCTACAACAGCTCCAGATAAAAATAGTACCAGCGTTTAGAGCAGTGTGATCACACGTCCTGAACACTCACTACACTGTCTCAGTAAAGCTCCTCTCTGACATTACCAACCACAGAAAATAAATAAATAAATAAATAAATAAATAAATAAATAAATAAATACTAATCTTTATTTATAGAGCAGGTCTTATACTGCCTGCAGCTCCAAGAGCTTTACAGACGTCAGCAGCAGCGAAACGTGAGAGTTAATAAACACACAGATCAGCAGCTGGAACATAAACAGAGAGACGTTCTGATGTAGCAGGTTCTAGATTATCTAGAGCTTTATAGACGAGTACATGAGTTTAAAGTGTGTTCTAAAAGATACAGGTAGTCAGTACAGCTCTATAAACCAGGACTGTTTTATTAGGAACTCCAGTTAGAGACCATTACAGTGATCAACTCTGACCATTACAGTGATCAACTCTGACCATTACAGTGATCTACTCTGACCATTACAGTGATCAACTCTGACCATTACAGTGATCAACTATGACCATTACAGTGATCAACTCTGACCATTACAGTGATCAACTCTGACCATTACAGTGATCAACTATGACCATTACAGTGATCAACTCTGACCATTACAGTCATCAACTCTGACCATTACAGTGATCAACTCTGACCATTACAGTGATCAACTATGACCATTACAGTGATCAACTCTGACCATAACAGTGATCAACTCTGACCATTACAGTGATCAACTCTGACCATTACAGTGATCAACTATGACCATTACAGTGATCAACTCTGACCATAACAGTGATCAACTCTGACCATAACAGTGATCAACTCTGACCATTACAGTGATCAACTATGACCATTACAGTGATCAACTCTGACCATTACAGTGATCAACTATGACCATTACAGTGATCAACTCTGACCATTACAGTGATCAACTCTCACCATTACAGTGATCTACTCTGACTATTACAGTGATCAACTCTAACCATTACAGTGATCTACTCTGACCATTACAGTGTTCAACTCTGACCATTACAGTGATCAACTCTGACCATTACAGTCATCAACTCTGACTATTACAGTCATCAACTCTGACCATTACAGTGATCAACTCTGACCATTACAGTGATCAACTCTGACCATTACAGTGATCAACTCTGACCATTACAGTGATCAACTCTGACCATTACAGTGATCAACTCTGACCATTACAGTGATCAACTATGACCATTACAGTGATCAACTCTGACCATTACAGTGATCAACTATGACCATTACAGTGATCAACTCTGACCATTACAGTGATCAACTCTCACCATTACAGTGATCTACTCTGACTATTACAGTGATCAACTCTAACCATTACAGTGATCTACTCTGACCATTACAGTGTTCAACTCTGACCATTACAGTGATCAACTCTGACCATTACAGTCATCAACTCTGACTATTACAGTCATCAACTCTGACCATTACAGTCATCAACTCTAACCATTACAGTGATCAACTCTGACCATTACAGTCATCAACTCTGACCATTACAGTGATCTACTCTGACTATTACAGTGATCTACTCTGACCATTACAGTAATCAACTCTAACCATTACAGTGATCAACACTGACCATTACAGTGATCAACTCTAACCATTACAGTGATCAACTCTGACTATTACTGAGTGTAGGTGATCAGAAGGTGTGTAAATGTATAATTGTGTGTAATCAGAGTAACTACGAAAGTTTACATTATGCTTGCTGATGACATTACTAGTGGTAACATGACCAATGAGAAAAACAAAGGTCCAAGTACTGACCCCTGTGGTACCCCACAGGAAATATTAATTTGTTTTGATGAATAACTTTCCAGTGAAACCAGTAACTGTCTATGAGTTAAACGTGATTTAAACTATTCTACCACTGTGTCTGAGAGGCCGGGCCAGCGTTCAGAGCAGTGGATCAGAACCAGCATCAAAAGATCCAATAAGATCAAAATAGAAGGATTTAGTACATCAGCGCTGAGTCTGAGGTCATTGACCACACGGTCAGACACCATCATAAAGAATGAAGTAGGAACAGGATCACATGTGGATGCACTTAATGTGTTTATAGCAGCTGATAACTGATAACTGATAGCTGATAACTGATAACTGATAGATGTGGTTACTGGTGTAGGTGTTTATGAGGAAGGTTACTGTAACTGGTTCCAGCTGGCTGAGCTCTGGCCGTCTTATCAGTGCTGCTTTATTTTGGTTCTGGAATATACGTCACCATGAGACTCGTCAACATGTTCCTTACTGAGCTCACTCTACAAGAACACTCCGTCCTGGAGACTGTACTGGTCTACAAGACCTTCAGTCTGCTGCACTGCCTTCCTTCCCTGCAGACCTTCATACAGGCAGCTGTTCATACATACTACCTTCATACCAGCTGTAAGTGTTTTGTAAAAGCTTTCTGTCTGGAATTAAAAAAATAAATAAATAAATATATATATATATATATATATATTTAACATAAACAGTGAGAAGGTCTATAGGTATTTTAAAAGATCAGATTATTTCTATGGTTTGTCAACATTGTGCCAGCCCCGTGTTCAAAACATGCATTATATATGATCTTTATGATTATGAGCAGCCTGTAACGTTACTGACTGTATAAGGTAACCAGAGGCTGTAGGTATGAGTTCACTCCTGAGACAGTGTTCACTCCTGAGACAGTGTTCACTCCTGAGACGCTGAGACGCAGAGGCTGTAGGTATGAGAGACTTTAACTAAACTAGAATAAAGAAAAGAGAGAAACTGATAAACACAGGAGATCAAAGTGGATTACTAGATATTTTTAGAATGATGCTGCCACAGAAACCGTATCAATTATAGATAATAAGGAGCTGATGATGGTGCAGGTACCGATCAGATGTATCAGATAAATCAACACTTGTTACTATGGTGCTTCAGTCTGACCGTGTGACATCACTGCTTGCTGTTTATTAAACCCACAGGGTCAGAAATGTTTATCACAGTGTTGATACGACTGTCATGCTGCCCACAGCTTATCACTATAACTGACCACGAGCACGACGGCCAGCCTCGACTCCGTAAGGAAAGAAGAAAGACAAGAACAGGAAGACAGCCGGAGTGATGAGGGGAACTACTCTGGACACACACACGCTGTTATTTTGGTAGTGCAAATTAAAGAGCGTTCATCAGGATACATCACACCCAGCTAACCAGACCTCACCCAGCCACTAGCAGGTACGACTCCAAACACAGTCCTTAACAACGACGCACAGTCATGTGATGCATGTTGACACGTTCATCCACAATTTTCACTACCAAAACCAAATCCTGGTTTACTTACTGACAGGTGGCTGGTTATGGTGATGATGGGGATGTTAGCTGTGCCGCGTATCTACAGCATGTGCAGAGGAACAGAAATACTACAGAAATGAATCTCGGATTTATGTCTTATCACAACTTCTCTGAGACTACACGCTAAAATCACCTGCACGTGTCTCATCTACTCCCAATTCTAATGAATCCTCATCAAATTAATAAAACATACTCATTAAACCATTACTGGAGGGAATGTAAAGTAAAATCTCTGAAATTCCTCCTTTTCTGTGAGGACAGTATCGCTGTTTGTCCTCTACATGCGTCTAATCTCTTCCAAACACCTGCTGGTGAGACGATGGAGTCTGAATGTGATATTTAGAAACAGTGACTGAGTCTGATATCATATTACATATTATAATACATAACACTACAGTGTGTGCATATGTTTATTATTATTATTATTATTATTATTATTATTATTATATTTATTTTTTTATTTTCCTCAAATTTCTTCTAATACAGTCATGCATAGTTGGCTATGGGCCACATATGGTGTAGCCCAGATTTGATTGGCAGGTAATTTTTACTGAAATTAGCTTAAATTAAAATAATGGAACTTATTGAAATAGAGTACATACCTCATCTAACCTGTCTTCACTGGCTGTCCTGGTGTACTCGCCCATGTCCTGGTACAGCTCTTCTGGAGACAATACATAATATCAGCCAACAACAACAACAACAACAACACAGATCTTTATCTATTACTTACATTAGATTAGATTAGTTTAGATTAGATTAGATTAGATTAGATAAAACTTTATTAACTTATTTAGCTTCAGTTTTCTGTCACAGAATTCAATAATGTATGTTCATCGTATACACTGTACACTGATCAGCCGTCACATCAACAACACCAGCTTCTATAGGAGCGCTTTGTAGTTCTACACTTACAGACTGAGGTTCGTCTGATTCTCTGTACTCTGAACATGGTGTTCAATGTGGTGGTTCTTGTAACTTTCTGTGTTGATAACGTTTGATTATCTGATTCTGATTTTCTTTGATCTGCTACACGACCACCTTCCCATTGGATAAACTTGCTCTTAATCCAGTATGGCAGCTTTCAAGATGGCGGCCATGTTTTGGACATAACCTAAAAGATAGACCCCCTCACCCGTTACTTGCTGGGGTATTCAGATACGTCACTGAAATAAAAGGGTGTCCTAAGACTTTTGACTCATCCTGTAGAATAATAACATAATAATTTCGGTCCGATAGCCAAACACGCTGACTCACCGAGCCAGTTCTCTTTCTTTAAAAACACAGAGATCACACGTACCTGTAGATTCTTCTAGATCTCCTGCTTCAATCTTATCCATGAGATCGTTGGAGTTCCACTTGGCGATCTCTTTAGGAAAGATCTCCTCACTGTCTGAGAAGTCCTCTGAAAGTAAAGAGAAACGAGGTCCAGTTACATCTTATAACAGTGATAGACTCCTCAGATGGTCACCAGGTTATGAGATCTGCTGATCTTCTCTGTGGGTCTGAAGAAGGTGGAGTGTGGATTTAGGGAGTGATAAGTTCTGTCTGTGTGCAGATGGTCATGTCCAGTGAACAGTTCTCCGTACAGTCAGCGTAACCAGCCCAGCACGAGCGCCGTGGAAGAACCTAACCCTCATGTTAAACTCATAACTTCAAATCCACCTGACCTCACCAGAGCCCATCTGACCTCACCTCACCTGACCTCACCGGACCCCATCTGACCTCACCTCACCTGACCTCACCGGACCCCATCTGACCTCATCTCACCTGAACTGACCTCACCAGAGCCCATCTGACCTCACCTCACCTGACCTCACCGGACCCCATCTAACCTCACCTCACCGGACCCCATCTGACCTCACCTCACCTGACCTCATCTCACCTGACCTCACCGGACCCCGTCTGACCTCACTTCACCTGACCTCACCGGACCCCATCTGACCTCACCTCACCTGACCTCACAGGACCCCATCTGACCTCACCTCATCTGACCTCACCGGACCGTATCTAACCTCACCTCATCGGACTCCATCTGACCTCACCTCACCTGACCTCACCGGACCCCGTCTGACCTCACCTCACCTGACCTCACCGGACCCCATCTGACCTCACTTCATCTGACCTCACAGGACCCCATCTGACCTCACCTCATCTGACCTCACCGGACCATATCTAACCTCACCTCATCGGACTCCATCTGACGTCACCTCACCTGAACTGACCTCACCGCACCCCCCTGACCTCACCTCACCTGACCTCACCGGACCCCATCTGACCTCACCTCACCGGAGCCCATATGACCTCACCTCACCTGACCTCACAGGACCCCAACTGACCTCACCTCACTGGAGCCCATCTGACCTCACCTCACCTGACCTCACCGGACCCCATCTGACCTCACCTCACAGGACCCCATCTAACCTCACCTCACCGGACCCCATCTGACCTCACCTCACCTGACCTCACCGGACCCCATCTGACCTCACCTCACAGGACCCCATCTAACCTCACCTCATCGGACCCCATCTGACCTCACCTCACCTGAACTGACCTCACCGCGCCCCCCTGACCTCACCTCACCTGACCCCATCTGACCTCACCTCACCTGACCTCACCGGACCCCATCTGACCTCACCTCACCTGAACTGACCTCACCGCACCCCCCTGACCTCACCTCACCTGACCCCATCTGACCTCACCTCACCTGACCTCACCTCACCTGACCTCACCTCACTGAACCCCCCTGACCTGACCTCACCTGACCTCACCTCACTGAACCCCCCTGACCTGACCTCACCTCACTGAACCCCCCTGACCTGACCTCACCTGACCTCACCTCACTGAACCCCCCTGACCTCATCTCACTGAACCCCCCTGACCTTACCTCACCTGACCTCACCTCACTGAACCCCCCTGACCTTACCTCACCTGACCTCATCTCACTGAACCCCCCTGACCTTACCTCACCTGACCTCACCTCACTGAACCCCCCTGACCTCACCTCACCTGACCTCACCTCACTGAACCCCCCTGACCTCACCTCACCTGACCTCACCTCACTGAACCCCCCTGACCTCACCTCACCTGACCTCACCTCACTGAACCCCCCTGACCTCACCTCACCTGACCTCACCTCACTGAACCCCCCTGACCTTACCTCACCTGACCTCACCTCTCTGAACCACCCTGACCTCACCTGACCTCACCTCTCTGAACCACCCTGACCTCACCTGACCTCACCTCACTGAACCCCCCTGACCTTACCTCACCTGACCTCATCTCACTGAACCCCTCTGACCTTACCTCACCTGACCTCACCTCACTGAACCCCCCTGACCTTACCTCACCTGACCTCACCTCACTGAACCCCCCTGACCTCACCTCACCTGACCTCACCTCACTGAACCCCCCTGACCTCACCTCACCTGACCTCACCTCACTGAACCCCCCTGACCTCACCTCACCTGACCTCACCTCTCTGAACCACCCTGACCTCACCTCACCTGACCTCACCTCACTGAACCCCCCTGACCTTACCTCACCTGACCTCACCTCTCTGAACCACCCTGACCTCACCTCTCTGAACCACCCTGACCTCACCTGACCTCACCTCACTGAACCCCCCTGACCTTACCTCACCTGACCTCATCTCACTGAACCCCTCTGACCTTACCTCACCTGACCTCACCTCACTGAACCCCCCTGACCTTACCTCACCTGACCTCACCTCACTGAACCCCCCTGACCTCACCTCACCTGACCTCACCTCTCTGAACCACCCTGACCTCACCTCACCTGACCTCACCTCACTGAACCCCCCTGACCTTACCTCACCTGACCTCACCTCACTGAACCCCCCTGACCTCACCTCACCTGACCTCACCTCTCTGAACCACCCTGACCTCACCTGACCTCACCTCTCTGAACCACCCTGACCTCACCTCTCTGAACCACCCTGACCTCACCTGACCTCACCTCTCTGAACCACCCTGACCTCACCTCACTGAACCCCCCTGACCTCACCTGACCTCACCTCACTGAACCCCCCTGACCTCACCTGACCTCACCTGACCTCACCTGGCCTTGTTTATAAACTGTCTGTATGTAAATCACTGGGTTTTATTGTGAGATGTGTTTTTACTGCTGTACAGGTTTGTTTTGATTGCAGAATCTATTAGTCTTATTTATTTATTTATTTATTTATTTATTTATTTATTTATTTATTTATTTATTTATTAAACAGCTCGATGTTGAGATGGTAGAACAGGAATGTGTGTTTATTCAGTTTAGATTCACAGACACACTCTTTACAGCCATACCAGTTTAACCAGTTTAACCAGTTCAGCTCAAAACCAGCAGCAGTGCAGCTGTAACCTAAACACTCCTAGCAGCACAACACACACTACCAGCCTACACTGATACTCTCATCCAGAGTAGTGTTACAGTTTACCTGTACACAGGTAGGTGAAGGTAGTGGTAGTGTTACAGTGTACCTGTACACAGGTAGGTGAAGGTAGTGATACAGGTTACCTGTACACAGGTAGGTGAAGGTAGTGTTACAGTTTACCTGTACACAGGTAGGTGAAGGTAGTGGTAGTGTTACAGTGTACCTGTACACAGGCAGGTGAAGCTGGTGTTAGGACTGGTACTGGTATGGTGTAAGGTTGTTAAAGGTGTAACACACTAAACTAAACTAAGCTGGTGTTTATAATGAACAGATTTTAGTGGATCAAATATTATTTACAGATATTTCAGTCAGAATTAATAACATACAACACAGTAAATCATATAGAATTAAATTAACCCTAAATTAACCCTAACCCTACATAACAGCTGATGCTTATGAATACACTCACTGACAAACAAATAACACCCAGATATTAATGTGGGACTGTTTCCTCTGCTGACGTATAGAGAGATTCTCAGAGGCTGCTGTTGGGTCTACAGGTCCAGCTGCAGCATCTGTGAGTGTTCAGGATCTACTGGACCAGCTGCAGCATCTGTGAGTGTTCAGGATCTACTGGACCAGCTGCAGCATCTGTGAGTGTTCAGGATCTACTGGACCAGCTGCAGCATCTGTGAGTGTTCAGGATCTACAGGACCAGCTGCAGCATCTGTGAGTGTTCAGGATCTACAGGACCAGCTGCAGCATCTGTGAGTGTTCAGGATCTACTGGACCAGCTGCAGCATCTGTGAGTGTTCAGGATCTACAGGACCAGCTGCAGCATCTGTGAGTGTTCAGGATCTACAGGACCAGCTGCAGCATCTGTGAATGTTCAGGATCTACTGGACCAGCTGCAGCATCTGTGAGTGTTCAGGATCTACTGGACCAGCTGCAGCATCTGTGAATGTTCAGAATCTACAGGACCAGCTGCAGCATCTGTGAGTGTTCAGGATCTACAGGTCCAGCTGCAGCATCTGTGAGTGTTCAGGATCTACTGGACCAGATGCAGCATCTGTGAATGTTCAGGATCTACTGGACCAGATGCAGCATCTGTGAATGTTCAGGATCTACAGGTCCAGCTGCAGCATCTGTGGGTAAATGTGCTGCAGGGTGTCGTACGGAACCTGTACGACTCCAACCAGATCTCATCTCGTGTCCAGACTAGAGGACCAACAAAGAACTGGAGCCTCTCAGTGATACAGCTTTCACTAATACACTCCTCCTCTCACTCTCACACTGTATCACTAACACATCATCATTACATCATCACACACATACAGCTTCACTACTTCCTGGTGCTGTGTTGTATGTCAGTGAGTGTCGACTCAACAGTATACAATCAAACACAGAGCAGAGATCAATAAATACAAATACACATAGACAACAATAAACATTCCCATGTACTCTCATGTGTAAGACTATATATAACAGCTGATGTTTATCTCCTTTATTTATTTATTTTATGTAAATGTTTTTCACTACCAGCAGGTAAAAACGTGCACAAGCAAAACAATGTTCAACAAAACTCTGTTCCGCCTTCGAGCCCACCAGGAAACTCAGCAGCAGCACACGGGAGGCTTTCCAGGAAATTCCCTCTTATTGCATCTGCAGACCCAAAGCATGCTGGGATTCTGGGTAGCATAAGAAGTAGTCTGTGCCGAAAAGACATGCGGTGTGAGGAAGACAGAGGAACAGCACACACAGTAAAGCCATCCACAACTACAGATCCAGGATCAGGAACCCCAGTCATATCCCACCGACCAGCTACACCACAAAAACAAACCTGATCCTCAGCTCGTTATGAAGAAACCATCACCAACAACATCTACAGTTATGGAGCTGCATGTAAGCTTCTATTCAAACTGAGTAAGTAGAGCTTTTCCACTTTATTATTAAATATTAATCAGTATTAATAGAGTAAGTAGAGCTTTTCCACTTTATTATTAAATATTAAACAGTATTAATAGAGTAAGTAGAGCTTTTCCACTTTATTATTAAATATTAATCAGTATTAATAGAGTAAGTAGAGCTTTTCCACTTTATTATTAAATATTAATCAGTATTAATAAAGTAAGTATAGCTTTTACACTTTATTATTAAATATTAATCAGTATTAATAGAGTAAGTAGAGCTTTTACACTTTATTATTAAATATTAATCAGTATTAATAGAGTAAGTAGAGCTTTTACACTTTATTATTAAATATTAATCAGTATGTAAGTCTTACATGCAGCTGCAGTAGTTGAATGTAGAAACTGATGTTGTGCTGTTTTCCCAGCATTACTGAAAATGATTAATGGCCCCAGATTTACAGGCAGGTTCTCGTCAGCTTTAGATCTGAGATTATTTTCAGTAAGTCGTAAGCAAAGCACAAAAAGGCCTCAACTTTCTCAACAGAGTCAGTCTTAGAACTACACAGCAGGTTATAGAGGGTTAATAAACTAAATAAGGACACAGTGCTCACATTCACACAACATGTATGTTAGTATAGAGTACAGTGCAGTGTGGTAGTATAGAGTGCAGTGCAGTGTGGTAGTATAGAGTGCAGTGCAGTGTGGTAGTATAGAGTGCAGTGCAGTGTGGTAGTATAGAGTGCAGTGCAGTGTGGTAGTATAGAGTGCAGTGCAGTATGTTAGTATAGAGTGCAGTGCAGTGTGGTAGTATAGAGTACAGTGCAGTATGTTAGTATAGAGTGCAGTGCAGTGTGGTAGTATAGAGTGCAGTGCAGTGTGGTAATATAGAGTGCAGTGCAGTATGGTAGTATAGAGTACAGTGCAGTGTGGTAGTATAGAGTGCAGTGCAGTGTGGTAGTATAGAGTGCAGTGCAGTGTGGTAGTATAGAGTGCAGTGCAGTGTGGTAGTATAGAGTGCAGTGCAGTGTGGTAGTATAAAGTGCAGTGCAGTGTGGTAGTATAGAGTGCAGTGCAGTGTGGTAGTATAGAGTGCAGTGCAGTGTGGTAGTATAGAGTGCAGTGCAGTGTGGTAGTATAGAGTGCAGTGCAGTGTGGTAGTATATAGTGCAGTGCAGTATGGTAGTATAGAGTACAGTGCAGTGTGGTAGTATATAGTGCAGTGCAGTGTGGTAGTATAGAGTGCAGTGCAGTATGTTAGTATAGAGTGCAGTGCAGTGTGGTAGTATAGAGTACAGTGCAGTATGTTAGTATAGAGTGCAGTGCAGTGTGGTAGTATAGAGTGCAGTGCAGTGTGGTAATATAGAGTGCAGTGCAGTATGGTAGTATAGAGTACAGTGCAGTGTGGTAGTATAGAGTGCAGTGCAGTGTGGTAGTATAGCGTGCAGTGTGGTAGTATAGAGTGCAGTGCAGTATGGTAGTATAAAGTGCAGTGCAGTGTGGTAGTATAGAGTGCAGTGCAGTGTGGTAGTATAAAGTGCAGTGCAGTGTGGTAGTATAGAGTGCAGTGCAGTGTGGTAGTATAGAGTGCAGTGCAGTGTGGTAGTATAGAGTGCAGTGCAGTGTGGTAGTATAAAGTGCAGTGCAGTGTGGTAGTATAGAGTGCAGTGCAGTGTGGTAGTATAGAGTGCAGTGCAGTGTGGTAGTATAGAGTGCAGTGCAGTGTGGTAGTATATAGTGCAGTGCAGTGTGGTAGTATAGCGTGCAGTGTGGTAGTATATAGTGCAGTGCAGTGTGGTAGTATAGAGTGCAGTGCAGTGTGGTAGTATATAGTGCAGTGCAGTGTGGTAGTATATAGTGCAGTGCAGTGTGGTAGTATAGCGTGCAGTGCAGTGTGGTAGTATATAGTGCAGTGCAGTGTGGTAGTATATAGTGCAGTGCAGTGTGGTAGTATAGAGTGCAGTGCAGTGTGGTAGTATATAGTGCAGTGCAGTGTGGTAGTATAAAGTGCAGTGCAGTGTGGTAGTATAGAGTGCAGTGCAGTGTGGTAGTATAGAGTGCAGTGCAGTGTGGTAGTATATAGTGCAGTGCAGTGTGGTAGTATATAGTGCAGTGCAGTGTGGTAGTATAAAGTGCAGTGCAGTGTGGTAGTATAAAGTGCAGTGCAGTGTGGTAGTATAGAGTGCAGTGTGGTATAGATCGCTGTGCTCGTTAGTGAATCATGTACTGAATTAACATCAGATCAGACGGTTAAGATCAAATGTGGAAGAAAATGAATTAATAAACTGATATTTAAATTATGGGATGTAAACTGAGGATGTAATGCAGCACTCAGTCAGTAGGAGGCGGTATTTACCGTGTGCATCGAAGAACTCCTCGTCTGAGTTGTCCTCTGAGTCCCGAGCAATACTCTGCATCCTCCATTCCGAGATACTGTGACGCGACGGACTCACTGCAATACAAATACACATAGATGCTGTTGTGTTAGTGTGTGTTGTGCTGGTGTGAGTGGATCAGACATAGCAGTGCTGCTGCTGGAGTATTTAAACACTGTGTCCACTCACTGTCCACTCTATTAGACACTCCTACTACTTGCTGGTCCACCTTGTAGATGTAAAGTCAGAGACAGTAGCTCATCTGCTGCTGCACAGTTTGTGTTCCTCAAATAAACTTGAAACTAGTCCTTCATCAGTGGACACAGGACGCCGCCCACAGGACACTGCTGTCCTGTATGGTCAGTGGAGCTGATACAGTGGACAGTGAGTGGAGCTCCTGTATGGTCAGTGGAGCTGATACAGTGGACAGTGAGTGGAGGTCCTGTATGGTCAGTGGAGCTGATACAGTGGACAGTGAGTGGAGGTCCTGTATGGTCAGTGGAGCTGATACAGTGGACAGTAAGTGGAGGTCCTGTATGGTCAGTGGAGCTGATACAGTGGACAGTGAGTGGAGGTCCTGTATGGTCAGTGGAGCTGATACAGTGGACAGTGAGTGGAGGTCCTGTATGGTCAGTGGAGCTGTACAGTGGACAGTGAGTGGAGGTCCTGTATGGTCAGTGGAGCTGTACAGTGGACAGTGAGTGGAGGCCCTGTATGGTCAGTGGAGCTGTACAGTGGACAGTGAGTGGAGGCCCTGTATGGTCAGTGGAGCTGTACAGTGGACAGTGAGTGGAGGTCCTGTATGGTCAGTGGAGCTGTACAGTGGACAGTGAGTGGAGGCCCTGTATGGTCAGTGGAGCTGTACAGTGGACAGTGAGTGGAGGTCCTGTATGGTCAGTGGAGCTGTACAGTGGACAGTGAGTGGAGGTCCTGTATGGTCAGTGGAGCTGTACAGTGGACAGTGAGTGGAGGTCCTGTATGGTCAGTGGAGCTGTACAGTGGACAGTGAGTGGAGGTCCTGTATGGTCAGTGGAGCTGTACAGTGGACAGTGAGTGTTAATGTTGACTGAACTGAAGGAGCAGATGGTGTTTAGTTTTTACTCTGAATTATGTAAAGTATGTATGTCCTGATTGGTTACTGCTGTGTTATAAAACGTGATGATCTGCTGAATCAGCAAATCCTGGTGGACCTGCACTGCACTACTCACATCAATACATTTAAATAAAAACAGTGTGTGAGACACAATTAACACCAACACATACACAAACACACATACACACACACAATACACACCTCCTCGCTTGGATGATCTGGAGGACCTGGATGATGTGGACCACTGCTTGGTCAGCGTGCCCCTTGCCTGTAGGGTATCCACCACGGTGACCTCCTCTCCCGGGTTTGGACTGAGCGTGTCCTGAGTCTCCGAGCTCTTCTCAGGGAAGGAATCTGCTCCACCGTTGGTCTCGGTCGCCTCCTCGGCAAACTGGGCCATCTTCTGCGCCAGCGCCAGCTGGGTCTCCAGCTCCAACTGCCGGATATCCTCCATGGTCAGACCGTACCACTCGTCCTGCCAACACCAGGCCTGCCGGTGGGCGCGCACCATCACCTTCCTAAGACCTGCCAAACACAGTTATGTCCATAAGTATTCGGACACCAGCAAACATTGTATTTGTTTAGCAATGCTCATAACTATCACGACGTTCAGCTTCAGGCTGAGGATATTTACATTCAGGAGATTCAGAGCCGTTTCATACAGAGCTCCAGTTTATACCTGGACTAACACACTGCAGCATATCTCCATTCACTGTCTGTTCAGGTAACTACACCTGCAGCCCTGGACACTACTGAAGACACTGGACACTACTGCTGAAGAATACAGCTGTGTTTACCTGTTACTGTATAAATAAACACAAAGAAACCAGTTCTACTGGCAGTGACAGGTGTTCACACCATAACACTACCTCCAGGTGAGGAGCTGTGCGTCAGATCCCAGACTTCATCCCATCATTCTGGTTAAAGTTCAGAAGGTGTTCCAGAACTCAGACTTCTACAGATCTAAATCAGTCTGTCTGACTTTGATGTCTTGTGTTAAACGTTCTGTTCTCTGTTGTTGACTTTAACACTGACTGATAGGAAGCTTTTCTCTTCACCAGAGAGAATTCTTCTCATCCACCAGTTCCATCATCTTCTGGACCACCATACTTCTGCACTGAGCAGATCTTTTCTTTCTTTTGGAGAAACTACCTTATAGTTGGTTGAGCCCACCTTATGCTTTAGACCAGCAGCCCCTTGTCCAGTTATTTCAGAGCCCTTAAAAATGGGGGTGAGCTCATATATTTAGTTTTAACTCCTATATGCTGAGCTGGAAAACATAAATAACAATAACTCTGTCCAAATATTTATGGATCTAAGTTGAATCAATACTACAACAACTGGAAATGCAGAACTAGAAATGTTTGAAATGATTATTACAGATATTAACTGAGTGAACTTTAATTAAATACACTGTCAGCCCTGATTCTGAATCAGTCAGAGTTTATATCTACATTCACACCACACAGCAACACACCACTTATTATTATTATTATTATTATTATTATTATTATTATTATTAGAGTGTAGGATCAACAGTAATAACTCTCATGTGCTGTAAACTGACATGTAATTAATAGAATCTGTCAGAACCTGTCACTGGTTCATCTCTCCAGTTCAAACGCCCAGCACATCACAACATCACACAGGTCTGCTGAGGGTGCAGTGGGGGGATCCCAGTGTCTCAGGGTGGTCCTTCTGGTTCTCTCCTTTTAGATCAGGCTGTTATTTCTTTCATATTCTCTACAGTAACACTCCTGACTTCCTCTCTTTACTCCTCCTGAAATGGTGACTGTCCTCCTGCCTGCTGAACACTGTTAGAAGACCATCAGGACCTCCTCCTCACCATCACGAGCCAGCTCTCCTCTTCATCTGACCTGAACTGCTACACCCTCAGTTACATCACTGTACCATCCAGATGTACCAGCACTGAGATAGGATGGGACTGTTTCAGCTCACGCCCACTTAACATAAAGACTCAGTCAGAGACTGCCTCGGTCAGAGACTGCCTCAGTCAGAGACTGCCTCAGCCAGAGACGACCTCAGCCAGAGACTGCCTCGGTCAGAGACTGCCTCAGCCAGAGACTGCCTCAGTCAGAGACTGCCTCAGCCAGAGACTGCCTCGGTCAGAGACTGCCTCAGCCAGAGACTGCCTCAGTCAGAGACTGCCTCTACCTGTGCAGCTTCTAAAGCTTTGCTATCCAGATTTCAAACGGAGTCTCTTTTCTTTGGTATTTAGTTTAAACTGTAAATACTGTTTGATCAGAGGAGGACGGGTGTCCACTTGTGAGTCTGGTTCCTCCCAAGGTTTCTTCCTCCAGTCTGAGGGAGGTGTTCTTGCTCACTGGGGGGGGGGGTTGGGGGGGGGGTATATGCTGTGACTGTCTGTAAAGCTGCTCTGTGAAGGCGTGCTTGTAAAAAGCGCTACATAAATGAACTTTACGTACCGACATCATGGATGAAGCGCTCGATCTTGGACTGCATGCCCCAGTAGCGGAACTCCACTTTGCAGAGTTTGTAGGCGCACATGACGGGCGACTTGCTGGGGTCCTTCACGAACTCCTCGATCCAGTCGTCGTTCAGAGGCCCGCGGCTGGTTTTCACCGAGCGGTATATGCGAGGATCCTCCTCTGCTTTGTACTCGTGAGGAGGAATCGGGTCCTTCACAATGTCAATGGGATCTGGACAAGAATCCAACACAACAAACTGTAAACAACTTCCAAACTTTACATCTCCTCCAGCCTACAGTACGGATGAGTTCCTCCCTGTTTCAGGAATTCATTTAATCACCAAATCCAGAGTAAATCTTTAATCCATTCAATCAAATGTATATAATCGTGTTTAGTTATTAGAAAAACTATAAAAGCAGTGAGGGACACGGTTTACAACAATATATAAAATAAATTATTTTCATGTGTTAATAATATAATTAATATTAATAATTCCAGCCGCAGAGTGTTCTTTAAAATATGATGAGCAGTCAGGAGTAGGAGAGAGTGAAGAGTCTAAACCTTTACCGTCTGCTCAAAACATATAATTACACTTAATTATTCAATTAAAACTATCTACCCAGGTAACGATCTCTATCTGCACCCACAGCAGCACAGCATGCTAACTGCTTATTCAATGAAAACAGAAGCTGTAAATTAAACTGCAGCTGACCAATCATAACAGAGTAAACACAAACACTCCTCTATAACTGATCTATAATCAAACAAAGACATTTTATTAAATCAATAACTAATCAATCACATCCATTGATATATCAGGAATCTCTACGTACCCAGAGTTCTCTGTCTTCTTTCTACTGGAGGCAGGTTGAAGACGTCGGCCTGGTTTCCTGTGTCAGATTTATAATACGTCTCTATGTCGATTGAGAACTTCTCCACGAACGGACACGTGTACCTGAGAGATAAGATTCCACACGACCAGTCAGTCTCATCAGCTCAGATATTATTATATTTATATATATATATTTATATCCAGTCAGTCTCATTAGCTCAGATATTATTATATTATATATATATATTTATATCCAGCCAGTCTCATTAGCTCAGATATTATTATATTTATATATATATTTATATCCAGTCAGTCTCATTAGCTCAGATATTATTATATATATATATATATATATATTTATATCCAGTCAGTCTCATTAGCTCAGATATTATATATATATATATATATATATATATATATATATATATATATATATATATATATATATATATATATTTATATCCAGTCAGTCTCATTAGCTCAGATATTATTATATTTATATATATATATTTATATCCAGCCAGTCTCATTAGCTCAGATATTATTATATTTATATATATATTTATATCCAGTCAGTCTCATTAGCTCAGATATTATTATATTTATATATATATTTATATCCAGTCAGTCTCATTAGCTCAGATATTATTATATTTATATATATATTTATATCCAGTCAGTCTCATTAGCTCAGATATTATTATATTTATATATATATATATATCCAGTCAGTCTCATTAGCTCAGATATTATTATATTTATATATACATTTATATCCAGTCAGTCTCATTAGCTCAGATATTATTATATTTATATATATATATATTTATATCCAGTCAGTCTCATTAGCTCAGATATTATTATATTTATATATATATTTATATCCAGCCAGTCTCATTAGCTCAGATATTATTATATTTATATATATATTTATATCCAGTCAGTCTCATTAGCTCAGATATTATTATATTTATATATATATATTTATATCCAGTCAGTCTCATTAGCTCAGATATTATTATATTTATATATATATATATATATATATTTATATCCAGTCAGTCTCATTAGCTCAGATATTATTATATTTATATATATATATTTATATCCAGCCAGTCTCATTAGCTCAGATATTATTATATTTATATATATATTTATATCCAGTCAGTCTCATTAGCTCAGATATTATTATATTTATATATATATTTATATCCAGTCAGTCTCATTAGCTCAGATATTATTATATTTATATATATATTTATATCCAGTCAGTCTCATTAGCTCAGATATTATTATATTTATATATATATTTATATCCAGTCAGTCTCATTAGCTCAGATATTATTATATTTATATATACATTTATATCCAGTCAGTCTCATTAGCTCAGATATTATTATATTTATATATATATATTTATATCCAGTCAGTCTCATTAGCTCAGATATTATATATATATATATATATATATATATATATATATATATATATATATATATATATATATATATATATATATATATATATATATCCAGCCAGTCTCATTAGCTCAGATATTATTATATTTATATATATATATATATATTTATATCCAGTCAGTCTCATTAGCTCAGATATTATTATATTTATATATATATTTATATCCAGTCAGTCTCATCAGCTCAGATATTATTATATTTATATATATATATATATTTATATCCAGTCAGTTTCATTAGCACAGATATTATTATATTTATATATATATTTATATCCAGTCAGTCTCATTAGCTCAGATATTATTATATTTATATATATATATTTATATCCAGTCAGTCTCATTAGCTCAGATATTATT
>CM038725.1:583160-610660 GCA_021613375.1 Megaleporinus macrocephalus | reverse complement strand
ATCACACACACGTCCAGCTTCAAACCATCACACACACATCCAGCTTCAAACCACCATCCTCAAACCATCACACACACGTCCAGCTTCAAACCACCATCTTCAAACCATCACACACATGTCCAGCTTCAAACCATCACACGCACGTCCAGCTTCAAACCATCACACACAAGTCCAGCTTCAAACCATCACACACACGTCCAGCTTCAAACCATCACACACACGTCCAGCTTCAAAACATCATACACACGTCCAGCTTCAAACCACCATCTTCAAACCATCACACACACATCCAGCTTCAAAAAATCAAACACAAGTCCAGCTTCAAACATCACACACACGTCCAGCTTCAAAACATCAAACACACGTCCAGCTTCAAACCACCATCTTCAAACCATCACACACACGTCCAACTTCAAACATCACACACACGTCCAGCTTCAAACATCACACACACGTCCAGCTTCAAACATCACACACATGTCCAGCTTCAAACATCACACACACGTCCAGCTTCAAACCACCACACACACATCCAGCTTCAAACCACCATCTTCAAACCATCACACACACGTCCAGCTTCAAACCATCACACACACGTCCAGCTTCAAACATCACACACACGTCCAGCTTCAAACCATCACACACACGTCCAGCTTCAAACCATCACACACACGTCCAGCTTCAAACCATCACACACACTTCCAGCTTCAAACCATCACACACAAATACAGGTTCCAACCATCACACACACGTCCAGCTTCCAACATCACACACACATCCAGCTTCAAACCATCACACACACGTCCAGCTTCGAACCATCACACACACGTCCAGCTTCAAACCATCACACACACGTCCAGCTTCAAACCATCACACACACATCCAGCTTCAAACCACCATCCTCAAACCATCACAAACCTGCTTTTACACCAACAGCTTTTACACCAACAGGTTTTACACCAACGAGTTTTACACTAACCTGCTTTAACACCAACCAGCTTTTACACCAACCAGCTTTTACACCAACCTGCTTTTACACCAACCAGCTTTTACACCAACCAGCTTTTACACCAACATCAGAACACATGCTGTCCTGCTGGTCCTGCTGGTGAGCACGCTGGTCTGTACTGGGTTCCTACAGTATTAAACTCGTGAGTGAGTCTGTAGTGAGTCAGTCAGGTTGGGGTATGTGGTGTGTTCAGTACAAGCAGGTGAATATAAACCTGCAGAGCTTCTCAGTTAGATCAGACTAAAAACTCCAGCTCAGAACTAAACAAGCATCTCCAGCACATCTCAGCAGCCTGACTCGCTCACCTGTCCACAGACAAACTTCCAACATAGCAACTTCACACCAGAAGATAAAAACTTTCTTAACTTTTAATGTAAGCGTTTGGAGCATTTCTATTGGTCCACTCATTATAAAACATTCACAGACATAACGAGCAGCTGCCGTGATAAAAGATTCCCACCACAGCAGAGTGAGCAGACCACAAACCTACAGACCTCCTGGAGCTACAGGAGTTCAACAGGGAGCTGGATTCGTCTGATCTGGCCAGGATGTGGATTCAGCCTTGATCAGAATCAAGTTTTCATAACGCAGACCTGCTGCCGCACTCACACAGCCATGACATCACCTTCACTCTGAGAGCTGAGAGCCTGAGGAGGTCACACGCAGCATGGACGTCCCATCAGGAGCAATGAATGATGCACAACATCTACTCTCGTATATTTCCAACTGACGAAAACTTTAAAAACAATAAGAGCTGGTACTCAGTGTTCCTGGTGATGTACCACCATCGTTACTCAGACGCTTCTTCTTTAAGACTTCTGCAGTTCTCCTCAGCATGCTGGAGATCAGCTTCTGGGCAGAATCTTGAAAGACAGCGACACATCTTCATCTAATCAGTGTTTGTAGATGATCACAGTTTCTGGGTTTTTATTTGTCCACCCTCTTTCTGAGGACTGACCACAGGTTCTCAGTGGGATTGAGATCTGGGGAGGTTCCTGGCCATGGACCCAAAATCTTAGTGTTTTGTTCACTGAGCCACTTGGTCATCAATTTCAGCTCCATCACGCTGGAGGAAGCACTGTACATCTCCAAACTGCTCCTGGATGGTTGAGAGAAGTTGCTCTTGGAAGATGTTCTGATGTGGTTACTTATTCATGTCAGTGAACCCGCTCCCCTGGAGAAGAAGCAACCCCACACAGGAATGGTCTCAGGATGCTTCACTGTTGGCGGGACACAGGACTCATGGTAGAGCTCACGTTTTCTTCTCCAAACAATCATTTCTCCAGATGTTCCAAACAGTCTGAAGGGGCTTCATCAGAGAGAATAACTGGACCCCAGTCCTCTGCAGTCCAATCCCTATATGTCCTGCAGAACGTTAGTCTGTCCTTGATGTTATTCTTGGAGAGAAATGGCTTCTTAGCTGTTCTTCTCGACACCAAGCCGTCCTCCAAAAGCCTTCATCTCACTGTGCATTCAGATGATCTCACATCTGCTCACTGCTGTTCCTGAACGAGCTCTGAACTGATGGTGACCTGATCTCGTAGCTGTGTCCTCTTTAGGAGACGGTCCTGATGCTCGCTTGACTTTCTTGTCCTGAAGCTTCTTCACTGAAGCTGAACCACTCTCCTTCTCTGAAAGTTCCTGATGATTGGATGAAAGGTTGATTGGGGTGTATCTTACAATCTGATCACTCTTCACAATCTAGAGTTAATACAGATCTGAGACAGCAGAGTCTGAGAAAACCCACGACTGTAGTTACAGAGTCATGATCTGAATGTATTGATTGTTATTGATTATTGGTGGTATACGGTAAATAAATATCAGGTGATTTGTTGTCAGTTTTAATGAATTAAATAGTTTAAATTAATAAATGAGGCCGACACTTCACACGTATCTATATATATATATGTATGTGTGTGTGCTGAGGTCTATACGTTGCTGAACTGGGGACGTGTCCTAAATAAGTCTCTATTTTTGTATCACACCAGTTTCTGGAAGTCTATCAGGATCTGGAGGTGAACAGAAGATCATTACAGCATCAGCTCTTCAGCAGACAGACGACTTCCTGTATACGTACAACTGTTACGGTTCTCTCCTCCAGCAGCCGCAGCAGCGCTCGCTCCGTCACGCGATGCTCATGTGGTTATGCTACAACGCTAAACCCTCGGCTGCGGCGTCTCCCCGGGTTACGCTTCTCTGAGCAGTTAAAAATATCTCGCATAAATTAACAGGCAGACTGCTGAAAAACTTCCTGAGACCTGAAACCATGAAGCTCTTTTAGATCCAATCACTTCATAAATTAACAATAACTGATCACCAGCGCAGTGACAGTCCACCACCTTCAATACTCCCTCGATTAAAGGCTCCATTACTGTTGGAGGAGGTATTAAAGGAGCAATATGTATGACTTAAACTGTGTTCTCATTCTCATAGAGTAGGATCAAAAGTGTTGGCTGTTCAGGTGTTCAGGTGTTCAGGTGTTCAGGTGTTCAGTCTCATTGCTACAGGTGTGTATAATCAAGCAGCTAACCCTGCGCTCAGTCGTTCTGAAGAGCTGCTGATCTCCAGCGTGGTCTGTAACAGGATCCACCGTCACAACAAGTCCATCAGTGAAAACTCCTCCCTCCTAGATGTTCCACTATCTTAAATTTGGGGCCACTATAGTATAAATACTAGGTGTTGAGATGATCCAGTAGACTACAATACACAATCTCACCCCTAGAGTTTACACACTGCTCCTTTAAAGACAGAATATTTAAGGAATGTTAAAGCTTTCATTTCCATGAGACCCTGGTCTTCGTGTTTCTGCTGGAATTATGGAGAAACGAAGTTAGAGGAGAAGCGAAACTCAACTCACACAAAGTTTCTGAACGTTTTCACCGTGTGGGAAGCTCCTCAGCCTCCACGCAAAGATTACAGTCAAAGGCAGAAGCTCAGAGAACTGAGTTCTGAGCAACAGGGAGAGAAGATCTTATGTAAGTCACAGAAATAGCTCAAGAAGTGGAAAATAACTGAGGACCACATAACCAGTCCATATTTTGGAAAAATCAATGCATCAGCAGCTGCAACATACAGAACACTAAGCGGAGAGATGAGCGTGAGGAACAGAGTACACTGGAGCATTAATTATAGATAACGATGAGACGCCGTTTATTACTTTCATTAATAATAATCACATTACTGAACATATATAATAGTATAATATAATAACATATGGATAATATCAGTTAGACTCTAATAACAGTGTAATTCAGTCGTTTACATAACAAATCTTTAATATATAACTGCACCTACCAAACGTTTAGCTAACGTTACAGTTCTGATATTATTAATTACTAAAAGTATATGAGGACACAGACCAGCAGCAGTATATGAGTTAATGTATGGACCTGCACAGACACTGCTAGTTCACTGAGGACGTCCTGATTATATCATTTTATTATTTTATGCACCAAAAACAAGCCGTTTTTGTTATTTAAAACTAACATATGCAAACAAGCTCTGCTCTGATTGGCTGCTGGGTATTGTGGCTCGTTGAAAAAGCGGTTTGCGAAAGACGATTCAGTTCAAATGAGAAGCTCCTCTAGTCACCTCGTCAGCAGTCCTGGAGCAGCTTTAATTAGACCTGCACTTAAACTAATCTCCACTAATCACAACACTGAACACAGAGTCGTGCGGAAGGCTTTGATCTGAACTGCATGTTTAATGACTTTAACAAAGATCTTTAATAAAACGAATCATGAAGCATAAAGAAAACTGAGACTCTGAAAACCTGGAGATAAATAAACAGACGCCGCATCATCTGCTGTCCTCTCTCTGAGGTGATACGTCTACACGTCCGTCGTGCTGGAGCACTCGAGATCTGGTTATAAACAAAACAAGAGAGTGAGACTGGCCACGACGTCACCAGACCACTGGTAGAATCTCCAGACGTACATAGATCTAGCTGGACTGCAGTGAAGATCTCAGCAGCTCTTATTACTGTAGAGAACTGGGATGGTGATCTCCTGTACAAACACCATCACATCCATCAGGAACTGCACACACAAGACAAGTTCAGCTTCCTGTTCACAGCTTCTCCTTCACAACTTCTCCTTCCACCTTAAATGGTGCAGCAGTTACCTGGCACCTGAGGCTCCACCATTTAAGGTGGAACTGGGAAAACTGGAACAGGAATCTGAAGAATAGGAAGCTGAATGTGTGAGAAGGTGCTGATCTGATCTGATGCCCGTCTGGACCCAACGCAGCAGCTTTGTATGTATATCGATGGGAAACACCCTGGACAGGCCGCTGGTCCGTCACAGCCAATCAGAACAGGGCAGGATTTGGTTCGTTACACTGTGGCACCAGCACCTCGTCCACACACATCCAGCTCTCTTCACTTCAGTGATCTGTATGAGCGGAGAGTTTCCTACACGCCGTTACTTCCAGCTTTACTGTGTTTAACTAGCCTTCACACCACCTTCCTGTGGAATTCCTGAAATTCCTGGAATTCTCGGCCACAGTGCTAGAACTTAGCAGATTCTAACTCCACCTGAACCTACAGAACACCAGACCTCAGGAACACACTGTTCCCAAACTCATCAGACTGACTCTCAGGATTCCTTACACAGACATCCCGGTTTCAGCAATTCCCTCTACCTCCATAAGTGCTCCGAGTAACGTTGCTATGGTGATCTGAGGTTCTTTAGCATGTGACTGTTGAGAGAAAGAGCCAAAAAAAGGTTCATCTCATCTCCACCTCCTGTTACACTGTGTTCCAACCATCACTGTGAACCCAAACCGCTACGTTAGGTGCTGAGATGTAAAAGGTAGGAGCTTGTGAGGAGTTTCACCTCCTAAAGCAGGAGAACTCAGAGACCCTCTGAACACACTGAGAATTCTCTTAGCTCAGAAACTGGAGCACGTATAACCCAGTTTGAGTTTAGCTCTCTAAATTCACCCACTAGGTGGACATTCCCTTCAACCCAGTGGCCTAGACGTTCACTATAATATACTATATACACTCCGAACTCTAATCATCACCGAAACACAACGAAACACAAGTGTCTCCAAAGCGTCTTCACAGGAGAGACCAACTCCGTCACTACCGTCAGTGTGAGTGGAAACACAGAGGCTTAGTTAGAAGTAAAGTTGGAGCGTTCCTATTGGTCCACTCATCATTACCTGTCATCATTACCTGTCATCATAACCTGTCACTAGAGAAACAGAGATGTTGTGTTTAAATCTAAATGAAATAAACACTTTTTGATCAGATAAACACTCTTACACCCAGCTGTTCACTCTTCACTCTTCAGTTACACGTGTGTGTTTAAAAGGCTGATTAATAGATTTGCTGATTAGTTGATAAACTATAGAATAAACTGAGGCTGGTCAGTGTTTGTGTGGAGTTGGACTCCTCTGAGGCTGGTCAGTGTTTGTGAGGAGTTGGACTCCTCTGAGGCTGGTCAGTGTTTGTGTGGAGTTGGACTCCTCTGGGGCTGGTCAGTGTTTGTGTGGAGTTGGACTCCTCTGAGGCTGGTCAGTGTTTGTGTGGAGTTGGACTCCTCTGAGGCTGGTCAGTGTTTGTGAGGAGTTAGACTCCTCTGAGGCTGGTCAGTGTTTGTGAGGAGTTGGACTCCTCTGAGGCTGGTCAGTGTTTGTGAGGAGTTGGACTCCTCTGAGGCTGGTCAGTGTTTGTGAGGAGTTGGACTCCTCTGGGGCTGGTCAGTGTTTGTGAGGAGTTGGACTCCTCTGGGGCTGGTCAGTGTTTGTGAGGAGTTGGACTCCTCTGGGGCTGGTCAGTGTTTGTGTGGAGTTGGACTCCTCTGGGGCTGGTCAGTGTTTGTGAGGAGTTGGACTCCTCTGAGGCTGGTCAGTGTTTGTGTGGAGTTGGACTCCTCTGAGGCTGGTCAGTGTTTGTGTGGAGTTGGACTCCTCTGAGGCTGGTCAGTGTTTGTGAGGAGTTGGATTCCTCTGAGGCTGGTCAGTGTTTGTGAGGAGTTGGACTCCTCTGAGGCTGGTCAGTGTTTGTGTGGAGTTGGACTCCTCTGGGGCTGGTCAGTGTTTGTGTGGAGTTGGACTCCTCTGAAGCTGGTCAGTGTTTGTGAGGAGTTGGACTCCTCTGAGGCTGGTCAGTGTTTGTGTGGAGTTGGACTCCTCTGGGGCTGGTCAGTGTTTGTGTGGAGTTGGACTCCTCTGAGGCTGGTCAGTGTTTGTGAGGAGTTAGACTCCTCTGAGGCTGGTCAGTGTTTGTGAGGAGTTGGACTCCTCTGAGGCTGGTCAGTGTTTGTGAGGAGTTGGACTCCTCTGAGGCTGGTCAGTGTTTGTGAGGAGTTGGACTCCTCTGGGGCTGGTCAGTGTTTGTGTGGAGTTGGACTCCTCTGAGGCTGGTCAGTGTTTGTGTGGAGTTGGACTCCTCTGAGGCTGGTCAGTGTTTGTGTGGAGTTGGACTCCTCTGAGGCTGGTCAGTGTTTGTGTGGAGTTGGACTCCTCTGAGGCTGGTCAGTGTTTGTGTGGAGTTGGACTCCTCTGAGGCTGGTCAGTGTTTGTTTAGAGTTTTGCTCCTCTGAGGCTGGTCAGTGTTTGTGAGGAGTTGGACTCCTCTGAGGCTGGTCAGTGTTTGTGAGGAGTTGGACTCCTCTGGGGCTGGTCAGTGTTTGTGTGGAGTTGGACTCCTCTGGGGCTGGTCAGTGTTTGTGTGGAGTTGGACTCCTCTGAGGCTGGTCAGTGTTTGTTTAGAGTTTTGCTCCTCTGAGGCTGGTCAGTGTTTGTGTGGAGTTGGACTCCTCTGAAGCTGGTCAGTGTTTGTGAGGAGTTGGACTCCTCTGAGGCTGGTCAGTGTTTGTGAGGAGTTGGACTCCTCTGGGGCTGGTCAGTGTTTGTGTGGAGTTGGACTCCTCTGAGGCTGGTCAGTGTTTGTGAGGAGTTGGACTCCTCTGAGGCTGGTCAGTGTTTGTTTAGAGTTTTGCTCCTCTGAGGCTGGTCAGTGTTTGTGAGGAGTTGGACTCCTCTGAGGCTGGTCAGTGTTTGTTTAGAGTTTTGCTCCTCTGAGGCTGGTCAGTGTTTGTTTAGAGTTTTGCTCCTCTGAGGCTGGTCAGTGTTTGTGTGGAGTTGGACTCCTCTGAGGCTGGTCAGTGTTTGTTTAGAGTTTTGCTCCTCTGAGGCTGGTCAGTGTTTACAGTCTGTGATACGTTCAGCTAACGTTCTGATCTAACATTTCTATAACTGCACGTCTCAAACTACACACTCACACTGAGCCGCCTGGACGTCTCTGACCTCCACGTCCTGTTACAGCATCTGAAAAAAAAAAATATTATTATTAACATATTTTACTGACCAACATACGTACACTATACACTCAGTTTATATACAATTACAACTCTATATATACACCACTCTATATATACACCACTCTGTATATACACCACTCTGTATATACACCACTCTATATATACACCACTCTGTATATACACCACTCTATATATACACCACTCTGTATATACACCACTCTGTATATACACCACTCTATATATACACCACTCTATATATACACCACTCTGTATATACACCACTCTGTATATACACCACTCTATATATACACCACTCTATATATACACCACTCTGTATATACACCACTCTGTATAAACACCACTCTATATATACACCACTCTGTATATACACCACTCTGTATATACACCACTCTATATATACACCACTCTATATATACACCACTCTCTATATATACACCACTCTATATATATACACCACTCTATATATACACCACTCTATATATACACCACTCTGTATATACACCACTCTATATATACACCACTCTATATATATACACCACTCTATATATACACCACTCTATATATACACCACTCTATATATGTACACCACTCTATATATACACCACTCTATATATACACCACTCTGTATATACACCACTCTATATATACACCACTCTATATATACACCACTCTATATATACACCACTCTCTATATACACCACTCTATATATATACACCACTCTGTATATACACCACTCTGTATATACACCACTCTATATATACACCACTCTATATATACACAACTCTCTATATATACACCACTCTATATATATACACCACTCTATATATACACCACTCTATATATACACCACTCTGTATATACACCACTCTATATATACACCACTCTATATATATACACCACTCTATATATACACCACTCTATATATACACGACTCTGTATATACACCACTCTATATATACACCACTCTATATATACACCACTCTGTATATATACACCACTCTATATATACACCACTCTCTATATACACCACTCTATATATATACACCACTCTGTATATACACCACTCTGTATATACACCACTCTATATATACACCACTCTGTATATACACCACTCTATATATACACCACTCTATATATATACACCACTCTGTATATACACCACTCTATATATACACCACTCTGTATATACACCACTCTATATATACACCACTCTATATATATACACCACTCTATATATACACCACTCTCTATATACACCACTCTATATATATACACCACTCTGTATATACACCACTCTGTATATACACCACTCTATATATACACCACTCTGTATATACACCACTCTATATATACACCACTCTATATATATACACCACTCTGTATATACACCACTCTATATATACACCACTCTGTATATACACCACTCTATATATACACCACTCTATATATATACACCACTCTGTATATACACCACTCTGTATATACACCACTCTGTATATACACCACTCTATATATACACAACTCTATATATATACACCACTCTGTATATACACAACTCTATATATATACACCACTCTCTATATACACCACTCTATATATATACACCACTCTATATATACACCACTCTGTATATACACAACTCTATGTATACACCACTCTATATATACACCACTCTGTATATACACCACTCTATATATACACCACTCTATATATACACCACTCTATATATATACACCACTCTGTATATACACCACTCTCTATATACACCACTCTATATATATACACCACTCTATATATACACCACTCTATATATACACAACTCTCTATATATACACCACTCTATATATATACACCACTCTATATATACAC
Source organism: Megaleporinus macrocephalus (assembly GCA_021613375.1). NCBI lineage: Eukaryota > Metazoa > Chordata > Actinopteri > Characiformes > Anostomidae > Megaleporinus > Megaleporinus macrocephalus. The sequence goes on along the minus strand of CM038725.1, from coordinate 600,489 downwards.
CACTCTATATATACACAACTCTGTATATACACCACTCTATATATACACCACTCTATATATACACAACTCTGTATATACACCACTCTATATATACACCACTCTATATATATACACCACTCTCTATATATACACCACTGTATATATACACCACTCTATATATACACAACTCTGTATATACACCACTCTATATATACACCACTCTGTAAATACACCACTCTATATATATACACCACTCTATATATACACCACTCTCTATATACACCACTCTGTATATACACCACTCTCTATATATACACGACTGTATATATACACCACTCTATATATACACCACTCTATATATGCACCACTCTATATATACACCACTCTATATATACACCACTCTATATATATATATACACCACTCTGTATATACACCACTCTATATATACACCACTCTATATATATACACCACTCTGTATATACACCACTCTATATATATATACACCACTCTGTATATACACCACTCTATATATATACACCACTCTGTATATACACCACTCTATATATATATACACCACTCTGTATATACACCACTCTATATATATACATACACCACTCTGTACATATACATACACCACTCTATATATATACATACACCACTCTGTACATATACATACACCACTCTATATATACATAGAGTTTAAACAGTGTTTATACAGTGTTAATAGAGTTTATACAGTGCTTAAAGTGTTTATAGAGTTTTTACAGTGTTTATACAGAATTTATAGAGTTTTTACAGTGTTTATACAGAGTTTATAGAGTTTATACAGTTTATACAGTGTTTAAACAGTGTTTATAGAGTTTATACAGTGTTTATACAGAGTTTATACAGTTTATAGAGTTTTTACAGTGTTTATACAGTGTTTATACAGTGTTTATAGAGTTCATAAAGAGTTTATAGAAGTTAGACAGTGTTTATACAGAGTTTATAGAGTTTATAAAGAGTTTATAGTTAATAAAGAGTTTATAGAGTTTATACAGAGTTTATAGAGTTTATACAGTGTTTATAAAGAGTTTATAGAGTTTATAAAGAGTTTATAGAGTTTATACAGAGTTTATAGAAGTTAGACAGTGTTTATACAGAGTTTATAGAGTTTATAAAGAGTGTATAGAGTTTATACAGACGGCTGAATGAAGTTTACTCGGTAGGCTCCGTATAAACCGGTGATATAAAACTGCTCACTGAATTAATGACGTGAGGTGATAAACACAGAGGATCAGGTTAAGCCTCTCAGGTTAAAACCCAATCTGCTAATGGAGCTCAGTACCGACCCAGCGGGACTAAGAATTCCACACAGACCCTCTCATCTGGTACCAACTCAGACTGGACTCTACGCTGTAGAAATCTCTGGTATAAACTCTGTGGTCAGCTAGGAGGGGCTGGGCGGGTAGTCCCAGCTTTAGTTCTGACTTACAGTTCACACACAAAGTCCAACTCAAACCCAACACACACAACTCATAAAGTTTACACACACACACACACACACACACACACACACACACACACACACACATTTAAATATATTTGTAATATTTTCTTAATAGATTCTTAATATTTCAGGTATTATATCACAAGTATAGGATATACTACACCTGCAAGATGCTCCTGAGTTGTGAATAGAGCACACTGACTGAGCACTGCTGAAGAACTCGTAACAAGTTTACACCCCGTTACTGAGCTGAGTGGTGTACTGAGCTAACCCAGTACATCACTTCTGTACACTACTGCCAGGCAGGTGGGTCACACAGCCAAAACCAAGAAGGTCACCCGCTGGACACTGCGTCACCAAAGACACACACACTGTATATGTAGAACATCAGAGAACAATTTAAATACTGATTAAATACTGAATAAATACTGAGTACATATTGTGTAAATATTGAGTACATACTGAGTACAAACTGAGTAAATACTAAGTAAATACTGAGTACATACTGAGTTAATACTGAGTACATAATGAATAAATACTGAGTACATACTGAGTAAATACTGAGTACATACTGAGTACATAGTGACTACATACTGAGTACATAATGATTACATACTGAGTACATACTGAATAAATACCAAGTAAATACTGAGTACATAATAAGTACATACTGAATAAATACTGAGTACATACTGAGTAAATACTGAGTACATACTGAGTAAATACTGAATAAATACTGAATAAATACTAAGTAAAAACTGAGTAAATACTAAATAAATACAGAGTAAATACAGATTACACACAGAGTAAATACAGAGTAAATACTGAATAAATACAGACTATGGTGCCTCCTCTGCCTCCTCGTCCTCTCTGGGACAAACTTGAGCAGATGTTTCGTAAGCAAACCGACCACAAACACAAATACCTCCACATCAGAAACACCTTTGATCTTCTACCTGCACAGAAATCAAAAGCATATGAAGGTGGAGTAAACGACTGACGTCCAGTATACTACTGAACTAGCTTAGCACCTGCTCTGATCAATAAGAGAGAGAGAAAGAGACAGAAACAGAGAGAGTGAGAGAGAGTGAGAGAGAGAGAGTGAGAGAGTGAGAGACTGAGAGAGAGACAGAGTGAGTGAGAGAGTGAGTGAGAGAGAGAGACTGAGAGATATATATATATATATATACTATTCTATACTGCAATATACTATACTGTACAGTACTATACTATATTATACTGCACTTACACTTATACTATACTGTACTATACTATACTGTACTATACTATATTATACTGTACTATACTATACTATACTATACTGTACTATACTATATTATACTGCACTTACACTTATACTATACTGTACTATACTATACTGTACTATACTATACTATACTATATTATACTGCACTTACACTTATACTATACTGTACTATACTATACTATACTATACTGTACTATACTATATTATACTACACTTACACTTATACTATACTGTACTATACTATACTATACTATACTATATTATACTGTACTATACTATACTATACTATACTATACTGCACTATACTATATTATACTGCACTTACACTTATACTATACTGTACTATACTATACTGTACTATACTATATTATACTGCACTTACACTTATACTATACTGTACTATACTATACTAAACTGTACTATACTGTACTATACGATATTATACTGCACTTACACTTATACTATACTGTACTATACTATACTGTACTATACTATATTATACTGCACTTACACTTATACTATACTGTACTATACTATACTATACTGTACTATACTGTACTATACTATATTATACTGCACTTACACTTATACTATACTGTACTATACTATACTGTACTATACTATATTATACTGCACTTACACTTATACTATACTGTACTATACTATACTATACTGTACTATACTATATTATACTGCACTTACACTTATACTATACTGTACTATACTATACTGTACTATACTATACTATACTATATTATACTGCACTTACACTTATACTATACTGTACTATACTATACTATACTATACTGTACTATACTATATTATACTGCACTTACACTTATACTATACTGTACTATACTATACTATACTATATTATACTGCACTTACACTTATACTATACTGTACTATACTATACTGTACTATACTGTACTATACTATATTATACTGCACTTACACTTATACTATACTGTACTATACTATAGTATAATATACTATACTGTACTATACTATATTATACTGCACTTACACTTATACTATACTATACTATACTATACTGTACTATACTATATTATATTGCACTTACACTTATACTATACTGTACTATACTATACTGTACTATACTATACTGTACTATATTATACTGCACTTACACTTATACTATACTGTACTATACTATACTATACTATATTATACTGCACTTACACTTATACTATACTGTACTATACTATACTATACTGTACTATACTATATTATACTGCACTTACACTTATACTATACTATACTGTACTATACCATATTATATTGCACTTACACTTATACTATACTGTACTATACTATACTATACTATACTGTACTATACAATATACTGCACTTACACTTATACTATACTATACTATACTATACTGTACTATACTATACTATACTATATTATATTGCACTTACACTTATACTATACTATACTATACTATACTGTACTATACTATATTATACTGCACTTAAACTTATACTATACTATACTATACTGTACTATACTATATTATACTGTACTATATTATACTGCACTTACACTTATACTATACTGTACTATACTATACTGTACTATATTATACTGTACTGTACTATACTATACTATACTATACTGTACTATACTATATTATACTGCACTTACACTTATACTATACTGTACTATACTATACAGTACTATATTATACTGTACTATACTATACTATACTGTACTATACTATATTATACTGCACTTACACTTATACTATACTATACTATATTATACTGTACTATACTATATTATACTGCACTACACTACTCTACACTATACTATACTGTACTATACTATACTATACTATATTATACTGCACTTACACTTATACTATACTGTACTATACTATACTGTACTATACTATATTATACTGTACTATATTATACTGCACTTACACTTATACTATACTGTACTATACTATACTGTACTATATTATACTGTACTATACTATACCATACTGTACTATACTATATTATACTGCACTTACACTTATACTATACTGTACTATACTATACTGTACTATATTATACTGTACTATACGATACTGTACTATACTATATTATACTGCACTTACACTTATACTATACTATATTATACTACACTACACTACACTATACTATACAGTACTATATTATACTGTACTATACAATACTGTACTATATTATATTATACTGCACTTACACTTATACTATACTATATTATATTATACTGTACTATACTATATTATACTACACTACACTACACTACACTATATTATACAGTACTATATTATACTGTACTATACAATACTGTACTATACTATATTATACTGCACTTACACTTATACTATACTATATTATACTGTACTATACTATATTATACTACACTACACTACACTATATTATACTGTACTATATTATACTGTACTATACGATACTGTACTATACTATATTATACTGCACTTACACTTATACTATACTGTACTATATTATACTGTACTATACTATATTATACTGCACTTACACTTATACTATACTGTACTATATTATACTGTACTATACTATATTATACTGCACTTACACTTATACTATACTATACTATATTATACTGTACTATACTATATTATACTGCACTTACACTTATACTATACTGTACTATACTATACTGTACAATACTATATTATACTGCACTTACACTTATACTATACTGTACTATATTATACTGTACTATATTATACTGTACTATACGATACTGTACTATACTATATTATACTGCACTTACACTTATACTATACTGTACTATATTATACTGTACTATACTATATTATACTACACTACACTACACTATATTATACTGTACTATATTATACTTTACTATACGATACTGTACTATACTATATTACACTGCACTTACACTTATACTATACTGTACTATACGATACTGTACTATACTATATTATACTACACTTACACTTATACTATACTATACTATATTATACTGTACTATACTATATTATACTGTACTATATTATACTGCACTTACACTTATACTATACTGTACTATACGATACTGTACTATACTATATTATACTACACTTACACTTATACTATACTATACTATATTATACTGTACTATACTATATTATACTACACTTACACTTATACTATACTATACTATATTATACTGTACTATACTATATTATACTACACTACACTACACTATACTATACTGTATTATACTATACTATATTGGTGTTTTCACCAACTAGAACAACGCTTTCTTAACGTCATCCAAACTTACACCACCAACCCTGTTTCACCAGGTGATACTGCAGAAGAACCAATAAAAACTGATCAATAAAAACTGATCAATAAAAACTGATCAATCAAACATTTTTAATAAATCCAGAGAAATATGGTTATGTTTTTAAAGATGTCTAAACGTGTGGGTGTGGTCGTGCGGTCAGCTGCTGCTAATGCGCTCAACACTCCGCACCCCGGTTCCTGACCAGCAGTAGAGGACAGGAGGACGAGCAGGACAGCTCAGACTCCCAGTGACGGGGACACGTGTCCTGTGGCGGGACGGCAACGGGGTCCTGCAGTTACCCAGCCTGTACGTTCTACTGTATTCCAGCACACCTGATACAGGAGTGGGTCCTGCACAGTATACACAACCCAACACAGTATACACAACTCCAACACAGTACACAACTCCAACACAGTATACACAACCCAACACAGTATACACAACCCAACACAGTACACACAACTCGAACACAGTATACACAACCCAACACAGTATACACAACCCAACACAGTACACACAACTCCAACACAGTACACAACTCCAACACAGTATACACAACCCAACACAGTATACACAACCCAACACAGTATACACAACCCAACACAGTACACAACTCCAACACAGTACACAACTCCAACACAGTATACACAACCCAACACAGTATACACAACTCCAACACAGTACACAACTCCAACACAGTATACACAACCCAACACAGTATACACAACCCAACACAGTATACACGACTCCAACACAGTACACAACTCCAACACAGTACACAACTCCAACACAGTATACACAACCCAACACAGTATACACAACCCAACACAGTATACACAACCCAACACAGTATACACAACTCCAACACAGTACACAACTCCAACACAGTATACACAACCCAACACAGTATACACAACCCAACACAGTATACACGACTCCAACACAGTACACAACTCCAACACAGTACACAACTCCAACGCAGTATACACAACCCAACACAGTATACACAACCCAACACAGTATACACAACCCAACACAGTATACACAACTCCAACACAGTACACAACTCCAACACAGTATACACAACCCAACACAGTATACACAACCCAACACAGTATACACGACTCCAACACAGTACACAACTCCAACACAGTACACACAACCCAACACAGTATACACAACCCAACACAGTATACACAACTCCAACACAGTACACAACTCCAACACAGTATACACAACCCAACACAGTATACACAACCCAACACAGTATACACAACTCCAACACAGTATACACAACCCAACACAGTATACACAACCCAACACAGTACACAACCCAACACAGTACACACAACTCCAACACAGTACACAACTCCAACACAGTATACACAACCCAACACAGTATACACAACCCAACACAGTATACACAACTCCAACACAGTACACAACTCCAACACAGTATACACAACCCAACACAGTATACACAACCCAACACAGTACACACAACTCCAACACAGTATACACAACCCAACACAGTACACACAACTCCAACACAGTACACAACTCCAACACAGTATACACAACCCAACACAGTATACACAACCCAACACAGTATACACAACCCAACACAGTATACACAACTCCAACACAGTACACAACTCCAACACAGTATACACAACCCAACACAGTATACACAACTCCAACACAGTACACAACTCCAACACAGTATACACAACCCAACACAGTATACACAACCCAACACAGTACACACAACTCCAACACAGTATACACAACCCAACACAGTATACACAACCCAACACAGTACACACAACTCCAACACAGTATACACAACCCAACACAGTATACACAACCCAACACAGTACACAACTCAACACAGTATATACAACCCAACACAGTATATACAACCCAACACAGTATATACAACTCCAACACAATATACACAACCCAACACAGTATACACAACCCAACACAGTATACACAACTCCAACACAGTACACAACTCAACACAGTATACACAACCCAACACAGTACACAACTCAACACAGTATATACAACCCAACACAGTATATACAACCCAACACAGTATACACAACCCAACACAGTATATACAACCCAACACAGTATACACAACCCAACACAGTATATACAACTCCAACACAGTATATACAACCCAACGCAGTATACACAACCCAACGCAGTATACACAACCCAACACAGTATATACAACCCAACACAGTATACACAACTCCAACACAGTATATACAACCCAACACAGTATACACAACTCCAACACAGTATACACAACCCAACACAGTATACACGATTCCAACACAGTATACACAACCCAACACAGTACACAACCCAACACAGTATATACAACCCAACACAGTATACACAACTCCAACATAGTATACACAACCCAACACAGTATACACAACTCAACAGAGTATATACAACTCCAACACAGTATACGCAACCCAACACAGTATATGCAACCCAACACAGTATACACAACTCCAGCACAGTATATACAACCCAACACAGTATACACAACCCAACACAGTATACACAACTCCAACACAGTATACACAACCCAACACAGTATACACAACTCCAACACAGTATACACAACCCAACACAGTATACACAACCCAACACAGTACACAACCCAACACAGTATACACAACCCAACACAGTACACAACCCAACACAGTATACACAACTCCAACACAGTATATACAACCCAACACAGTACACAACCCAACAAAGTACAAAAAACCCAACACAGTAAACAACCCAACACAGTATACACAACCCAACACAGAACACACAACCCAACACAGTACACAACCCAACACAGTATACACAACCCAACACAGTACACACAACTCCAACACAGTATACACAACCCAACACAGTATACACAACCCAACACAGTATATACAACCCAACACAGTACACAACTCAACACAGTATATACAACCCAACACAGTATACACAACCCAACACAGTATACACAACCCAACACAGTATACACAACTCAACACAGTACATACAACCCAACACAGTACACACAACCCAACACAGTATACACAACCCAACACAGTATACACAACTCAACACAGTATATACAACCCAACACAGTATACACAACCCAACACAGTATACACAACCCAACACAGTATACACAACCCAACACAGTACACAACTCAACACAGTATATACAACCCAACACAGTATATACAACTCCAACACAGTATATACAACCCAACACAGTATACACAACCCAACGCAGTACACAACTCAACACAGTATACACAACCCAACACAGTACACAACTCAACACAGTATATAAAACCCAACACAGTATATACAACCCAACGCAGTATACACAACCCAACACAGTATACACAACCCAACACAGTATATACAACGCAACACAGTATACACAACTCCAACACAGTATATACAACCCAACACAGTATACACAACTCCAACACAGTATACACAACCCAACACAGTATACACAATTCCAACACAGTATACACAACCCAACACAGTACACAACCCAACACAGTATATACAACCCAACACAGTATACACAACTCCAACACAGTATACACAACCCAACACAGTATACACAACTCAACAGAGTATATACAACTCCAACACAGTATACACAACCCAACACAGTATATGCAACCCAACACAGTATACACAACTCCAGCACAGTATACACAACCCAACACAGTATACACAACTCCAACACAGTATACACAACCCAACACAGTATACACAACTCCAACACAGTATATACAACCCAACACAGTACACAAACCAACAAAAGTACAAAAAAACCCAACACAGTACACAACCCAACACAGTATACACAACCCAACACAGAACACACAACCCAACACAGTACACAACCCAACACAGTATATACAACCCAACACAGTACACAACCCAACACAGTATATACAACCCAACACAGTATACACAACCCAACACAGTATACATAACTCCAACACAGTATACACAACCCAACACAGTATACACAACCCAACACAGTACACAACCCAACACAGTATACACAACTCCAACACAGTATATACAACCCAACACAGTACACAACCCAACACAGTATACACAACCCAACACAGTATACACAACTCAACACAGTATATACAACCCAACACAGTACACACAACCCAACACAGTATACACAACCCAACACAGTATACACAACTCAACACAGTATATACAACCCAACACAGTATACACAACCCAACACAGTACACACAACCCAACACAGTATACACAACCCAACACAGTATACACAACTCAACACAGTATATACAACCCAACACAGTACACAACTCAACACAGTCTATACAACCCAACACAGTATATACAACTCCAACACAGTATACACAACCCAACACAGTATACACAACCCAACACAGTACACAACTCAACACAGTATACACAACCCAACACAGTACACAACTCAACACAGTATATAAAACCCAACACAGTATATACAACCCAACGCAGTATACACAACCCAACACAGTATACACAACCCAACACAGTATATACAACGCAACACAGTATACACAACTCCAACACAGTATATACAACCCAACACAGTATACACAACTCCAACACAGTATACACAACCCAACACAGTATACACAATTCCAACACAGTATACACAACCCAACACAGTACACAACCCAACACAGTATATACAACCCAACACAGTATACACAACTCCAACACAGTATACACAACCCAACACAGTATACACAACTCAACAGAGTATATACAACTCCAACACAGTATACACAACCCAACACAGTATATGCAACCCAACACAGTATACACAACTCCAGCACAGTATATACAACCCAACACAGTATACACAACCCAACACAGTATACACAACTCCAACACAGTATACACAACCCAACACAGTATACACAACCCAACACAGTATACACAACTCCAACACAGTATACACAATCCAACACAGTATACACAACTCCAACACAGTATATACAACCCAACACAGTATACACAACTCCAACACAGTATACACAACCCAACACAGTATACACAACCCAACACAGTATACACAACTCCAACACAGTATACACAATCCAACACAGTATACACAACTCCAACACAGTATACACAATCCAACACAGTATACACAACTCCAACACAGTATATACAACCCAACACAGTACACAACCCAACAAAGTACAAACAAACCCAACACAGTACACAACCCAACACAGTATACACAACCCAACACAGAACACACAACCCAACACAGTACACAACCCAACACAGTATATACAACCCAACACAGTATACACAACCCAACACAGTATACATAACTCCAACACAGTATACACAACCCAACACAGTATACACAACCCAACACAGTACACAACCCAACACAGTATACACAACTCCAACACAGTATACATAACTCCAACACAGTATACACAACCCAACACAGTATACACAACCCAACACAGTACACAACCCAACACAGTATACACAACTCCAACACAGTATATACAACCCAACACAGTACACAACCCAACACAGTATACACAACCCAACACAGTACACAACCAAACACAGTATACACAACCCAACACAGTATACACAACTCCAACACAGTATACACAACCCAACACAGTATACACAACTCCAACACAGTATACACAACCCAACACAGTACACAACCCAACACAGTATACACAATTCCAACACAGTATACACAACCCAACACAGTATACACAATTCCAACACTTTATACACAACCCAACACAGTACACAACCCAACACAGTATGCACAACTCCAACACAGTATACACAACCCAACACAGTATACACAACTCAACACAGTATATACAACCCAACACAGTATACACAACTCCAACACTGTATATACAACCCAACACAGTATACACAACCCAACACAGTATACAACTCCAACACAGTACACACAACCCAACACAGTATACACAACCCAACACAGTATACACAACTCCAACACAGTATACACAACCCAACACAGTACACAACCCCAACACAGTATACACAACCCAACACAGTACACAACCCAACACAGTATACACAACCCAACACAGTATACACAATTCCAACAAAGTACACAAAATGCAACACAGTATACACAACCCAACACAGTATACACAACCCAACACAGTATATACAACCCAACACAGTACACACAACCCAACACAGTATACACAACCCAACACAGTACACACAACTCCAACACAGTATACACAACCCAACACAGTATACACAACCCCAACAGAGTACACACAACCCAACACAGTACACACAACCCAACACAGTATACACAACCCAACACAGCATACACAACCCAACACAGTACACACAACCCAACACAGTACACACAACCCAACACAGTATACACAATCCAACACAGTATACACAACCCAACACAGTACACACACCCCAACACAGTACACACAACTCCAACAAAGTATATACAACCCAACACAGTATACACAACCCAACACAGTATACACAACCCAACACAGTATACACAACCCAACACAGTACACACAACCCAACACAGTACACACAACACGACACAGTATACACAACCCAACACAGTATACACAACCCAACACAGTATACACAACCCAACACAGTATACACAACCCAACAAAGTATACACAACTCCAACACAGTATACACAACCCAACACAGTATACACAACCAACACAGTACACACAAACAAATACAGTACACACAGTATACACAACCCAACACAGTATACAAATCCCCAATATAGAATACACAACTCAATACAGTATACACAACCCAACACAGTATACATAGAATACACAACCCAACACAGTATACACAACCCAACACAGTATACATAGAATACACAACCCAACACAGTATACACAACCCAACACAGTACACACAACCCAACACAGTACACACAGTATACAGAACCCAACACAGCATAGAAATCCCCAACACAGTATACACAACCCAACACAGTACACACAACCCAGCACAGTATACACAACCCAACACAGTACACACAACCCAACACAGTATACACAACCCAACACAGTACACACAACCCAACACAGCATACAAATCTCCAACACAGTACACACAACCCAGCACAGTATACACAACCCAACACAGTACACACAACCCAACACAGTATACACAACCCAACACAGTACACACAACCCAACACAGCATACAAATCTCCAACACAGTATACACAATCCAACACAGTACACAACCCAACACAGTATACACAACCCAACACAGTACACACAACCCAACACAGTATACACAACCCAACACAGTACACACAACCCAACACAGCATACAAATCTCCAACACAGCATACAAATCTCCAACACAGTATACACAAACCAACACAGTACACACGACACGACACAGTATACACAACCCAACACAGTACACACAACCCAACACAGTATACACAACCCAACACAGTATACACAACCCAACAAAGCATACACAACTCCAACACAGTACACACAACCCAACACAGTATACACAACCAAACAAAGTACACACAACCAAACACAGTACACACAGTATACACAACCCAACACAGTATACAAATCCCCAATATAGTATACACAACCCAACACAGTATACACAACCCAACACAGTATACATAGAATACACAACCCAACACAGTATACACAACCCAACACAGTATACATAGAATACACAACCCAACACACTATACACAACCCAACACACTATACACAACCCAACACACTATACACAACTCAACACACTATACACAACCCAACACAGTATACACAACCCAACACAGTATACATAGAATACACAACCCAACACAGTATACACAACCCAACACAGTATACATAGAATACACAACCCAACACAGTATACACAACCCAACACAGTATACATAGAATACACAACCCAACACACTATACACAACCCAACACACTATACACAACCCAACACACTATACACAACTCAACACACTATACACAACCCAACACAGTATACACAACCCAACACAGTATACATAGAATACACATCCCAACACACTATACACATCCCAACGAAGTATATCCTACCTTCTGCAGATGTTCTTTAACTGATTTACGTCTCTGACACAGAAGAATGCAGACTCTCACAGTTGTGTTTTAACTGTCGATCAGTGGCCACGCCAGCAGTGAGGACTGTACTGGGTAAAGGGGACGTCCAAATATTTTTAAAGTTTCTGCTTAATTGAACAGTCGAGACTTAAACAGAGTCGTTCAGTTATTCAGAGGTACTGCAGACACAGTGGTGGTAATAAGAACCAGACATTAGAGTTAATGGCTCACAGATCACAGACAGTCTTACGCAGGGATAATAATAATAATAATAATAATAATAATAATAATAATAACATCTTGAGCAGTTTAAATGCAGTAAAGGCTTCTGTGAGTGTGCACTAGTGTGGAGATTGTATGTTATACTATGTTTATATACAATATCTGCAGTGACGCTGTATGTTTATTACAGTGGATCGTTTCTCTCGCCCCCTGCTGGCCACGCTGATGAAGGGTAACTAAGAAAGTAATCCTACATTAAGATGTTTTTTCACTGAGATCCACGTCTCATTTACTGTGTTTACAGTCCGTCTGGCTGCGTATTAATAATTAATACCTGCTTTATTTCTGAGTTTTAAACTCATTTTCTCTGCAGCCTCACTCACATTTACAGAGCAACCAGTTTAGAGACCCTGAAACACAGGCGGGTCACAAGAACCCAATTCTTACAGCACTTCCTGTTTTGTCACGAATAGGAAGCGATAAGAATCTGTACGCTGTGCTTCAGCACTCAGACAGCAGCAGAGGGTTAAACACACACACACACACACACACGCACACACACACACACACAGCCACGTCTTCTCTACACCATCTCACACCATCTCACTGATCCACAGAGAGAGTGCACACAGTGCTACACCAGAAGATTTCAAACAACTCAAATATACACACACACACACACACACACACAACTGCTCACAAGTCACATATGCTGATAGTGTAAAAGTGTGTATCTGATCATTAAGTGTCTGATCACCAGTAAGAACAGCAGATCTGAAGTAGAAAGAAGTAGATCAGATCTTGATCCAGTTTGAAGAACAAAGTTAGGTTCCAGATTTCTCCTGGACGCCCCAGACATTGTATGAATGTGTTCAGTTCTTGATTTATCTTAATGAAGTACTGAGCAGTCAAAGCAGGTATTAGATCAGAACTGATAATAATACTGGGTTGTTTAGGAGAAGCTTGGAAAAAGTTAAATAAACACACTGACGTATGAAAAACACTACTTACTCTATTAATACTGATTAATATTTAATAATAAAGTGTAAAAGCTTTACTCTATTAATACTGATTAATATTTAATAATAAAGTGTAAAAGCTTTACTCTATTAATACTGATTAATATTTAATAATAAAGTGTAAAAGCTCTACTTACTCTATTAATACTGATTAATAATTAATAATAAAGTGTAAAAGTACTACTTACTCTATTAATACTGTTTAATATTTAATAATAAAGTGTAAAAGCTCTACTTACTCTATTAATACTGATTAATATTTAATAATAGTGTAAAAGCTCTACTTACTCTATTAATACTGTTTAATATTTAATAATAAAGTGTAAAAGCTCTACTTACTCTATTAATACTGATTAATAATTAATAATAAAGTGTAAAAGCTCTACTTACTCTATTAATACTGATTAATATTTAATAATAAAGTGTAAAAGCACTACTTACTCTATTAATACTGATTAATAATTAATAATAAAGTGTAAAAGCTCTACTTACTCTATTAATACTGTTTAATATTTAATAATAAAGTGTAAAAGCTCTACTTACTCTATTAATACTGATTAATATTTAATAATAAAGTGTAAAAGCTCTACTTACTCTATTAATACTGATTAATAATTAATAATAAAGTGTAAAAGTACTACTTACTCTATTAATACTGTTTAGTATTTAATAATAAAGTGTAAAAGCTCTACTTACTCTATTAATACTGATTAATATTTAATAATAAAGTGTAAAAGCTCTACTTACATTATTAATACTAATTAATATTTAATAATAAAGTGTAAAAGCTCTACTTACTCTATTAATACTGATTAATATTTAATAATAAAGTGTAAAAGCACTACTTACTCTATTTATACTGATTAATATTTAATAATAAAGTGTAAAAGCTCTACTTACTCTATTAATACTGTTTAATATTTAATAATAAAGTGTAAAAGCTCTACTTACTCTATTAATACTGATTAATATTTAATAATAAAGTGTAAAAGCTCTACTTACTCTATTAATACTGATTAATATTTAATAATAAAATGTAAAAGCATTACTTACTCTATTAATACTGATTAATATTTAATAATAAAGTGTAA
This sequence comes from Megaleporinus macrocephalus, assembly GCA_021613375.1. NCBI lineage: Eukaryota > Metazoa > Chordata > Actinopteri > Characiformes > Anostomidae > Megaleporinus > Megaleporinus macrocephalus. The sequence goes on along the minus strand of CM038725.1, from coordinate 583,850 downwards.
ACGCACTACTTACTCTATTAATACTGTTTAATATTTAATAATAAAGTGTAAAAGCACTACTTACTCTATTAATACTGATTAATATTTAATAATAAAGTGTAAAAGCTCTACTTACTCTATTAATACTGTTTAATATTTAATAATAAAGTGTAAAAGCTCTACTTACTCTATTAATACTGATGAATATTTAATAATAAAGTGTAAAAGCTCTACTTACTCTATTAATACTGATGAATATTTAATAATAAAGTGTAAAAGCTCTACTTACTCTATTAATACTGATTAATATTTAATAATAAAGTTTTTACTGAGTAAATAATAAGTTCCTGTCTGGATATAGTAGGTGTTTATATATAATAATGAATATTAATGTATCTCTGTACTGAACTGAATGGAATGGGTTCTCAGGATTTGTTACTACTGCTCTCTAATTGACTGAGTGTGTTTTAAACATGTTCAGTTCAGTGAGTTGTGTACACTGGACTCCAGCCAAACACTGTGTAACAGGTCGAGTGTGTTTGGAGGTTGGGAGGTGTAACAGTGGCAGCTTTCACTGATTATCAGCCGTGTGTACATAAAACGCCTCACGCTGCCAGATTTAGATTTAATTCTGAACCGAGTGGTGAAAAGAGGATTAACAGCGAAGAACAAAGAGATATTCTGCTTTTCTATGCGTTACAGTACGTACTA
>CM038725.1:570660-575660 GCA_021613375.1 Megaleporinus macrocephalus | reverse complement strand
GGTCCGGTGGCCGGTCATTCAGAGAGCCGGGAAGAAGAACCTGCCTGAGCTGCCGGTGCTGAACGAGGACGAGCTGGAGGAGCAGTTTGTCCGAGGATCTGGACCAGGTGGACAGGCCACCAACAAAACCAGCAACTGCGTGGTGTTGAAACACCTCCCGACAGGTGTGGTAGTGAAGGTACAGCCCTCTTACACACCTTACACACTGTTTTCTATCTATCTATCTATCTATCTATCTATCTATCTATCTATCTATAAATATCTATCTATCTTTCTATCTATAAACATCTATCTATCTATCTATAAATATCTATCTATAAATATCTATCTATCTCTATCTATCTATCTATCTATAAATATCTATCTATCTATCTATAAACATCTATCTATCTATCTATAAATATCTATCTATCTATCTATAAACATCTATCTATCTATCTATCTATAAATATCTATCTATCTATATCTATCTATCTATCTATCTATCTATCTATCTATAAATATCTATCTATCTATCTATAACTATCTATCTATAACTATCCCTCTACATCTATCTATCTATATATATATATAATCACCCATAATATTAAACCAGCTCCTTGTTTCTACACTCACTGTTATATAGGACTGTAGTGGATCATTCTCAGCACTGCAGTGACTCTGACGTGGTGTGTTAGTGTGTGTTGTGCTGGTGTGAGTGGATCAGACACGGCAGTGCTGCTGCTGGACTGAGAATCGTCCACCAACCAAAACTATCCGGACAGTAGTGTCCTGTGGGTGGCGTCCTGTGTCCACTGATGAAGAACTAGAGGAACACAAACTGTGCAGCAGCAGATGAGCTACTGTCTCTGATTTTACATCTACAAGGTGGACCAGCAAGTAGTAGGAGTGTCTAATAGAGTGGACAGTGAGTGAACAGTGAGTGGACACAGTGTTTAAACACTCAGTGTCCCTGCAGTGCTGAGAATGACCCACCTTCCTAATAGTACCTGCTCTGTGGTGGTCCTGTGGGGGTCCTGATCATTAAAGAACAGAGTGTTCTGTATGGTTACTCTTGTGGTGAATCCGGCTGCTCTGTCTCTCTCTCCTTCTTCCAGTGTCACCAGACCCGCTCGGTGGAGTTGAACAGGAGGCGTGCGAGGGAGATCATGCGAGAGAAGCTGGACGTGGTGTATAAAGGGGAGGACAGTGAGCTGCTGAGACTGAGAGAACAGTCACAGGCGAGGAAGCAGGAGAAGCGGAGGAGAGTAAACGAGAACCTGGAGAGGAAGAGGCAGTTTAAAGAAATGCTCTCCGCCGAGCCTCGAAACTGTGACGTGTAAGATCCCACCAGCCAACAGGATCACTCCAGAGCTTTTAGATTTCATCACCGTCCAGTGAAAAACCAGTGTCTCCAAAAATGAAAGTTTACAGGAGAGGACGATACGTTCTTTACTTTTACTGTTAGTCAGTGGAACCAGAATGTTATCTAAGCTACTTTGGAGCATTTCTATTGGTCCATTCTTCACAATGATGTAACGTTCACATGTGGAAGAATAAAAGTTACCAAATGTGAAGATCCCTGCTTCATGTTGGAGGTTGCCCTCAGACAGGTTCTCCTTCAGCTCATGTGCATTTACAGTGAGAGCTGAAGGAGAACCGAATAGCCTGCCTGCGTATTACTGACCACACATCAAGCACAGGTTCATCCATCCATCCATCCATCCATCCATCCATCCATCATCTACTGCTTTTCCGGGGACCTGGGTCACAGGGGCAGCTCTCTAAGCAGAGAAACCCAGACATCCCTCTCCCCAACCACCTCCTCTAGCTCCTCCGGGAGGATACCCTGAGGCGTTCCCAGGTCAGCCAAGAGATATAATCCCTCCAGCGTGTCCTGGGTTTTCCCCGGGGTCTCCTCCCGGTCGGACATGTCTGGAACACCTCCACAGGGAGGTGCCCAGGAGGCATCCTAACCAGATGCCACGTGAACCACCTCAGCTGGCTCCTCTCGATGTGGAGGAGTAGCAGCTCGACTCTGAGCCTCCCCTGTATAATGGAGCTCCTCCCTCCACAGGTTCAGCCTCAGACAGTAACACTGCAGTTCAGATCTGTAGCAGCACTGATACTAAATTATAGTCCTTAAATAAACCCATACTGGACTGATACTGGGTCAGTCACTGGACTGTTACAGGGTCAGTCACTGGACTGTTACAGGGTCAGTCACTGGACTGATACAGGGTCAGTCACTGGACTGATACAGGGTCAGTCACTGGACTGATACTGGGTCAGTCACTGGACTGTTACAGGGTCAGTCACTGGACTGATACAGGGTCAGTCACTGGACTGTTACAGGGTCAGTCACTGGACTGATACTGGGTCAGTCAATGGACTGATACTGGGTCAGTCACTGGACTGTTACAGGGTCAGTCACTGGACTGATACTGGGTCAGTCACTGGACTGTTACAGGGTCAGTCATTGGACTGATACAGGGTCAGTCACTGGACTGATACTGGGTCAGTCACTGGACTGTTACAGGGTCAGTCACTGGACTGTTACAGGGTCAGTCACTGGACTGATTTATATATAATGTATATGAATGTGTAGTAAAGACGGAAACTGTACCAGAAAATATGCTTGGTTTATTACGCTGGGTAATAAAGACAGAGCTCAGTATGAAAGAGAAGATCTGCTGGTCTTAAACGCCCGCAGTTCGGCCATGCAGTCGTAGTAAACAAACAAAACAGGCATTTCAGTGTAACATGCAAAGTTCTGACCCGTCTTGAACAGTTCAGAACTATAAGGAGATCCGAGACGTTCCCGAACCGGAACATAATCTAATCCTGAAAGTCCTGTGGAGTACAAACGGAGTGTTTCTGGTTCCTCCTGCTACGTTTTAGAAAAGCCTGAAGTTAGGAGAGCCTGAAAAGGCGGCCAGTGAGGAGGAGACGTTCATGGCCTGGTGCTGCACCGGCTCCTGGAGGGGGGAGGTCGAGGGTGGGGGGCAGGAGTGGGGGTGGACCCTGGATTGCATCTGCTGGAATGGAGGTGGTGTTTTTAAGATCTTGCATTTCTTTCAGTTTCTGCCAGACACTCGCGCACCAGACCCCGAGCGTGGATGATCCCTGAAAAGAGCAGATACAGTCAGCACACTATAGGATCTCCTAATTCAGAGTAAAATATAATAATAATAATAATAATAATAATAATAATAACTAGAGAGGGGAAGTTCATGAACGAACTTCGAAGTTGGCTTGAAATCGCCCGCTGATAGTAGTGTGTGTGATGTGTAGCGTGTGTGTGGTGCTTGTGTGTAGTGAAGGTGTGTTTTCTATTCAGTGTTGTGAGTACTGTGAATTTCAAGAATTGCACCTCATATGTCTACAAGTCCACCTTAAATTCCTATAACCCCACCTTAAATTTCTACAAGTCCACCTTACATTTCAACAAGTCCACCTTAAATTCCCACAAGTCCACCTTAAATTCCCATAGTTCCACCTTAAATTCCCACAAGTCCACCTTAAATTCCCACAAGTCCACCTTAAATTCCCATAATTCCACCTTAAATTCCTATAACTCCACCTTAAATTTCTACAAGTCCACCTTACATTTCAACAATTCCACCTTAAATTCCTATAACTCCACCTTAAATTCATATTGTAGTTCCACCTTAAAAGCATTGTAGGTGCTGTTATAGTTGTGTTTTAGTTTGAAGGTGTGAGTACTGTGAATTTCTGTAGTTCCACCTTAAAAGCATTGTGACTGCTGTTATAGTTGTGTTTTAGTGTGAGTATGTCATTACTGTGGATTTCTGTAGTTCCACCTTAAAAGCATTGTGACTGCTGTTATAGTTGTGTTTTAGTGTGAGTGTGAATTTCTGTAATTCCACCTTAAAAGCACTGCTCCTACTCTCATAGCTGTGTGCGTGTGTGAGCGTGTGTGAGCGTGCGTGCGTGTCAGTTTGTGTCTATTATGTAGTGTGTATGTTGTGTAGTGTGTGTGTGTTTAGGGTGTGTATGTTGTGTAGTGTGTGTGTTGTGTAGTGTGTATGTTGTGTAGTTTGTGTGTGTTTAGGGTGTGTATGTTGTGTAGTGTGTGTGTTGTGTAGTGTGTGTATTGTGTAGTGTGTATGTTGTGTAGTTTGTGTTTTGTGTAGTGTGTATGTTGTGTAGGGTGTGTATGTTGTGTAGGGTGTGTATGTTGTGTATTGTGTATGTTGTGTAGTGTGTGTATTGTGTAGTGTGTATGTTGTGTAGTGTGTGTATTGTGTAGTGTGTATGTTGTGTAGTTTGTGTTTTGTGTAGTGTGTATGTTGTGTAGGGTGTGTATGTTGTGTAGGGTGTGTATGTTGTGTATTGTGTATGTTGTGTAGTGTGTGTATTGTGTAGTGTGTATGTTGTGTAGGGTGTGTATGTTGTGTAGGGTGTATGTTGTGTAGTTTGTGTGTTGTGTAGTGTGTGTATCTTGTGTATTGTGTATGTTGTGTAGTGTGTATGTTGTGTAGGGTGTGTATGTTGTGTAGGGTGTGTATGTTGTGTAGTGTGTATGTTGTGTAGGGTGTGTATGTTGTGTAATTGTGTAGTGTGTGTGTAATGTGTATGTTGTGTAGTGTGTATGTTGTGTAGTGTGTGTGTTGTGTAATGTGTATGTTGTGTAGGGTGTGTGTTGTGTAGTGTGTATGTTGTGTAGTGTGTATGTTGTGTAGTTTGTACGTTGTGTAGTGTGTATGTTGTGTAGTTTGTGTATGTTGTGTAGTGTGTGTGTGTTGTGTAGGGTGTGTGTGTTGTGTAGGTTATGTGTGGTGTGTAGTGTGTGTAGGTTGTGTAGGTTGTGTGTGTTGTGTAGGGTGTGTGTGTTGTTTAGGGTATGTGTGGTGTGTAGGGTGTGTAGGTTGTGTAGGGTGTGTGTGTTGTGTAGTGTGTGTATGTTGTGTAGTGTGTGTGTTGTGTAGTGTGTATGTTGTGTAGTTTGTGTGTTGTGTATTGTGTATGTTGTGTAGTGTGTATTGTGTAGTGTGTAT
>CM038725.1:543160-565660 GCA_021613375.1 Megaleporinus macrocephalus | reverse complement strand
CCATATATCACAATATATCATCATGTAACACCATATATCACAATATATCACTATATAACACCATATATCATCATATGACACCATATATTACCCCAACACCATATATCACCCTATACCAACGTAGATCACCATATATCACAATATATCACAGTATATCATCATATAACACCATATCACTATATAACACCATATATCATCATATCACACCATATATCATCATATAACACCATATATCACAATATATCATCATGTAACACCATATATCACAATATATCACTATATAACACCATATATCATCATATGACACCATATATTACCCCAACACCATACAACACCATATATCACCCTATACCAACGTAGATCACCATATATCACAATATATCACAGTATATCATCATATAACACCATATCGCTATATAACACCATATATCATCATATAACACCATATCATCATATATCACAATATATCATCATGTAACACCATATAACACCATATATCATCATATAACACCATATATCATCATATAACACCATCTGTCACAATATATCATCATATAACACCATATCATCATATAACACCATATATCATCATATAACACCATCTGTCACAATATATCATCATATAACACCATATCATCATATCACACCATCTATCACAATATATCATCATATAACACCATATATCATCATATAACACCATATCATCATATAACACCATATATCACAATATAGCATCATATAACACCATATCATCATCTATCACAACATATCATCATATAACACCATATATCATATAACACCATATATCACAATATATCACCATATAACACCATATATCCCAATATATCATCATATAACACCATATAACATCATATAACACCATATAACATCACATATCATCATATAACACCATATATCATCATATAACACCATATCATCATATAACACCATATAACACCATATATCACCATATAACACCATATATCACAATATATCATCATATAACACCATATATCATCATATAACACCATATCATAAAATACCATATATCACAATATATCATCATATAACACCATATATCACAATATATCATCATATAACACCATATGACACCATATATCATCATATTACACCATATCACTATATAACACCATATCACTATATAACACCATATATCATCATATCACACCATATATCATCATATAACACCATATATCATCATTTAACACCATATATCATCACATAACACCATATATCATCATATAACACCATATATCATCATATAACACCATATCACTATATAACACCATATATCATATAACACCATATATCATCATATAACACCATATATCACAATATATCATCATGTAACACCATATATCATCATATCACTATATAACACCATATATCATCATATCACACCATATATCATCATATAACACCATATATCACAATATATCACTATATAACACCATATATCACAATATATCATCATATAACACCATATATCATCATATCACACCATATAGCACAATATATCATCATTTAACACCATATATCATCACATAACACCATATATCATCATATAACACCATATATCATCATATAACACCATATCACTATATAACACCATATATCATATAACACCATATATCATCATATAACACCATATATCACAATATATCATCATGTAACACCATATATCATCATATCACTATATAACACCATATATCATCATATCACACCATATATCATCATATAACACCATATATCACAATATATCACTATATAACACCATATATCACAATATATCACTATATAACACCATATATCATCATATGACACCATATATTACCCCAACACCATACAACACCATATATCACCCTATACCAACGTAGATCACCATATATCACCCTATACCAACGTAGATCACCATATATCACAATATATCACAGTATATCATCATATAACACCATATCACTATATAACACCATATATCATCATATAACACCATATCATCATATATCACAATATATCATCATATAACACCATATAACACCATATATCATCATATAACACCATATATCATCATATAACACCATCTGTCACAATATATCATCATATAACACCATATCATCATATAACACCATATATCATCATATAACACCATCTGTCACAATATATCATCATATAACACCATATCATCATATCACACCATCTATCACAATATATCATCATATAACACCATATATCATCATATAACACCATATCATCATATAACACCATATATCATCATATAACACCATATCATCATATAACACCATATATCACAATATATCACCATATAACACCATATATCCCAATATATCATCATATAACACCATATAACATCATATAACACCATATAACATCACATATCATCATATAACACCATATATCATCATATAACACCATATCATCATATAACACCATATAACACCATATATAACCATATAACACCATATATCCCAATATATCATCATATAACACCATATATCACAATATATCATCATATAACACCATACATCATCATATAACACCATAATCATCATATAACACCATATATCATCATATAACACCATATCATCATATAACACCATATATCCCAATATATCATCATATAACACCATATATCATCATATAACACCATATCATCATATAACACCATATAGCACAATATATCATCATATAACACCATATAACATCATATATCATCATATAACACCATATCCTCATATAACACCATATATCACAATATATCATCATATAACACCATATATCATCATATAACACCATATCATAAAACACCATATATCACAATATATCATCATATAACACCATATATCACAATATATCATCATATAACACCATATGACACCATATATCATCATATAACACTATATCATTATATAACACCATATCATCATATACCACCATACAACATCATATAACACCATATACCATCTTATATCATCATATAACACCATACAACACCACACAACACCATATACCACCATACAACATCATATAACACCATATACCATCTTATATCATCATATAACACCATATCATCATATAACACCATATAACATCATATATCATCATATAACACCATATATCACAATATATCATCATATAACACCATATATCACAATATATCATCATATAACACCATATAACACCATATATCATCATATAACACCATATCATCATATAACACCAAATATCACAATATATCATCATATAACACTATATAACACCATATAACATCATATATCATCATATAACACCATATCATCATATAACACCAAATATCACAATATATCATCATATAACACCATATATCACAATATATCATCATATAACACCATATCATCATATAACACCATATATCACAATATATCACAATATATCATCATATAACACCATATCATCATATAACACCATATAGCACAATATATCATCATATAACACCATATATCACAATATATCATCATATAACACCATATCATCATATAACACCATATAACATCATATATCATCATATAACACCATATATCACAATATATCATCATATAACACCATATCATCATATAACACCATATAACATCATATATCATCATATAACACCATATATCACAATATATCATCATATAACACCATATATCACAATATATCATCATATAACACCATATCATCATATAACACCATATAACATGATATATCATCATATAACACCATATCATCATATAACACCATATATCACAATATATCATCATATAACACCATATCATCATATAACACCATATAACATCATATATCATCATATAACACCATATATCACAATATATCATCATATAACACCATATCATCATATAACACCATATAACATGATATATCATCATATAACACCATATCATCATATAACACCATATAACATCATATATCATCATATAACACCATATATCACAATATATCATCATATAACACCATATCATCATATAACACCATATAACATGATATATCATCATATAACACCATATCATCATATAACACCATATATCACAATATATCATCATATAACACCATATCATCATATAACACCATATAACATCATATATCATCATATAACACCATATATCACAATATATCATCATATAACACCATATCATCATATAACACCATATAACTTCATATATCATCATATAACACCATATATCACAATATATCATCATATAACACCATATATCACAATATATCATCATATAACACCATATAACACCATATATCATCATATAACACCATATCATCATATAACACCATATATCACTATATATCATCATATAACACCATATATCACAATATATCACAATATATCATCATATAACACCATATATCATCATATAACACCATATCATCATATAACACCATATAACATCATATATCATCATATAACACCATATATCATCATATAACACCATATCATCATATAACACCATATATCACAATATATCATCATATAACACCATATAACATCATATATCATCATATAACACTATATAACATCATATATCATCATATAACACCATATCATCATATAACACCATATATCACAATATATCATCATATAACACCATATATCATCATATAACACCTCTACACACAGACTGCTTTACACACAGATCCCTCTACACACAGATCCCTCTACACACAGACTGCCCTACACACAGACTGCTTTACACACAGACCGCTCTACACACAGACCCCTCTACACACAGACCCCTCTACACACAGACTGCTTTACACACAGACTGCTCTACACACAGACCGCTCTACACACAGACTGCCCTACACACAGATCCCTCTACACACAGACCCCTCTACACACAGACTGCCCTACACACAGACTGCTTTACACACAGACTGCTCTACACACAGACCGCTCTACACACAGACCCCTCTACACACAGACCCCTCTACACACAGACTGCCCTACATACAGACAGCTCTACACACAGACCGCTTTACACACAGACTGCTCTACACACAGACTGCTCTACACACAGACAGCTCTACACACAGACCGCTTTACACACAGACAGCTCTACACACAGACCGCTTTACACACAGACTGCTCTACACACAGACCGCTCTACACACAGACCCCTCTACACACAGACTGCCCTACACACAGACAGCTCTACACACAGACCGCTTTACACACAGACAGCTCTACACACAGACCGCTTTACACACAGACTGCTCTACACACAGACCGCTTTACACACAGACCGCTTTACACACAGACTGCTCTACACACAGACAGCTCTACACACAGACCGCTTTACACACAGACTGCTCTACACACAGACTGCCCTACACACAGACCGCTCTACACACAGACCCCTCTACACACAGACCCCTCTACACACAGACCGCTCTACACACAGACCGCTCTACAGTGGTAGTGTTTCTGTGTTGGCTGCTGTTTATTAAAAGTGATCTTGTTCGGGACCACATTAGAATAAAAATATGGAGGAATGTTTAAGAATGATATAAAGAAATGTGACTGTATTATAGGATTCTGGTAATAAAGTCTCTGTATAGATCAATGTTCAGATTTTCTTTAAAATTATAATAAATCTGATTTGTTTATGTTTGTGTTTATACACGTTCACACACACTCACATAAACACTCACACTAGTGTAAAAGGCTGGTGCTGTACGTAGTTCTGTACGTCCTCTCAGGATATAAACATTACACAACATTTCTTTTCCTCGTTTGTGTTCTTATGATCTTTTTTCCTTCTTTCTATTTTCTCTTCTCTCTCATCTGATTATCTGATTATCTGATTATATGATTATCTGATTTGTTTGTACAACTTATATCATTATTTTAAATGAATGTCTGATCATCCCTCTACACAATGACTGTTGTTGTGTAAAGTAATTTGTGTTACCCCTAATAAAGACTCACTAGACCAACTGTGTGTGTGTGTGTGTGTGTGTGTGTGTGTGTGTGTGTGTTGTTGAGCTCAGATGCTCAGAAGCTCAGATGCTGAGAAGCTCAGATGCTCAGATGATGAGAAGCTCAGAAGCTCAGATTCTGAGAAGCGCAGAAGCTCAAATGCTCAGATGCTGAGAAGCTCAGATGCTCAGATGATGAGAGGCTCAGAAGCTCAAATGCTCAGAAGCTCAAATGCTCAGAAGCTCAGATGCTGAGAAGCTCAGATGCTCAGATTCTGAGAAGCTCAGATGCTCAGATTCTGAGAAGCTCAGAAGCTCAGATGCTGAGAAGCTCAGATTCTGAGAAGCTCAGAAGCTCAGATGTTCAGAAGCTCAGAAGCTCAGATGCTGAGAAGCTTAGAAGCTCAGATGCTGAGAAGCTCAGATTCTGAGAAGCTCAGAAGCTCAGATGTTCAGAAGCTCAGAAGCTCAGATGCTGAGAAGCTCAGAAGCTCAGATTCTGAGAAGCTCAGAAGCTCAGATGCTGAGAAGCTCAGAAGCTCAGATGCTGAGAAGCTCAGAAGCTCAGAAGCTCAGGTGGAAACTGAAATATGGAAATCTGTAACATTCCAGAAAAAGGAATTCTGGAATCCAGACTGCAGCGCGAGACTGTAGTATACGGTAAGTGGGGGGTAAAGGGGGCGGGGCGTTCATAATTCAAACTCACTACACGGCACGAAAGCTCAGCCAATCACAGAGCCGCTCCGCCGGCAGCGAGCCAATCAAACGTGTGGTGGATTTTTAAAAACCCGGAAGTTCGGGCTGCTTCGTCAATAATAGCACGCAAAGTTGAGTTTGCGCACATTTTACTGTTATTGTTTAATTTTATTTTAAAACTCTTCGGAAAATTATCTGATTCTCAACAACTGAAATGGCGAAAGGTAAATTATTTTAATTATTTTTTCCTGATTTACTTAGCGATGTTTTATATAACAGTACAGAAAGTCTGAGTCTGAGTCAGAGTCTGATTAACAGCGTCGGGTTTGTTCAGTAGTTCAGTTTTCATGTGTGTTTTTGGCTCTGAGGTTATAAAATGGGTTTAATGGGTTCCACCTTAAATGCTGCAGCAGTTACGTTCTGGTGTCTCAGTGTATAAATACATAGTTTTACTCCAGTTCTTCCATTTAAGGTGGAACGAGGAATTAAAATAAGAAGCACACAGCTGAGTGTGAGTTGTACGGTGTGTGTGAGAGTGTGAGTTGTACGGTGTGTGTGAGAGTGTGAGTTGTACGGTGTGTGTGAGAGTGTGAGTTGTACGGTGGGTGTGAGAGTGTGAGTTGTACGGTGGGTGTGAGAGTGTGAGTTGTACGGTGTGTGTGAGAGTGTGAGTTGTACGGTGTGTGTGAGAGTGTGAGTTGTACGGTGTGTGTGAGAGTGTGAGTTGTACGGTGTGTGTGAGAGTGTGAGTTGTACGGTGTGTGTGAGAGTGTGAGTTGTACGGTGGGTGTGAGAGTGTGAGTTGTACGGTGGGTGTGAGAGTGTGAGTTGTACGGTGGGTGTGAGAGTGTGAGTTGTACGGTGGGTGTGAGAGTGAGTTGTACGGTGGGTGTGAGAGTGTGAGTTGTACGGTGGGTGTGAGAGTGTGAGTTGTACGGTGGGTGTGAGAGTGTGAGTTGTACGGTGGGTGTGAGAGTGTGAGTTGTACGGTGGCTGTGAGAGTGTGAGTTGTACGGTGGGTGTGAGAGTGTGAGTTGTACGGTGGGTGTGAGAGTGTACGATGTACGGTGTGTGTGTACGATGTACGATGTACGGTGTGTGTGTACGATGTACGATGTACGGTGTGTGTGTGTACGATGTACGGTGGGTGTGTGTGTGTACGATGTACGGTGGGTGTGTGTACGATGTACGGTGGGTGTGTGTGTGTACGATGTACGGTGGGTGTGGGTGTGTGTGTGTGTACGATGTACGGTGTGTGTGTGTGTGTGTGTACGATGTACGGTGTGTGTGTGTACGATGTACGGTGTGTGTGTGTACGATGTACGGTGGGTGTGTGTGTACGATGTACGGTGGGTGTGTGTGTACGATGTACGGTGGGTGTGTGTGTGTACGGTGGGTGTGTGTGTGTACGATGTACGGTGGGTGTGTGTGTGTACGATGTACAGTGGGTGTGGGTGGGTGTGTGTGTACGATGTACGGTGGGTGGGTGTGTGTGTACGATGTACGGTGGGTGGGTGTGTGTGTACGATGTACGGTGGGTGTGTGTGGGTGTGTGTGTGTGTACGATGTACGGTGGGTGTGTGTGTGTGTGTGTACGATGTACGGTGGGTGTGTGTGTGTGTGTACGGTGTGTGTGTGTGTGTGTGTACGGTGTACGGTGTGTGTGTGTGTGTGTACGATGTACGGTGGGTGTGTGTGTGTGTGTGTGTACGATGTACGGTGGGTGGGTGTGTGTGTACGATGTACGGTGGGTGGGTGTGTGTGTACGATGTACGGTGGGTGTGGGTGTGTGTACGATGTACGGTGGGTGTGTGTGGGTGTGTGTGTGTGTGTGTGTGTACGATGTACGGTGGGTGTGTGTGTGTGTGTGTACGATGTACGGTGGGTGTGTGTGTGTGTACGGTGGGTGTGTGTGTGTGTGTACGGTGTGTGTGTGTGTGTGTGTACGATGTACGGTGTGTGTGTGTGTGTGTGTACGATGTACGGTGGGTGTGTGTGTGTGTGTACGATGTACGGTGGGTGTGTGTGTGTGTGTGTACGATGTACGGTGTGTGTGTGTGTGTGTGTACGATGTACGGTGGGTGTGTGTGTGTGTGTGTGTACGATGTACGGTGGGTGGGTGTGTGTGTGTGTACGATGTACGGTGGGTGTGTGTGGGTGTGTGTACGATGTACGGTGGGTGTGTGTATGATGTACGGTGGGTGTGTGTGTGTACGATGTACGGTGGGTGTGTGTGTGTACGATGTACGGTGGGTGGGTGTGTGTGTACGATGTACGGTGGGTGGGTGTGTGTGTACGATGTACGGTGGGTGGGTGTGTGTGTACGATGTACGGTGGGTGGGTGTGTGTACGATGTACGGTGGGTGTGTGTGTACGATGTACGGTGGGTGTGTGTGTGTGTGTACGATGTACGGTGGGTGTGTGTGTACGATGTACGGTGGGTGTGGGTGTGTGTGTACGATGTACGGTGGGTGTGTGTGTGTGTGTACGATGTACGGTGGGTGTGTGTGTGTACGATGTACGGTGGGTGTGTGTGTGTGTGTACGATGTACGGTGGGTGTGTGTGTGTGTGTACGATGTACGGTGGGTGTGTGTGTGTGTGTACGATGTACGGTGGGTGTGTGTGTGTGTGTACGATGTACGGTGGGTGTGTGTGTGTGTGTACGATGTACGGTGTGTGTGTGTGTGTGTGTGTGTGTGTGTGTGTGTGTGTGTGTGTGTACGATGTACGGTGGGTGTGTGTGTGTGTACGATGTACGGTGGGTGGGTGGGTGTGTGTGTGTGTACGATGTACGGTGTGTGTGTGTGTGTGTGTGTGTGTGTGTGTGTGTGTGTGTGTGTGTGTACGATGTACGGTGGGTGTGTGTGTGTGTACGATGTACGGTGGGTGGGTGGGTGTGTGTGTGTGTACGATGTACGGTGTGTGTGTACGATGTACGGTGGGTGGGTGGGTGTGTGTGTGTGTACGATGTATGGTGGGTGGGTGTGTGTGTGTGTGTACGATGTACGGTGGTGTGTGATGTACTGTATGTGTGAGTTTTACTGTGACCCCCGGTTTAAGGTGTGATCTGTTGAGTAGTGGTGTGTCTGATCTGCAGGTAAGAAGAGTCTGTGTGTGTGTGTACGATGTACGGTGGGTGTGTGTGTACGGTGGGTGGGTGTGTGTGTACGGTGGGTGGGTGGGTGTGTGTGTACGGTGGGTGGGTGGGTGTGTGTGTGTGTACGGTGGGTGGGTGGGTGGGTGTGTGTGTACAGTGGGTGGGTGGGTGTGTGTGTGTGTACGATGTACGGTGGGTGGGTGTGTGTGTGTACGATGTACGGTGGGTGGGTGTGTGTGTGTACGATGTACGGTGGGTGGGTGTGTGTGTGTACGATGTACGGTGGGTGGGTGTGTGTACGATGTACGGTGGGTGGGTGTGTGTGTACGATGTACGGTGGGTGGGTGGGTGTGTGTGTACGATGTACGGTGGGTGGGTGGGTGTGTGTGTACGATGTACGGTGGGTGGGTGTGTGTGTGTGTGTGTACGATGTACGGTGGGTGGGTGTGTGTGTGTGTACGATGTACGGTGTGTGTGTACGATGTACGGTTGTGTGTGTGTGTGTGTGTGTGTGTACGATGTACGGTGGTGTGTACGATGTACGGTTGTGTGTGTGTGTGTGTGTGTGTGTGTGTGTGTGTGTGTGTGTACGATGTACGGTGGGTGTGTGTGTACGATGTACGATGGGTGGGTTGGGGTGTGTGTGTACGATGTACGGTGGGTGGGTGGGTGTGTGTGTGTACGATGTACGGTGGGTGGGTGGGTGGGTGTGTGTATGTACGGTGGGTGGGTGGGTGGGTGTGTGTGTGTACGATGTACGGTGGGTGGGTGGGTGTGTGTGTGTACGATGTACGGTGGGTGGGTGGGTGTGTGTGTGTACGATGTACGGTGGGTGGGTGGGTGTGTGTGTGTGTACGATGTACGGTGGGTGGGTGGGTGTGTGTGTGTGTACGATGTACGGTGGGTGGGTGGGTGTGTGTGTACGATGTACGGTGGGTGGGTGTGTGTGTGTGTACGATGTACGGTGGGTGGGTGTGTGTGTGTGTGTGTGTGTACGATGTACGGTGGTGTGTGTGTGTGTGTGTGTACGATGTACGGTGTGTGTGTACGATGTACGGTGTGTGTGTACGATGTACGGTTGTGTGTGTGTGTGTGTGTGTGTACGATGTACGGTTGTGTGTGTGTGTGTGTGTGTGTGTGTGTGTGTGTACGATGTACGGTGGTGTGTACGATGTACGGTTGTGTGTGTGTGTGTGTGTGTGTACGATGTACGGTGGGTGGGTGTGTGTGTGTACGATGTACGGTGGGTGGGTGTGTGTGTGTACGATGTACGGTGGGTGGGTGTGTGTGTGTACGATGTACGGTGGGTGGGTGGGTGTGTGTGTACGATGTACGGTGGGTGGGTGGGGTGTGTGTGTGTACGATGTACGGTGGGTGGGTGTGTGTGTGTGTGTGTACGATGTACGGTGGGTGGGTGTGTGTGTGTGTGTGTGTACGATGTACGGTGGTGTGTGTGTGTGTGTACGATGTACGGTGGTGTGTGTGTGTGTGTACGATGTACGGTGGTGTGTGTGTGTGTGTACGATGTACGGTGGTGTGTGTACGATGTACGGTGTACGGTGGTGTGTGTACGATGTACGGTGTGTGTGTACGATGTACGGTTGTGTGTGTGTGTGTGTGTGTGTGTGTGTGTACGATGTACGGTGGTGTGTACGATGTACGGTGGTGTGTACGATGTATGGTTGTGTGTGTGTGTGTGTGTGTGTACGATGTACGGTGGTGTGTGTGTGTGTGTGTGTGTGTGTGTGTACGATGTACGGTTGTGTGTGTGTGTGTGTGTGTGTGTACGATGTACGGTGGTGTGTGATGTACTGTATGTGTGAGTTTTACTGTGACCCCCGGTTTAAGGTGTGATCTGTTGAGTAGTGGTGTGTCTGATCTGCAGGTAAGAAGAGTCTGATCTCTGAGCCGCGCAGACTCCGGGTGGGACTGGACTCTAAAGAGAACGAGCGAGAGACTAAGCCGGTGAGAGTTTAGACTGAGTCTCTGACGGAGACTTTCTGAACTGCTGAGTTTAACTGTGGTTTATTTCCAGACCGGCTCCGAGCAGACCACGCTGCACAGCTTCACCAGTCCTGGAAGTTCTCGCTCCCCTCACCGCAAGAGTCCTCTCTTCCCTATTCACGAGGACAACTCAGCCACATGGAGGGACAGTGACGCAAGCAAGCCTGGAGAAGGTCCGTCCCTCAGACTGAGCTTTACTGCATACAGCACCTTACATCAGTCCGAGTGGTCATTCAGTCCGAGTTAGCTGGGCGTCATGTTTACAGCGCTGGCGTTTAACTTGTGTTAGTGTGGAGAGTCAGCTGCTCTGAGTTAACAAGACCAGCAGAATCATACTGTGTGGCAGTGCACGCTGGTCAGGATCTCCTGACCTCCACTTCATTGTGATATGAAGGCCTCCTTGAATGTTTTGCTCCTGTTCTCAGAGCAGTGGGTCGGATCTGTTTCTGTCTCGGTTCTGGTCTGATTATTAAAATCGTGCATGAGATCACACTGACTCGATTTCCTGGTTTTCTTACAGTGAGACCCTCAGCAGAGGTGCACTCTAAGAAAGAGAACGGTGGTCCGCAGATCCCCTCGCTCCCTAAGGAGAAGACAGCTACATCGCGTGAAGGACAGAGAACCTCTGGAGCAAACGAGTCGGAACCGGGGACGCACGTTAAAGCTAAAGCGAACAGGCCGACTCAGAAAAAGTCAGTGGTAATCTCTGGACTGGAGCAGAAGCTGCTGAGGGTATCAGTCCTGCACGCCTCATTTCTTCATCTTGTTTGTTTCCAGAGCGGAGAAAAATTCCCAGCACTGCCGAAAGGTCACGGATTATTATCCAATTAGACGGAGTTCCAGAAAAAGCAAAGCTGAATTGAAGGTGAGTGACCATGAGTGACCGCAAGTGGAGTCTCATGCTGCATGAGGTTTTTAGAAGACCGTAAACAAGGTTTCTGTATTCCAGCCCTGGACGTCCACTGTTTAGTGTTTCCTACAAAGGAAACTGAATTTCAGCCACACTGTATTTGGTGAACTTGCCTTTTTAACGATAGTGTTTTGATTTTAATATGAATTTGTTTGTTTCAATAGTCTGAAGAACAGAAACACATTGATGACCTGATTATGAACAACGTGGAAGAAGGACTGAGGGTCAGTCAGTAACTAGAACCTCACTGATGTGTATAGAAGTGGTGTTGTGTTGAACTGACGTTTGTTTGTTTGTTTGTTTGTTTATTTATTTATTTATTTATTTATTTATTAAAAAATAAACAGGTTAAGTACATTGAAGGAAAAGGACGAGGTGTCTTCGCGGACAGAGATTTCCGTAAAGGCCAGTTCATCGTAGAGTATCATGGAGATTTGATTCAGATGGCTGATGCTAAGAAACGAGAAGAGCAGTACGCTGAAGATCCTACTAAAGGCTGCTACATGTACTACTTCCAGTATCTCAACCACAACTACTGGTGAGTCTGAACTAAAGCTGTGCGGCAGGATTCAGTACAGAGCCTGTGCACCCTCTGTTATTGTGTATGTACTGAAACTGCCCTGTTCTATTGACCATCAGAGCAGGTGGTACCATGTGTGTGCAGGTAGAGCTTACCTGGTTCTAGCATCCCTGTCCTGTTATGGACACTACTGACCATACGTTCTTTCTGTTGAATAACTTAATGTCCTGATGTTTTCAAGTAAAACCTAATCAGTCTTTATTAAAATGCTAGTATAACTTGAAGTCTAGGATGTTTACAGTCGTGGTCAAGAGTTCTGAGAACAGCAGTGATGGTTTTCAGTTTTCTGTCTGTGTGTTTAGAAGCTGTGTTCAGATGTTTATATGGTATAATATTAATGATAAACATTCCATACGTGAGTTAACTTATTAACAAACACATCCAGTTTCAGTAGAGACTTCATATTTACAGAGTTGATCTTCTACTTTAAGACTTCTGTAGTCCACCTCGGCATGCTGGAGATCAGCTTCTGGGCAGAATCTTGAACGGTGGTGACCCGTTCTTAATCAGTGTTTGGAGATGATCAGTGTCTGGGTTTTTGTTTGTCCACCCTCTTTCTGAGGACTGACCGCAGGTTCTCAGTGGGATTGAGATCTGGGGAGGTTCCTGGCCATGCACCCAAAACCTCAATGTTTTGGTCACTGAGATGCTTGAGTATCACTTTCAGCTCAATCACGCTGGAGAAACAACTGTTCATCTCCAAACTGCTCCTGGATGGTTAGGAGAAATTGCTCTTGGAAGATGTTCTGATGTAGTTCCTTATTCATGGCAGTGTTTTTAAGCTAAATTTTGAGCGAACCTGCTCCCCTGGACAGGAATGGTCCCGTCAGAGAGAATAACTGCACCTCAGTCCTCTGCAGTCCAATCCCTATACTTCCTGCAGAACGTCAATCTGTCCTTGATCTTCTTGGAGATGGTCCTGATGCATGCTTGACCTTCTTCTGCGTCCTGAAGCTTCTTCGCTGCAGTTGAACCACTCTCCTAGAAGTTCTTGATGACTGGATGAATGGTTGATTGGGGTGTATCTCACCTGTGAAACCCTTCTGATGCAATGCAATGATGACTGCACGTGTTGTCTTGGAGGTAACCATGGTTACCAGAGGAAAACGTTAGAAGATCAGACTGGCTGCTTCTAAAGGAATAGTGGTGCTTAAATCAGCAGGAAAGAGTGATATCAGCGGTCTCCTCATTAATCTTTTCTCCTGAGCTAACGAGATCATCACTGAAATGATGGAGGTTCTACTGTAGGGTGGTAAAGCAGTAGCGTTGGTTTTGTGTTCAGGTGACGTGTAGTGTTTGGTGCTTTTGTGTAATTAAAGTGTTAAATAAGCCAAAATAAACAGTTTTAGCAATCTTTACCTCACACGGTGTTGTGTATGTACTAGAAGTGCTGTGTGTGTGTGTGTGTGTGTGTGTGTGTGTGTGTGTGTGTGTGTGTGTGTGTGTGTGCGCAGGTAGAGTTTACCCAGTTCTAGCATCACCGGCCTCTAATGGACCTTACAGTGTAGTGACCATACGCGCTCTCCTGTCGTTCGAGACTTTAGCTGAACTTTAGCTGTTTCTCTGTTAAGTAACTATTTTTTAGATTGTTGGATCTCAGGCTCCTCCACATCCTCGTCTGTTACCTACAAGCGAGATGCTGCTGTACACCTTTCTTAGATATCAGGGCAGCACTGGCGTTGGACCCAGACTCCAGCTTTTACCTTCCAGTGTGTACCTGGACGTGAACTGCTTAAGCACAAGAGAACCATTTTAGAAGATCCAGTCATTCAAAGCTGCTCTCAGTCCAAAGATTAAGGCACAGCTGAACCTGCAGCCTGGTCCTCTATAAAATATCAATGTTTATATTAATAAGAGAGCTTTAAGCTGTGACTGTAGTGTCTTTATATAACAGCTGCTGGCAGTGGGTGTTCAGTGTGTGTGTTCTGTGGTGCTGAATGGCTGTAGTGATCTGTTCCTTTATGTTCACTAGCACTCGCTGAGCAGCTCCTACAGAGAGTGTGGTTCTTCACTCCTCATGCTTTAGTTTTGGGTCATTAGGTGTGCAGTGTTTTCCTACACTGTCTGTCTGTGTGTGTATGTTCTGGTTGGTTGTGTTACTGTTGTAAAGCTGTGTGTATTTCTCTCACAGTGTGGACGCCACCAAAGAAACTGATCGACTGGGTCGTCTGATCAACCACAGTAAGAACGGGAACTGCCAGACGCGCCTGCACGACCTGAACGGGGTCCCTCACCTCATTCTGGTCGCAGCGAGAGACATTAAGGCCGACGAGGAGCTCCTCTATGACTACGGAGATCGCAGTAAAGAAGCTATTGCTGCTCACCCCTGGCTCAAGCACTGACCCCTCTGTTCTGATCAGTCTGACTGATCTCAGATCAGCTTTAATCATGTAGAGTTACTGCTCGCTCGCCTTATGAATTCAGTGTGATGTAAACATCCTGACTCCTGAACACTGTGTTCCACTGACTGACTCTGTTCCTCTGTGGGGTCAGAGCAGCTACTGGGTAATGAGCTGCATGTAGTCAAGCTGAACACCGTGTCCAGGTATGAGTAGAAGAGTGTGTGTGTGTGTGTGTGTGTGTGTGTGTGTGTGTGTGTGTGTGTGTGTGTGTGTGTGTGTGTGTATTTAAATAGCCCAGTTTGAGCTGATGTTGAAGGATTACCTGATAGTGTCGTGTGAGGATTTTTAGTTTAGATTAAATTAGAGTCTGTAAAGCTGCAGGAGGAGATATAATGAACATGCTTGTGAATTCTGAATTTGTATTCGTTTCGGTGCTACATGATGTAAACGTGTCTCGGAGCTGAGTTTTATGTGGAGCTGAGTTTTATATGGAGCTGAGTTTGTGAAGATCATTTGAGCTGCTCTGGTGTAAGAAGTGACTGAGCTTCTCCTGGAACAATAAAGTTTCAGCTGCTGTTTTTCATTTCTGTACGCTCTGTGTCAGTGGACCCCCATACATGCCAGTACACGAGGAACGTGAACAAAAAATCAGGATTTTAATGGGCCCCTCTCTCTACTCGGGGCCCTGGGTAGTCAGGTCCATTCCCCCCACCACCACACCCATGTTAACACCTGTAGGTCTCTGGATGCGGGTCGTCGCTCTACCGTGACCCTGCGTGTTGAGTACTGTGTGTTAAAGATGGCGTCGTCTGCGTCTGAGCTGCTGCTGTTTAGTTTTTATCAGCCACATGTTTACGTGTCCTGTTGTTGATTGTGAATGACAGACTGAACTCATTCCACTGAATTAGGGTTTAAGTTGTACTGAACTCGTGTGGCTGTGTTGGAACCTGTTATACTGATAGACTGTTAACGTTAGTCATTGGTTGAGTATCTCCGTCTGGCTGCTGTGGATAGTCTGAACTCTGTAGGTCAGAGTTGTTCACACTGAATTAGGGATGCTTGATATGGCCCTACAGTAATATCACGATATTTCATGGTATTTTTACGATAATACTCTTGGATTTAAAAAAAAATATTTCAAGAATACACTACTGTAGCAAAATTTAAATTAAATTGTATTATTGTATATGATATGGCACACCCCTAACTGAGATATTAAAATACAAGAATTTATCAGATTGTAACAGAAGTCAATGATCCAGAATATCACAATACTAAATAACACACTCCAGATATCTCCTTATATCCAGAACTGAAGTAAAGTGATGATACTGAACAGATAAAATCTGTCTCTAGTAGATATATGACGGGAATTGAGAAAAGTAGAATTTATATTTTTCTAAAAACAGTAAAAGTAGTACCTGGTGTGATAATTAGTGAGGGGTGATATGGGTGAGATTTCAGGGTATAATATCCTTCACCATATTTAAAACTGTTGGTGATATTATTGTGTATGATCTGATACGACACACTGCTACACTGACTTTCTCTGAATGACTTTGTTTCCTATTGTTTAGGGATGCAGGTACTTTGAGAGGTAACAGAGTAGTTGAAGGTGGTATAGGAGGAGACTCAGAGCTGTTTAGAGAAGCTACAGAACTGTTATTCACTGTCTGACTCCCGACAGCGTGCGGTAGCTCAGCGTGGATCTGCTATTACAGGATCTAAGGATCAGCTGTTGTGTTCAAATCATATAGAAATATAAGAATCAATAAATGGAGCTACATGTTTTAAATTGGACAGTGCTGATATGAAATATGATTAAATCAGTGTTTATTTTGTGTTTGCTTTTGTTTAATGTAAGTATGAAATAAGCAGCTGTAGAAAAATAACACTCAGATTAGCGTTCGACTGCTTTTGTGATTTTTCTGCTAATAATATTTCAATGCTTCAAAAATACTAGAGTTCATCTACAGACTGACCAGCCTGCCGTGTCTGGACACTAATAATAACAGATGTTTAATCTCAGTTCTGTTTAAAGTCTGTTTATCTCTGTGAGCTACAGATTAGTGCTGTATCATGCTACCGCTAATGCTAACTAGCTAACTAGTTTAGCCCAAATATGAATTTTATAAACATCAGCAGAGCAGACACACACACATAGTAAAATATTAATATGAACTTCTGTTCAGACACAAATCAGAAGTTTATAGTTTTATTGTGAAGTTCTTTACAAAATAAGAGCATGTTTTAAATCTCTGTTAGAAACAAACAGGCAGGATCGCACAGACGACTGACCCCTGATCAGCAAACACCCTTTACAGGTTCATCATCTGATCATGTGACGAGTTAATTAAAACAACAAATACTAAATAACACATTTCTTCATAATACTCGTGAGTGAGTTTGTATTAGTGTTATATTAGAAATATAAACAGGATTTCACTGAACAGCAGACCTTTATTCCTTAAAAAGCAGATCAAGTTCTGAATATACACAGTTTCCACGTTCCAGCTCAGCAGACCATCCAGCACGATCACGCTCACTTCCTATTTTCTTTTAAAAGAGAACCTGAGAGAGAGAGAGAGAGAGAGAGAGAGATTGTTAATATTTTTAATAACTACTGAATAATAATGAGGATATTTCTGGAAATATAAATAATTATTACACTTTTAAAACCTACTCCTCTAAAATGTTGGTTAAACTGGGTGATTTTATCATTTCGGAATCTCTCGGTTATCTCAAACCGGAGAAGCAGCTCACTAGGAACAGGGTTAAAGGATCAATGTGTAAAATTAAGCAACCTGCTGAATTAATACTCCAAACAGTAGGGGGCAGCATACCATCAAAAGCTGTTGTGTCCCTTCTATCCCCTTTGTTTGGGGGGTGGTGTTTTAGGGGGTGTTTGTTTGGGGGGGTGGTTGTTTTGGGGGGTGTTGTTGGGGGGGTGGTGTTTTGGGGGGTGTTGTTGGGGGGGTGGTGTTTTGGGGGGTGGTTGTTTTGGGGGGTGTTGTTGGGGGGGTGGTTGTTTTGGGGGGTGGTGTTGTTTTGGGGGGTGGTTGTTTTGGGGGTGTTGTTGGGGGGGTGGTGTTTTGGGGGGTGTTTGTTCGGGGGGTGGTTGTTTTGGGGGGTGTTGTTGGGGGGGCGGTTGTTTTGGGGGGTGTTGTTGGGGGGGTGGTTGTTTTGGGGGGTGTTTGGGGGTGGTGTTGTTTTGGGGGGTGTTGTTGGGGGGGTGGTGGTTGTTTGGGGGGTGGTGTTGTTTTGGGGGGGTGTTTGTTTGGGGGGGGTGGTTGTTTTGGGTGGTGTTGTTTGGGGGGTGTTGTTGGGGGGGGTGGTGTGTGTTTGGGGGGTGGTGTTTGGGGGGTGGTTGTTTTGGGGGGTGTTGTTGGGGGGGTGGTGGTTTGTTTTGGGGGGTGTTTGTTTTGGGGGGTGTTGTTGGGGGGGTGGTGTTTGTTTTGGGGGGTGTTTGTTTGGGGGGGGGGGGGGGGGTGTTTGGGGGGGGTGGTGTTGTGTGTAACAGATCCTGGTTGTAGCAGGTTCTGTAAGTACGGTGGTGACCGAGTTGTGTAAGCGAGTGTGAAACAGTGTGAACTGGGACGTGTTTAAAGTGTGTAAAGTGGTGAGCAGTGGTGAGTTCTACAGTGAGCATTAGTGAAGAGCAGAGCGGTGCTGAGCATCAAACTACTGAGACCACTACTGAGACCACTACTGAGACCACTACTGAGACCACTACTGCACGCAGGTCTGTAGACTAGATCACTGTAACCAATAAAGCAGTGGAGTCACCTGGACCAGAGAGAGTTCTGCAGCGTGAAAGAACGATTTCTATACAAACAAGTCTAGATTAACGTTCATCTGTAAGTGTGATACGAGAGGAGAACCTCCGAGCGCTGTCTAACCACATACCTACATATTTACACTTTACTACTGGCTCTAAGCTCGCTCCCTGGTTCAGTACGACTGGTCTTCCGGTTAAACCACATAATCTCTGTCTTAGAAATGTTTAATGACAGTCTGAGATCAGCAAGGACGTTCTGAACCTGGAGAAATCTCAGAGCAAGGACACGTTCAGGAGAAGAACCAGAGGAACACAGAATCATATCGTCTACATACGAATGAATAAGAGCATCTCCAGCACTGAGGGGGGTGTTGTTCATATATAGAGAATAAAGTAGGACCTGATATTGATCCCTGTGGGACCCCTCTAGTAACTCCACGAGCAGGAGATATGACATTTTCTAATTTGAGTAATTACAGAAGGCTAGTCTGTAGACCAGGCTATGGAACGATCACTGAACTCCACATTGCTCATGGTCAGCTGTTTGGACGGACAGATCAGTGGAGTATGTGTTTACAATCCGCTCCTGGTTTCAGTTCAGATCTTCAGATACTCCAATCTTCCAAAGTCTGACCTCAGATTCAGAGTCATATTCATTACATTTCACTGGAGCACGGTTTAAACTCAGAACTAAAGATTAACTACTGCAGGTGGAGATTGCCCTGGTTGCTGTTGGCGGGGGAGGCAATAATTTCATTCCAGGGCAGTTAAGGGCAATAAACAACAGCAACAATACACAGAGCGTCAGCAGTGAGGAACTCACAGTTTCTGAATGGTGGTCTTCTCCACCTTTTGTTCCTCTTTGTTATTCTCCGTGGTCACAGACAGGGGGGGTTCACAGGAGGGGGGGGTGTCCAGATCTACTTCCACCATGGTGGGCTCTGGCTGGGGTAGAACTCCGCTGCACGGAGAACAAAGACTATTAAGAGACGTAGAATCTGAAATTTCTGAAGCTGTAATAAAAAAACATAAACAAACAACAACACAAACAAACTGAACTGTTTACAGCTACTGAACTGAGAACAGTGTACTGCTACTGAACTGAGAACAGTGTACTGCTACTGAACTGAGAACAGTGTACTGCTACTGAACTGAGAACAGCGTACTGCTACTGAACTGAGAACAGCGTACTGCTACTGAACTGAGAACAGTGTACTGCTACTGAACTGAGAACAGCGTACTGCTACTGAACTGAGAACAGTGTACTGCTACTGAACTGAGAACAGTGTACTGTTACTGAACTGAGAACAGCGTACTGCTACTGAACTGAGAACAGCGTACTGCTACTGAACTGAGAACAGTGTACTGCTACTGAACTGAGAACAGCGTACTGCTACTGAACTGAGAACAGTGTACTGCTACTGAACTGAGAACAGTGTACTGCTACTGAACTGAGAACAGCATACTGCTACTGAACTGAGAACAGCGTACTGCTACTGAACTGAGAACAGCATACTGCTACTGAACTGAGAACAGTGTACTGCTACTGAACTGAGAACAGTGTACTGTTACTGAACTGAGAACAGCATACTGCTACTGAACTGAGAACAGCGTACTGCTACTGAACTGAGAACAGCGTACTGCTACTGAACTGAGAACAGCGTACTGTTACTGAACTGAGAACAGCGTACTGCTACTGAACTGAGAACAGCGTACTGCTACTGAACTGAGAACAGCGTACTGCTACTGAACTGAGAACAGCGTACAGCTACTGAACTGAGAACAGCGTACTGCTACTGAACTGAGAACAGCGTACTGCTACTGAACTGAGAACAGCGTACTGCTACTGAACTGAGAACAGCGTACAGCTCCTGAACTGAGAACAGCGTACAGCTACTGAACTGAGAACAGTGTACTGCTACTGAACTGAGAACAGCGTACTGCTACTGAACTGAGAACAGCATACTGCTACTGAACTGAGAACAGCGTACAGCTACTGAACTGAGAACAGTGTACTGCTACTGAACTGAGAACAGCGTACTGCTACTGAACTGAGAACAGTGTAGTGCTACTGAACTGAGAACAGCGTAGTGCTCCTGAACTGAGAACAGTGTACTGCTACTGAACTGAGAACAGTGTAGTGCTCCTGAACTGAGAACAGCGTACTGCTACTGAACTGAGAACAGTGTAGTGCTACTGAACTGAGAACAGTGTAGTGCTACTGAACTGAGAACAGCGTAGTGCTACTGAACTGAGAACAGCGTACTGCTACTGAACTGAGAACAGCGTACTGCTACTGAACTGAGAACAGCGTACTGCTACTGAACTGAGAACAGCGTACTGCTACTGAACTGAGAACAGCATACTGCTACTGAACTGAGAACAGCGTACTGCTACTGAACTGAGAACAGCATACTGCTACTGAACTGAGAACAGTGTACTGCTACTGAACTGAGAACAGTGTACTGTTACTGAACTGAGAACAGCATACTGCTACTGAACTGAGAACAGCGTACTGCTACTGAACTGAGAACAGTGTACTGTTACTGAACTGAGAACAGCGTACTGCTACTGAACTGAGAACAGCGTACTGCTACTGAACTGAGAACAGCGTACTGCTACTGAACTGAGAACAGCGTACAGCTACTGAACTGAGAACAGCGTACTGCTACTGAACTGAGAACAGCGTACTGCTACTGAACTGAGAACAGCGTACTGCTACTGAACTGAGAACAGCGTACAGCTCCTGAACTGAGAACAGCGTACAGCTACTGAACTGAGAACAGTGTACTGCTACTGAACTGAGAACAGTGTACTGCTACTGAACTGAGAACAGTGTACTGCTACTGAACTGAGAACAGCGTACTGCTACTGAACTGAGAACAGCGTACTGCTACTGAACTGAGAACAGCGTACTGCTACTGAACTGAGAACAGCGTACAGCTACTGAACTGAGAACAGTGTACTGCTACTGAACTGAGAACAGCGTACTGCTACTGAACTGAGAACAGTGTAGTGCTACTGAACTGAGAACAGCGTAGTGCTCCTGAACTGAGAACAGTGTACTGCTACTGAACTGAGAACAG
>CM038725.1:518160-538160 GCA_021613375.1 Megaleporinus macrocephalus | reverse complement strand
GACAGAGGATGGGGTGGAGCAGTAGACTCATAGTAACACAACCGGACTAAGTGCAGTAACACTAGTTAACATAAACAAGTGCAATAATAGTGAGCAATACCTCCCCAGTTAGTGCAGTACCTCCCCAGTTAGTGCAGTACCTCCCCAGTTAGTGCAGTACCTCCCCAGTTAGTGCAGTACCTCCCCAGTTAGTGCAGTACCTCCCCAGTTAGTACAATACCTCCCCAGTTAGTGCAATACATCCCCAGTTAGTGCAATACCTCCCCAGTTAGTACAATACCTCCCCAGTTAGTACAATACCTCCCCAGTTAGTACAATACCTCCCCAGTTAGTACAATACCTCCCCAGTTAGTGCAGTACCTCCCCAGTTAGTGCAATACCTCCCCAGTTAGTACAATACCTCCCCAGTTAGTGCAATACCTCCCCAGTTAGTGCAATACCTCCCCAGTTAGTGCAGTACCTCCCCAGTTAGTGCAATACCTCCCCAGTTAGTACAATACCTCCCCAGTTAGTGCAGTACCTCCCCAGTTAGACTTTTATCTTTTATCTATCTATCTATCTATCTATCTATCTATCTATCTATCTATCTATCTATCTATCTATCTATCTATCACGCACACAAACAATACACACACACATCAGTGGTCACAGGACGCCGCCCACAGGACACTGCTGTCTGGATAGTTTTGGTTGGTGGACGATTCTTAGTCCAGCAGTGACACTGCTGTGTCTAATCCACTCACACCAGCACCACACACACACTAACACACCAGCACCACGTCAGTGTTACTGCAGTGCTGAGAATGACCCACCTCCCTAATAGTATCTGCTCTGTGGGGGTCCTGTGGGGGTCCAGTGGTGGTCTGTGGGGACCTTAACCAGAGTCTCTGGACTTTAACAGTTCCAGTACTGGTGATGTTACTGGGACGAGTGTTTTGGAACTGGTCTAAGAAGCTGCTGATCCACTGATCACTTGTTAAACTTCGTTAGTGGTCCTGGTCGTGTTCAGTGGTCACTTTATCTTCTGAGCTGGGTTTGTAGATGTTCCTCAGTCGGAGCTCTGGTGAGATGAGAGTTCTTAGATTTTAAACATTACCTCATATTTAAACCCCAGTGAAACAGGACACAGACAACAGTGAAGTAAATACACACTAAAATTAATATCAAGAAACATTTTTATTATTAACTTCCATTAATATCACGACACACAGTCTTTAGTTTTAAAACTAATTTTCATACATGTGTGGTATGTGGTTCTATATCTCTATATCACACCAAACAGAGTTTTAATTCATTAATTTTATTCTGCATCCTCACACTGTTTACAAACATCACACCTTTATCTACAAAGCACATTTCTTTAAACTTATTAGCAAAAACAAAGTTCAACAGACAGAGTATTAATGAAGCACTGACTTACAGAGAGATGTTCTGTGATTAAGCAGGTTCTAGATTATCTAGAACTTTATAGACGAGTACAGGAGTTTAAAGTCTGGTCTAAAAGATACAGGTAGTCAGTGCAGCTCTTCCAAAACAGGACTGATCTGAGATCTGTTTAGTGTCTGTTAGGATCCCAGCTGCTGCTTCTGGACCAGCTGGACTGTTTACTTACTCCAGTAAGAGACCATTACAGTCATCAACTCTGACCATTACAGTGTTCAACTCTGACCATTACAGTAATCAACTCTGACCATTACAGTGAACAACTCTGACCATTACAGTCATCAAGTCTGACCATTACAGTGATGTACTCTGACCATTACAGTGATCAACTCTATTACAGCGATCAACTCTGACCATTACAGTGATCTACTCTATTACAGTGATCAACTCTGACCATTACAGTGATCTACTCTATTACAGTGATCAACTCTGACCATTACAGTGATTAACTCTGACCATTACAGTCATCAACTCTGACCATTACAGTGAACAACTCTGACCATTACAGTGATCAACTCTTACCATTACAGTGATTAACTCTGACCATTACAGTGATCAACTCTGACCATTACAGTGATCAACTCTGACCATTACAGTCATCAACTCTGACCATTACAGTGATCTACTCTATTACAGTGATCAACTCTGACCATTACAGTGATTAACTCTGACCATTACAGTCATCAACTCTGACCATTACAGTGAACAACTCTGACCATTACAGTGATCAACTCTTACCATTACAGTGATTAACTCTGACCATTACAGTGATCCACCCTGACCATTACAGTGATCAACTCTGACCATTACAGCGATCAACTCTGACCATTACAGTGATCAACTCTGACCATTACAGTGATCTACTGTATTACAGTGATCAACTCTGACCATTACAGTGATTAACTCTGACCATTACAGTGATCAGCTCTGACCATTACAGTGATCTACTCTATTACAATGATCAACTCTGACCATTACAGTGATCTACTCTATTACAATGATCAGCTCTGACCATTACAGTGATCTACTCTATTACAATGATCAACTCTGACCATTACAGCCATCAACTCTGACCATTACAGTGATCAACTCTGACCATTACAGTGATCAACTCTGACCATTACAGCAATCTACTCTTACCATTACAGTGATTAACTCTGACCATTACAGTGATCCACCCTGACCATTACAGTGATCAACTCTGACCATTACAGTGATCTACTGTATTACAATGATCAACTCTGACCATTACAGTGATTAACTCTGACCATTACAGTGATCTACTCTATTACAGTGATCAACTCTGACCATTACAGTGATTAACTCTGACCATTACAGCCATCAACTCTGACCATTACAGCGATCTACTCTATTACAGTGATCAACTCTGACCATTACAGTCATCAACTCTGACCATTACAGTGAACAACTCTGACCATTACAGTGATCAACTCTTACCATTACAGTGATTAACTCTGACCATTACAGTGATCAACTCTGACCATTACAGTGATCAACTCTGACCATTACAGTCATCAACTCTGACCATTACAGTGATCTACTCTATTACAGTGATCAACTCTG
Organism: Megaleporinus macrocephalus; assembly: GCA_021613375.1. Classification (NCBI taxonomy): domain Eukaryota; kingdom Metazoa; phylum Chordata; class Actinopteri; order Characiformes; family Anostomidae; genus Megaleporinus; species Megaleporinus macrocephalus. The sequence goes on along the minus strand of CM038725.1, from coordinate 535,133 downwards.
ACCATTACAGTGATTAACTCTGACCATTACAGTCATCAACTCTGACCATTACAGTGAACAACTCTGACCATTACAGTGATCAACTCTTACCATTACAGTGATTAACTCTGACCATTACAGTGATCCACCCTGACCATTACAGTGATCAACTCTGACCATTACAGCGATCAACTCTGACCATTACAGTGATCAACTCTGACCATTACAGTGATCTACTGTATTACAGTGATCAACTCTGACCATTACAGTGATTAACTCTGACCATTACAGTGATCAGCTCTGACCATTACAGTGATCTACTCTATTACAATGATCAACTCTGACCATTACAGTGATCTACTCTATTACAATGATCAGCTCTGACCATTACAGTGATCTACTCTATTACAATGATCAACTCTGACCATTACAGCCATCAACTCTGACCATTACAGTGATCAACTCTGACCATTACAGTGATCAACTCTGACCATTACAGCAATCTACTCTTACCATTACAGTGATTAACTCTGACCATTACAGTGATCCACCCTGACCATTACAGTGATCAACTCTGACCATTACAGTGATCTACTGTATTACAATGATCAACTCTGACCATTACAGTGATTAACTCTGACCATTACAGTGATCTACTCTATTACAGTGATCAACTCTGACCATTACAGTGATTAACTCTGACCATTACAGCCATCAACTCTGACCATTACAGCGATCTACTCTATTACAGTGATCAACTCTGACCATTACAGTGATCAACTCTGACCATTACAGTAATCAACTCTGACCATTACAGCCATCAACTCTGACCATTACAGTGATCAACTCTGACCATTACAGCCATCAACTCTGACCATTACAGTGATCAACTCTCACCATTAAAGTGATCAACTCTGACCATTACAGCGATCTACTCTATTACAGTGATCAACTCTGACCATTACAGTGATCAACTCTGACCATTACAGCGATCTACTCTATTACAGTGATCAACTCTGACCATTACAGTGATCAACTCTGACCATTACAGTAATCAACTCTGACCATTACAGCCATCAACTCTGACCATTACAGTGATCAACTCTGACCATTACAGCCATCAACTCTGACCATTACAGTGATCAACTCTCACCATTAAAGTGATCAACTCTGACCATTACAGTGATCAACTCTGACCATTACAGTAATCAACTCTGACCATTACAGTCATCAACTCTGACCATTAGCGTGATTAACTCTGACCATTACAGTGATCAACTCTGACCATTATAGTGATTAACTCTGACCATTACAGTGATCAACTCTGACCATTATAGTGATCAACTCTGACCATTACAGTGATTAACTCTGACCATTACAGTGATCAACTCTGACTATTACAGTGATCAACTCTGACCATTACAGTGATTAACTCTGACCATTACAGTGATCAACTCTGACCATTACAGTGATCTACTCTGTGAGAAACTGAGGGATCAGGTTCTCTGTGTGGTTCTGAGTCTGAAGAGCTGAACTGTAGTGTATCAGATGGTAAGAAGCTACTTTACTGACTGTGTTTATGTGAAACAGAGCTCAGAGTCTAAGATCTCACTCAGGTTCTACTGCAGGTCTGATATATGGAGCTGAAGAGACGGTACTAAAATTGTTCTATGTTTAATATCACAGGAGTGCACTGTGTGTTTGTTGCTGGTGGTGAGACGTTCAGGAGTGGTTTACTAAAGCGTTCTATGTAGAACCTGTTCGTGCTTAAACGTTTCTCTTGTTTTGAAATGTTTCTTCAGATTGCTAGAGTAATGTGATGTATATGGTTCTATATAAAAATGGTTCCGTAGCACCAAAAGGTTCTTCTACTGTTACAAGCTTGACATCATGACAATAGAAGAACTGAGTTGAGTGTAAGACGTTCTCTCAGTCTGGGGCTGGAATCAGTGATAGAATGTTCTATAAATGTGTTGAATTGTATACATGAGTCACCCAGTTTGCTTGCACTGGGAGTGTTTGGTCTCCAGTAACACATTCCCAGTCCAACTTCCTTTGAGTCTGCTTGTTGTAGAAGGAAAGTAAAACTAAACCTGTGGAGAGAAAACAGGGGCTTCATTTAGAAAACATGGGTCTCATATATATTACTGAGATAATCTGAGGAGCTAATTTAGTAAAGAATTAGTTCAACTGTCGTTATACACCAGCATGATATTTTCAGCTTCTTAAATAAAATTACTCAACATTTACAGTACAGTACAAACATGTTAGACAGGAAGATTTTATTTATAACACTTTATTATTAATTATTAATCAGTATTAATAGAGTAAGTTGAGCTTTTACACTTTATTATTAAATACTAATCAGTATTAATAGAGTAAGTAGTGCTTTTACACTTTATTATTAAATATTAATCAGTATTAATAGAGTAAGTAGTGCTTTTACACTTTATTACTAAATATTAATCAGTATTAATAGAGTATGTAGTGCTTTTACACTTTATTATTAAATATTAATCAGTATTAATAGAGTAAGTAGTGCTTTTACACTTTATTATTAAATATTAATCAGTATTAATAGAGTAAGCAGAGTTTTTACACTTTATTATTAAATATTAAACAGTATTAATAGAGTAAGTAGTGCTTTTACACTTTATTATTAATATTAATCAGTATTAATAGAGTAAGTAGTGTTTTTACACTTTATTATTAAATATTAATCAGTATTAATAGAGTAAGTAGTGCTTTTACACTTTATTATTAAATATTAATCAGTATTAATAGAGTAAGTAGTGATTTTACACTTTATTATTAAATATTAATCAGTATTAATAGAGTAAGTAGTGTTTTTACACTTTATTATTAAATATTAAACAGTATTAATAGAGTAAGTAGAGCTTTTACACTTTATTATTAAATATTAATCAGTATTAATAGAGTAAGTAGTGCTTTTACACTTTATTATTAAATATTAATCAGTATTAATAGAGTAAGTAGTGCTTTTACACTTTATTATTAAATATTAATCAGTATTAATAGAGTAAGTAGTGTTTTTACACTTTATTATTAAATATTAAACAGTATTAATAGAGTAAGTAGAGCTTTTACACTTTATTATTAAATATTAATCAGTATTAATAGAGTAAGTAGTGCTTTTACACTTTATTATTAAATATTAATCAGTATTAATAGAGTAAGTAGTGCTTTTACACTTTATTATTAAATATAAATCAGTATTAATAGAGTAAGTAGTGTTTTTACACTTTATTATTAAATATTAATCAGTATTAATAGAGTAATTAGTGTTTTCCATACGTTAGTGTGTTTATTTAACTCTTTCCAAGCTTCTCCTAAACAACCCAGTATTATTATCAGTTCTGATCTAATACCTGCTTTGACTGCTCAGTACTTCATTAAGATAAATCAAGAACTGAACACATTCATACAATGTCTGGGGCGTCCAGGAGAAATCTGGAACCTAACTTTGTTCTTCAAACTGGATCAAGATCTGATCTACTTCTCTCACAATAACATATTCATGTTACTTTGTATTGCATGTCTGATTATTTACATCTGTTCTAATCAGACACTTATTGATCAGATAAACACGTTTACACTATCAGATCAGAGTTTTAATAAGCACTGGTTGCTGTACAGTGATAATAGAAAACCTAAAACAATACCACTGAAATAAGCCGTCTGATTGGCTGCAGTGTGGGATCGTCATTTATCAGTCCGGCTGCTACCATCGGCATAACGGCGGTGAACAGCCTGTTAAAAAAATATATTATTTTTTGTATAAACAAGCTGTAAGATCAATGACTCTCTTCTTTTGTTAATGATTACTACAGAAATATAATATATAGTAACGTAACAGATTTATTTGTTTACTAAATCTGTATTGTTTACAGATAAACAAACTGTGAACCTTTTAGAACTGCAGTATCTGCTGACCGTGTATTTCTCTCATTTAGAAAAAAACAATACCCAAATGAATAACCTGCTCATCTGCAGGTGTGAAGAAAACAAAACCAAACCGAGCATCACTGGAACCGTCAACTTTCAATAAAGCTGTTTATTATACAACACGTTTATATTATTTAAAGTATATACATTATTTACATTATATACAGTATATACATTATAAACATTATACACATTATAAACATTATACACATTATATATGTTATACAAAGATAATATGAAGAGTTTAGTGTTTTAAGCAAACCATAAGAAAATGAACATCCACATTAGATAGATGGCTGAAATTCCCTTGAGCACCAAACCCCCAACTGCTCCCTAGTGTGTATATGTGGGTGTTTACTGCCCCCTAGTGTCTGTGTTTACTAGTGTGTATGTTCACTAGTGTGTATATGTGGGTGTTTCACTGCTCCCTAGTGTCTGTGTTCACTAGTGTGTATGTTCACTAGTGTGTATATGTGGATGTTTACTGCCCCCTAGTGTCTGTGTTTACTAGTGTGTATGTTCACTAGTGTGTATATGTGGGTGTTTACTGCCCCCTAGTGTCTGTGTTTACTAGTGTGTATGTTCACTAGTGTGTATATGTGGATGTTTCACTGCCCCCTTGTGTCTGGTTTCACTAGATGGAGGGTGCACTAGTGTGTATATGTGGATGTTTCACTGCCCCCCAGTGTCTGTGCTCACTAGATGGAGGGTGCACTAGTGTGTATATGTGGATGTTTCACTGCCCCCTAGTGTCTGGTTTCACTAGATGGAATGTGCACTTATGTGTATATGTGGGTGTTTCACTGCCCCCTAGTGTCTGTGCTCACTAGATGGAAGGTGCACTAGAGTGTATATGTGGGTGTTTCACTGCCCCCTAGTGTCTGTGCTCACTAGATGGAAGGTGCACTAGAGTGTATATGTGGGTGTTTCACTGCCCCCTAGTGTCTGTGCTCACTAGATGGAAGGTGCACTAGTGTGTATATGTGTATGTTTCACTGCCCCCTAGTGTCTGTGTTCACTAGATGGAAGGTGCACTTGTGTGTATATGTGGGTGTTTCACTGCCCCCTAGTGTCTGTGTTCACTAGTGTCTGTGTTCACTAGTGTGTATATGTGGGTGTTCAGTGCAGGGCTGGGTTAAAACCCGCTGTGTGATGTGTCTAAATTCTGGATGTGAGTTTGTTTGTATTAGTTGGTGATTCTGAGCTGGTCAGTCAGTAACGCTGTGCTGTTCTGAGAGGAGTGTTTAAGTCACCTGTACTCACAGTTTCTTGATGCCTGACTCAGGTAGGTCGTTGAAGGAGGGCTGTGATGCTGAGAAGAACACAGAGACCAGAGGACTCACCGGTTCCTCCGGTTCCTCCTCACTTAAAAAAATATGAAAACACATGTACATACAGGCCTTAGCTCAGACTGCTGTGTGTGATGTAATGTTTCTTTCTCTCAACGTGACAGCGTTTCAGGTTAAGTGATATCTGCATATGGTGTGTGATTATGTATGTGTTATGTATGTTGCAGGTTAAGTGATATCTGTAAATGGCGTGTGATTATGTATGTGTTATGTATGTTGCAGGTTAAGTTATATCTGTATATGGTGTGTGATTATGTATGTGTTATGAATGTTGCAGGTTAAGTGATATCTGTATATGGTGTGTGATTATGTATTTGTTATGTATGTTGCAGGTTAAGTGATATCTGTATATGGTGTGTGATTATGTATGTGTTATGTATGTTGCAGGTTAAGTGATATCTGTATATGGTGTGTGATTATGTATGTGTTATGTATGTTTCAGGTTAAGTGATATCTGTATATGGTGTGTGATTATGTATGTGTTATGTATGTTGCAGGTTAAGTGATATCTGTATATGGTGTGTGATTATGTATGTGATATGTATGTTGCAGGTTAAGTGATATCTGTATATGGTGTGTGATTATGTATGTGTTATGTATGTTGCAGGTTAAGTGATATCTGTACATGGTGTGTGATTATGTATGTGTTATGTATGTTGCAGGTTAAGTGATATCTGTATATGGTGTGTGATTATGTATGTGTTATGAATGTTGCAGGTTAAGTGATATCTGTATATGGTGTGTAATTATGTATGTGTTATGTATGTTGCAGGTTAAGTGATATCTGTATATGGTGTGTGATTATGTATGTGTTATGTATGTTGCAGGTTAAGTGATATCTGTATATGGTGTGTGATTATGTATGTGTTATGTATGTTTCAGGTTAAGTGATATCTGTATATGGTGTGTGATTATGTATGTGTTATGTATGTTGCAGGTTAAGTGATATCTGTATATGGTGTGTGATTATGTATGTGATATGTATGTTGCAGGTTAAGTGATATCTGTATATGGTGTGTGATTATGTATGTGTTATGCATGTTGCAGGTTAAGTGATATCTGTACATGGTGTGTGATTATGTATGTGTTATGTATGTTGCAGGTTAAGTGATATCTGTATATGGTGTGTGATTATGTATGTGTTATGTATGTTTCAGGTTAAGTGATATCTGTATATGGTGTGTAATTATGTATGTGTTATGTATGTTGCAGGTTAAGTGATATCTGTATATGGTGTGTGATTATGTATGTGTTATGAATGTTGCAGGTTAAGTGATATCTGTATATGGTGTGTGATTATGTATGTGTTATGAATGTTGCAGGTTAAGTGATATCTGTATATGGTGTGTATTTATGTATGTGTTATGTATGTTGCAGGTTAAGTGATATCTGTAAATGGTGTGTGATTATGTATGTGTTATGAATGTTGCAGGTTAAGTCATATCTGTATATGGTGTGTGATTATGTATGTGTTATGTATGTTTCAGGTTAAGTGATATCTGTATATGGTGTGTGATTATGTATGTGTTATGTATGTTTCAGGTTAAGTGATATCTGTATATGGTGTGTGATTATGTATGTGTTATGTATGTTTCAGGTTAAGTGATATCTGTATATGGTGTGTGATTATGTATGTGTTATGAATGTTGCAGGTTAAGTGATATCTGTATATGGTGTGTGATTATGTATTTGTTATGTATGTTGCAGGTTAAGTGATATCTGTATATGGTGTGTGATTATGTATGTGTTATGTATGTTGCAGGTTAAGTGATATCTGTATATGATGTGTGATTATGTATGTGTTATGTATGTTTCAGGTTAAGTGATATCTGTATATGGTGTGTGATTATGTATGTGTTATGTATGTTGCAGGTTAAGTGATATCTGTATATGGTGTGTGATTATGTATGTGATATGTATGTTGCAGGTTAAGTGATATCTGTATATGGTGTGTGATTATGTATGTGTTATGTATGTTGCAGGTTAAGTGATATCTGTAAATGGCGTGTGATTATGTATGTGTTATGTATGTTGCAGGTTAAGTGATATCTGTAAATGGCGTGTGATTATGTATGTGTTATGTATGTTGCAGGTTAAGTGATATCTGTAAATGGTGTGTGATTATGTATGTGTTATGTATGTTGCAGGTTAAGTCATATCTGTATATGGTGTGTGATTATGTATGTGTTATGTATGTTTCAGGTTAAGTGATATCTGTAAATGGCGTGTGATTATGTATGTGTTATGTATGTTGCAGGTTAAGTGATATCTGTACATGGTGTGTGATTATGTATGTGTTATGTATGTTGCAGGTTAAGTGATATCTGTATATGGTGTGTGATTATGTATGTGTTATGAATGTTGCAGGTTAAGTGATATCTGTATATGGTGTGTAATTATGTATGTGTTATGTATGTTGCAGGTTAAGTGATATCTGTATATGGTGTGTGATTATGTATGTGTTATGAATGTTGCAGGTTAAGTGATATCTGTATATGTTGTGTGATTATGTATGTGTTATGTATGTTGCAGGTTAAGTGATATCTGTATATGGTGTGTGATTATGTATGTGTTATGTATGTTGCAGGTTAAGTGATATCTGTAAATGGCGTGTGATTATGTATGTGTTATGTATGTTGCAGGTTAAGTTATATCTGTATATGGTGTGTGATTATGTATGTGTTATGAATGTTGCAGGTTAAGTGATATCTGTATATGGTGTGTGATTATGTATTTGTTATGTATGTTTCAGGTTAAGTGATATCTGTATATGGTGTGTGATTATGTATGTGTTATGTATGTTGCAGGTTAAGTGATATCTGTATATGGTGTGTGATTATGTATGTGTTATGTATGTTGCAGGTTAAGTGATATCTGTATATGGTGTGTGATTATGTATGTGATATGTATGTTGCAGGTTAAGTGATATCTGTATATGGTGTGTGATTATGTATGTGTTATGTATGTTGCAGGTTAAGTGATATCTGTATATGGTGTGTGATTATGTATGTGATATGTATGTTGCAGGTTAAGTGATATCTGTATATGGTGTGTGATTATGTATGTGTTATGTATGTTGCAGGTTAAGTGATATCTGTACATGGTGTGTGATTATGTATGTGTTATGTATGTTGCAGGTTAAGTGATATCTGTATATGGTGTGTGATTATGTATGTGTTATGAATGTTGCAGGTTAAGTGATATCTGTATATGGTGTGTGATTATGTATGTGTTATGTATGTTGCAGGTTAAGTGATATCTGTAAATGGTGTGTGATTATGTATGTGTTATGTATGTTGCAGGTTAAGTGATATCTGTATATTGTGTGTGATTATGTATGTGTTATGAATGTTGCAGGTTAAGTGATATCTGTATATGGTGTGTGATTATGTATGTGTTATGTATGTTGCAGGTTAAGTGATATCTGTATATGGTGTGTGATTATGTATGTGTTATGTATGTTTCAGGTTAAGTCATATCTGTATATGGTGTGTGATTATGTATGTGTTATGTATGTTTCAGTTTAAGTGATATCTGTAAGTGGTGTGTGATTATGTATGTGTTATGAATGTTGCAGGTTAAGTGATATCTGTGTATGGTGTGTGATTATGTATGTGTTATGTTTGTTGCAGGTTAAGTGATATCTGTAAATGGTGTGTGATTATGTATGTGTTTTGAATGTTGCAGGTTAAGTGATATCTGTATATGGTGTGTGATTATGTATGTGTTATGTATGTTGCAGGTTAAGTTATATCTGTATATGGTGTGTGATTATGTATGTGTTATGTATGTTGCAGGTTAAGTGATATCTGTATATGGTGTGTGATTATGTATGTGTTATGTATGTTGCAGATTAAGTGATATCTGTATATTGTGTGTGATTATGTATGTGTTATGTATGTTTCAGGTTAAGTTATATCTGTATATGGTGTGTGATTATGTATGTGTTATGTATGTTTCAGGTTAAGTGTTATCTTTAAATGGTGTGTGATTATGTATGTGTTATGTATGTTGCAGGTTAAGTGATATCTGTAAATGGTGTGTGATTATGTATGTGTTATGTATGTTGCAGGTTAAGTGATATCTGTATATGGTGTGTGATTATGTATGTGTTATGTATGTTTCAGGTTAAGTTATATCTGTAAATGGTGTGTGATTATGTATGTGTTATGTATGTTTCAGGTTAAGTGATATCTGTATATGGTGTGTGATTATGTATGTGTTATGTATGTTGCAGGTTAAGTGATATCTGTAAATGGTGTGTGATTATGTATGTGTTATGAATGTTGCAGGTTAAGTGATATCTGTGTATGGTGTGTGATTATGTATGTGTTATGAATGTTGCAGGTTAAGTGATATCTGTATATGGTGTGTGATTATGTATGTGTTATGTATGTTGCAGGTTAAGTGATATCTGTATATGGTGTGTGATTATATATGTGTTATGTATGTTGCAGGTTAAGTGATATCTGTATATGGTGTGTGATTATGTATGTGTTATGTATGTTGCAGGTTAAGTGATATCTGTATATGGTGTGTGATTATGTATGTGTTATGTATGTTGCAGGTTAAGTGATATCTGTATATGGTGTGTGATTATGTATGTGTTATTTATGTTGCAGGTTAAGTGATATCTGTACATGGTGTGTGATTATATATGTGTTATGTATGTTGCAGGTTAAGTGATATCTGTACATGGTGTGTGATTATGTATGTGTTATGTATGTTGCAGGTTAAGTGATATCTGTACATGGTGTGTGATTATGTATGTGTTATGAATGTTGCAGGTTAAGTGATATCTGTATATGGTGTGTAATTATGTATGTGTTATGTATGTTGCAGGTTAAGTGATATCTGTATATGGTGTGTGATTATGTATGTGTTATGAATGTTGCAGGTTAAGTTATATCTGTATATGGTGTGTGATTATGTATGTGTTATGAATGTTGCAGGTTAAGTGATATCTGTATATGGTGTGTAATTATGTATGTGTTATGTATGTTGCAGGTTAAGTGATATCTGTAAATGGTGTGTGATTATGTATGTGTTATGTATGTTGCAGGTTAAGTCATATCTGTATATGGTGTGTGATTATGTATGTGTTATGTATGTTTCAGGTTAAGTCATATCTGTATATGGTGTGTGATTATGTATGTGTTATGTATGTTTCAGGTTAAGTGATATCTGTATATGGTGTGTGATTATGTATGTGTTATGTATGTTTCAGGTTAAGTGATATCTGTAAATGGCGTGTGATTATGTATGTGTTATGTATGTTGCAGGTTAAGTTATATCTGTATATGGTGTGTGATTATGTATGTGTTATGAATGTTGCAGGTTAAGTGATATCTGTATATGGTGTGTGATTATGTATTTGTTATGTATGTTGCAGGTTAAGTGATATCTGTATATGGTGTGTGATTATGTATGTGTTATGTATGTTGCAGGTTAAGTGATATCTGTATATGGTGTGTGATTATGTATGTGTTATGTATGTTTCAGGTTAAGTGATATCTGTATATGGTGTGTGATTATGTATGTGTTATGTATGTTGCAGGTTAAGTGATATCTGTATATGGAGTGTGATTATGTATGTGATATGTATGTTGCAGGTTAAGTGATATCTGCATATGGTGTGTGATTATGTATGTGTTATGTATGTTGCAGGTTAAGTGATATCTGTACATGGTGTGTGATTATGTATGTGTTATGTATGTTGCAGGTTAAGTGATATCTGTATATGGTGTGTGATTATGTATGTGTTATGAATGTTGCAGGTTAAGTGATATCTGTATATGGTGTGTAATTATGTATGTGTTATGTATGTTGCAGGTTAAGTGATATCCGTATATGGTGTGTGATTATGTATGTGTTATGAATGTTGCAGGTTAAGTGATATCTGTATATGGTGTGTGATTATGTATGTGTTATGTATGTTGCAGGTTAAGTGATATCTGTATATGGTGTGTGATTATGTATGTGTTATGTATGTTGCAGGTTAAGTGATATCTGTATATGGTGTGTAATTATGTATGTGTTATGTATGTTGCAGGTTAAGTGATATCTGTATATGGTGTGTGATTATGTATGTGTTATGAATGTTGCAGGTTAAGTTATATCTGTATATGGTGTGTGATTATGTAAGTGTTATGAATGTTGCAGGTTAAGTGATATCTGTATATGGTGTGTAATTATGTATGTGTTATGTATGTTGCAGGTTAAGTGATATCTGTAAATGGTGTGTGATTATGTATGTGTTATGTATGTTGCAGGTTAAGTCATATCTGTATATGGTGTGTGATTATGTATGTGTTATGTATGTTTCAGGTTAAGTGATATCTGTATATGGTGTGTGATTATGTATGTGTTATGTATGTTTCAGGTTAAGTGATATCTGTATATGGTGTGTGATTATGTATGTGTTATGTATGTTTAAGGTTAAGTGATATCTGTAAATGGCGTGTGATTATGTATGTGTTATGTATGTTGCAGGTTAAGTTATATCTGTATATGGTGTGTGATTATGTATGTGTTATGAATGTTGCAGGTTAAGTGATATCTGTATATGGTGTGTGATTATGTATTTGTTATGTATGTTGCAGGTTAAGTGATATCTGTATATGGTGTGTGATTATGTATGTGTTATGTATGTTTCAGGTTAAGTGATATCTGTATATGGTGTGTGATTATGTATGTGTTATGTATGTTGCAGGTTAAGTTATATCTGTATATGGTGTGTGATTATATATGTGATATGTATGTTGCAGGTTAAGTGATATCTGTATATGGTGTGTGATTATGTATGTGTTATGAATGTTGCAGGTTAAGTGATATCTGTATATGGTGTGTAATTATGTATGTGTTATGTATGTTGCAGGTTAAGTGATATCTGTATATGGTGTGTGATTATGTATGTGTTATGTATGTTGCAGGTTAAGTGATATCTGTATATGGTGTGTGATTATGTATGTGTTATGTATGTTGCAGGTTAAGTGATATCTGTATATGGTGTGTAATTATGTATGTGTTATGTATGTTGCAGGTTAAGTGATATCTGTATATGGTGTGTGATTATGTATGTGTTATGTATGTTGCAGGTTAAGTTATATCTGTATATGGTGTGTGATTATATATGTGATATGTATGTTGCAGGTTAAGTGATATCTGTATATGGTGTGTGATTATGTATGTGTTATGAATGTTGCAGGTTAAGTGATATCTGTATATGGTGTGTAATTATGTATGTGTTATGTATGTTGCAGGTTAAGTGATATCTGTATATGGTGTGTGATTATGTATGTGTTATGAATGTTGCAGGTTAAGTGATATCTGTATATGGTGTGTGATTATGTATGTGTTATGTATGTTGCAGGTTAAGTGATATCTGTATATGGTGTGTGATTATGTATGTGTTATGTATGTTGCAGGTTAAGTTATATCTGTATATGGTGTGTGATTATATATGTGATATGTATGTTGCAGGTTAAGTGATATCTGTATATGGTGTGTGATTATGTATGTGTTATGAATGTTGCAGGTTAAGTGATATCTGTATATGGTGTGTGATTATGTATGTGTTATGTATGTTGCAGGTTAAGTTATATCTGTATATGGTGTGTGATTATGTATGTGTTATGTATGTTGCAGGTTAAGTGATATCTGTATATGGTGTGTGATTATGTATGTGTTATGTATGTTGCAGATTAAGTGATATCTGTATATTGTGTGTGATTATGTATGTGTTATGTATGTTTCAGGTTAAGTTATATCTGTATATGGTGTGTGATTATGTATGTGTTATGTATGTTGCAGGTTAAGTGTTATCTTTAAATGGTGTGTGATTATGTATGTGTTATGTATGTTGCAGGTTAAGTGATATCTGTATATGGTGTGTGATTATGTATGTGTTATGTATGTTGCAGGTTAAGTGATATCTGTATATGGTGTGTGATTATGTATGTGTTATGTATGTTTCAGGTTAAGTTATATCTGTAAATGGTGTGTGATTATGTATGTGTTATGTATGTTTCAGGTTAAGTGATATCTGTATATGGTGTGTGATTATGTATGTGTTATGTATGTTGCAGGTTAAGTGATATCTGTAAATGGTGTGTGATTATGTATGTGTTATGTATGTTGCAGGTTAAGTGATATCTGTATATGGTGTGTGATTATGTATGTGTTATGTATGTTGCAGGTTAAGTGATATCTGTATATGGTGTGTGATTATGTATGTGTTATGTATGTTGCAGGTTAAGTGATATCTGTATATGGTGTGTGATTATGTATGTGTTATGTATGTTTCAGGTTAAGTGATATCTGTATATGGTGTGTGATTATGTATGTGTTATGTATGTTGCAGGTTAAGTTATATCTGTATATGGTGTGTGATTATATATGTGATATGTATGTTGCAGGTTAAGTGATATCTGTATATGGTGTGTGATTATGTATGTGTTATGAATGTTGCAGGTTAAGTGATATCTGTATATGGTGTGTAATTATGTATGTGTTATGTATGTTGCAGGTTAAGTGATATCTGTATATGGCTGTGTGATTATGTATGTGTTATGTATGTTGCAGGTTAAGTGATATCTGTATATGGTGTGTGATTATGTATGTGTTATGTATGTTGCAGGTTAAGTGATATCTGTATATGGTGTGTGATTATGTATGTGTTATGTATGTTGCAGGTTAAGTGATATCTGTATATGGTGTGTGATTATGTATGTGTTATGTATGTTGCAGGTTAAGTCATATCTGTATATGGTGTGTGATTATGTATGTGTTATGTATGTTGCAGGTTAAGTGATATCTGTATATGGTGTGTGATTATGTATGTGTTATGTATGTTTCAGGTTAAGTGATATCTGTATATGGTGTGTGATTATGTATGTGTTATGTATGTTGCAGGTTAAGTGATATCTGTAAATGGCGTGTGATTATGTATGTGTTATGTATGTTGCAGGTTAAGTTATATCTGTATATGGTGTGTGATTATGTATGTGTTATGAATGTTGCAGGTTAAGTGATATCTGTATATGGTGTGTGATTATGTATTTGTTATGTATGTTGCAGGTTAAGTGATATCTGTATATGGTGTGTGATTATGTATGTGTTATGTATGTTGCAGGTTAAGTGATATCTGTATATGGTGTGTGATTATGTATGTGTTATGTATGTTTCAGGTTAAGTCATATCTGTATATGGTGTGTGATTATGTATGTGTTATGTATGTTGCAGGTTAAGTGATATCTGTATATGGTGTGTGATTATGTATGTGATATGTATGTTGCAGGTTAAGTGATATCTGTATATGGTGTGTGATTATGTATGTGTTATGTATGTTTCAGGTTAAGTCATATCTGTATATGGTGTGTGATTATGTATGTGTTATGTATGTTGCAGGTTAAGTGATATCTGTATATGGTGTGTGATTATGTATGTGTTATGTATGTTTCAGGTTAAGTGATATCTGTATATGGTGTGTGATTATGTATGTGTTATGTATGTTGCAGGTTAAGTTATATCTGTATATGGTGTGTGATTATGTATGTGTTATGAATGTTGCAGGTTAAGTGATATCTGTATATGGTGTGTGATTATGTATGTGTTATGTATGTTGCAGGTTAAGTGATATCTGTATATGGTGTGTGATTATGTATGTGTTATGTATGTTGCAGGTTAAGTGATATCTGTATATGGTGTGTGATTATGTATGTGTTATGTATGTTGCAGGTTAAGTGATATCTGTATATGGTGTGTGATTATGTATGTGTTATGTATGTTGCAGGTTAAGTGATATCTGTATATGGTGTGTGATTATGTATGTGTTATGTATGTTGCAGGTTAAGTGATATCTGCATATGGTGTGTGATTATGTATGTGTTATGTATGTTGCAGGTTAAGTGATATCTGTACATGGTGTGTGATTATGTATGTGTTATGTATGTTGCAGGTTAAGTGATATCTGTATATGGTGTGTGATTATGTATGTGTTATGAATGTTGCAGGTTAAGTGATATCTGTATATGGTGTGTAATTATGTATGTGTTATGTATGTTGCAGGTTAAGTGATATCCGTATATGGTGTGTGATTATGTATGTGTTATGAATGTTGCAGGTTAAGTGATATCTGTATATGGTGTGTGATTATGTATGTGTTATGTATGTTGCAGGTTAAGTGATATCTGTATATGGTGTGTGATTATGTATGTGTTATGTATGTTGCAGGTTAAGTGATATCTGTATATGGTGTGTGATTATGTATGTGTTATGTATGTTGCAGGTTAAGTGATATCTGTATATGGTGTGTGATTATGTATGTGTTATGTATGTTGCAGGTTAAGTTATATCTGTATATGGTGTGTGATTATGTATGTGTTATGAATGTTGCAGGTTAAGTGATATCTGTATATGGTGTGTAATTATGTATGTGTTATGTATGTTGCAGGTTAAGTGATATCTGTATATGGTGTGTGATTATGTATGTGTTATGTATGTTGCAGGTTAAGTCATATCTGTATATGGTGTGTGATTATGTATGTGTTATGTATGTTGCAGGTTAAGTGATATCTGTATATGGTGTGTGATTATGTATGTGTTATGTATGTTGCAGGTTAAGTGATATCTGTATATGGTGTGTGATTATGTATGTGTTATGTATGTTTAAGGTTAAGTGATATCTGTATATGGCGTGTGATTATGTATGTGTTATGTATGTTGCAGGTTAAGTGATATCTGTATATGGTGTGTGATTATGTATGTGTTATGTATGTTGCAGGTTAAGTGATATCTGTATATGGTGTGTGATTATGTATTTGTTATGTATGTTGCAGGTTAAGTGATATCTGTATATGGGTGTGTGATTATGTATGTGTTATGTATGTTGCAGGTTAAGTGATATCTGTATATGGTGTGTGATTATGTATGTGTTATGTATGTTGCAGGTTAAGTGATATCTGTATATGGTGTGTGATTATGTATGTGTTATGTATGTTGCAGGTTAAGTTATATCTGTATATGGTGTGTGATTATATATGTGATATGTAATGTTGCAGGTTAAGTGATATCTGTATATGGTGTGTGATTATGTATGTGTTATGAATGTTGCAGGTTAAGTGATATCTGTATATGGTGTGTAATTATGTATGTGTTATGTATGTTGCAGGTTAAGTGATATCTGTATATGGTGTGTGATTATGTATGTGTTATGTATGTTGCAGGTTTAAGTGATATCTGTATATGTGTGTTTGATTATGTATGTGTTTATGTATGTTGCAGGTTAATTGATATCTGTATATGGTGTGTGAATTATGTATGTGTTATGTATGTTGCAGGTTAAGTGATATCTGTATATGGTGTGTGATTATGAATGGTGTTAAGTATGTTTCAGGTTAAGTTGATATCGTATATGGTGTGTGATTATATATGTGATATGTAATGTTGCAGGTTAAGTGATATCTGTATATGGTGTGTGGATTATGTATGTGTTATGAATGTTGCAGTTAAGTGATATCTGTATATGGTGTGGTAATTATGTATGTGTTATGTATGTTGCAGTTAAGTGATATCTGTATATGGTGTGTGATTATGTATGTGTTATGAATGTTGCAGGTTAAGTGATATCTGTATATGGTGTGTGATTATGTTATGTGTTTATGTATAGTTGCAGGTTAA
>CM038725.1:501151-517160 GCA_021613375.1 Megaleporinus macrocephalus | reverse complement strand
TAGGTTAAGGGTTAGGTTAAAGTTAGGTTAAGGTTAGGGTTGCTTAAGGTTAGGGTTAGGTTAAGGGTTAGGTTAAGGGTTAGGTTAAAGTTAGGTTAAGGTTAGGGTTGCTTAAGGTTAGGGTTAGGTTAAGGTTAGGGTTAGGTTAAGGTTAGGGTTAAGTTAGGTTAAGGTTAGGGTTAGGTTAAGGTTAGGGTTAGGTTAGGTTAAGGTTAGGGTTAGGTTAAGGTTAGGGTTAGGTTAAGGTTAGGGCTAGGTGAGAATAGGGTTGGATTAAGGTAGGGTTAGGTTAAGGTTAGGGTTAGGTTAAGGTTAGGGTTAGGTTAAGGGTTAGGTTTAGAGTCAGGTTAAGGTTAGATTTAGTGTCCTGGTTAAGTTTAGGGTTAGGTTTAGGTTAAGGTTAGGTTAAGGGTTAGGTTTAGGTGTAAGGTTAGAGTTTAAGATTAGGGTTAGGTCCCTTGTAAAGTTATAGCGTTGTGGTTAAGTGTAGGCTTGCGCTTCAATCCAAAGTAAAGTTTAACCTTATGGACAGGATAGGTTTGAAGTTATAAGAGTGTTCTACGTCCTAAGTCAAGTAAACAGAAGAAGAAGAACCAACGGGTGAAATGAGGAGTGCGCCACTAGACTGAGCAGGACACCCTCAAGACCTAGCTTGGCCTTTGTTATTCACCCATCCGATCTCCCTCACACTAACACGATTAGGAGAACGAAAGGGTGTGGAATGGGTTGATTAATAATTATTAGTTCATTATTATTA
The DNA here is from genome assembly GCA_021613375.1 of Megaleporinus macrocephalus. NCBI lineage: Eukaryota > Metazoa > Chordata > Actinopteri > Characiformes > Anostomidae > Megaleporinus > Megaleporinus macrocephalus. Next base: position 516,403 of record CM038725.1, on the reverse strand, counting down.
CTAATTAATAAACGGAAGAAGAACCAACAGGTGAAGAGAGAAGAGGAGTGCACCACCGGGCTTAGCAGGACACCCCCAAAGCCTAAAACGGCCTCTACTGTTCACCCACTTGATCTCCCTCACGCTAACATTTAGGAGTACGTAAGGGCGTGGAATCACTTAATTAATTGAGAAGTCAGGGTTAGGGTCAGGGTCAGGGTTCGGGCTAAGGTTAGGTTTAGGCTTAAGGTTAGAGTTTAAGGTTAAGGTTAGGTCCCTTGTGAAGTTATAGAGTTGTGGTTAGATGTAGGCTTACGCTTCAATCCAGGGTAAGATTTAACCTCATGGACAGAATAGGTTTGGAGTTATAAAATAGAATAGAAGGCAGAGGACCCATGTGTTTTCAGCAGCATGCTTGTTCCGAAGGCTCTGGCTAGGTTAGGTTAGGTAGAAATTACAATGACTTCCCCCACAACGATCTTCCGACCGCGTAGTTTGAATAGGAAGATCAAGGAAGAGCACGGGCCGGCGCTTGTTAAGCATTACTACCGTACGTTAGGCCCTTCTGCCTCTAGAGTGTTCTACGTCCTAAGTCAATAAACAGAAGAAGAACCAACGGGTGAAACGAGGAGTGCGCCACTAGACTGAGCAGGACACCCTCAAGACCTAGCTTGGCCTTTGTTATTCACCCATCCGATCTCCCTCACGCTAACACGATTAGGAGAACGAAAGGGTGTGGAATGGGTTGATTAATAATTATTAGTTCATTATTATTAATAATTAATAAATGGAAGAAGAACCAACAGGTGAAGAGAGAAGAGGAGTGCACCACCGGGCTTAGCAGGACACCCTCAAGGCCTAATCCGGCCTGTACTGTTCACCCATTTGATCTCCCTCACGCTAACACGGTTAGGAGTGGAAACGCTTAAATAATTAAGGGGTATTTGTAGGAGCTGAGTGATAAGAAGAGGGACCTAAAGGTGAAGAGGGATAAAGAGTGCACCACCAGACTTAGCAGGACACTCAGGTATAGTCTAGAGGTTAATATTAGGTTTAAGGTAGTTAGGGATTAGATTTAGAATTTTTGGGGTTAGATTTAGGCTTTGATTACATTCTGGAATTGGGATTGTAATTAAAACTAGTAATTTCAGGAAATGGAGGGCCTAAGACGGTCTCTATTGCCTTATCCATTCAATCTCCCTTACTTTAAGGTTTTATAGAATGAAAGAGTGTGTCCTAAACTGATTTTAAGTCTTTTTTAAGGCTAAAGTAGATGGTGTGTGATTTTAGTCTGGTTGAATATTTTAGGTTGATTTTGTTTATTTAGAAAAACATTTTAGAGAATTTTGGGATACATCATCAGTAGTGTACCACAGAATCATCGGGTGTTTCGGCCTTTAATCACTATACACCCTCCTCTGAGGCGGCCAGCCTAGGTTGATCAAGCCTTGGCTTGTATCCCATGTCCAATTGGAGGTTAGTTCATATATTATTTGGTTTTTTAGGCATTTTTTAGAGACATTAGTTGATCGATTGTATTTATTTTAAGCTCTAATGCTATGTTACTCCAAAAACATTATTTTAGGTGTTTGTGTTGTGTGGTTGGTGCTAGTCACCGATAGAAGACTGGGCACCCAATTAAGGTCCGTTTGCCCCAGACCACCGTCCCTGCGTGCTGTCCTAGTGGACCCAGGGGGGCTGGATACTTACTACCTGCCCAGATGACTATTGTTAACACCGCTAGGTTTCCTAGTTCAACCAGGTCAGGTTTGTAGATGGGTCTCATCTTGGGGCCTACCCTGTTTTCAGGGTGTGGTTTCTTAGTTCTCTAAAGCACCAGGGCCAGCCGCGAACGGATCGCTGCCTCCCAGGAGCCCTCGAAAAACCAGATTCCATGCCCAAGACACCTGTTCGTTAACACCGCTAGGTATCCCAGGTGGCTTATTGCTCGTGAGCGGCCTACTCTGGTAATTGCATACCAGAGCTCCAGAGACTGGCGTTCAGAAGACCAGAGCCAGCCGCGAACGGATCGCTGCCTCCCTGATCCTCCTCAACCAGAGTCCGTGCCCCAGCCCCCTGTTGCCAGGGGACTGACTCCAAGACCCGGGAAGGTAGGTACCGTGCATTACGTCACCTCCCAGTCAGTCCTGGGCGGGGTTCCAAGCCGGCGGATACCTTTCGTACAAATTCCAGTTACCTGAAATTATTTTCGGAAAGATACCAAGCTTCTACCGCTTTGGTTCCCCTAGGGGTTGTGCAACATTAGCGGATAGACTCTCCACCCTTTAACGGGTTTTTAGAGCTATCAGGCTTCTACTAACGCGCTCTCCCCGCCTGGTCCTAATGCCCCTTTAACTGGTTGGGTTATTGTTTTAGTCGCGGTTTTAGGGTGACGGTAGATTCCGTTCAAGTTTAACCATGGGTGTCATCTTGTCCGGGAGAACATGAGCTTTATAACGCAAAAAACCGCGTGTTTCTATCTAAAACCGTTGCGGAGATATTAATGTTTAAAGTTGTAAAAGGTGCAGCAGCGTGTGTGCCCCAGTGCATTGTTAGACGAATAAATTAGCATATTAATGATCGGTTTTGTATATCGGTTATCTATTGTGAAAACAGCTTGTTTTATGTGTTCCAGCAGGTTCAGATGTCTTCATAATCCTAGTAATTGGACTGCCTGAGTGGAATTGAGTCATTATTGCTCTTTAATCCTAGTATAGGATGATTAAAGGTGCTCTCAGTGATCTGGCTGCATGTGTTTTAATGTGTAGTATTAGACTCCCAGGTTCTTCTCATTTATAAGTGATATGAAGCAGGCTTCTGATTGTCCTGTTGGACTTTAAGGTTCCTCCTACTCGGGTTTTTTTCACGATAAAGTGCAAGTTCCTGATTGGATGATTTTTAGGTGTCCTAAGCTTCTCTTCCTGAAGTGTTTTTTTTTTTTTTTCTCAGAATTTCTTCTATGTGGTGGAAAGCAGGCCTCCGATTGGGTTTTTTGATCTAACTTGGATTTATTAGTGTCTTGTATTTGACCTATAGGCTCCTCCTACTCGGGTTTTTTGGGGGAAAAAAGGCAGGTTCCTGATTGGATGATTTTTAGGTGTCCTAAACTCCTCCTCCTGAAGTGTTTTTTCAGAATTTCTTCTGTGATGGAATGCAGGCCTCCGATTGGGTTTTTCATCTAACTTAGGTTTATTAGTGTCTTGTATTTGACCTATAGGCTCCTCCTATTGGTTTTTTTTCCGGGGAATCTTTTTTGTAATGGATCCTCCATCTCTGTTTGGTTTTCTTTCTGTGTTGGGTTCACTGGTGTCCTGCACTGTACTTTCTGACTTCCTCCCGGGGAAGTTTAGGGTTAGGGTTGGGTCCTGGTTGAGTTTTAAGGTTAAGATTAGGTTTTAGAGTCCTGGTTAAGTTTAGGGTTGGGTTTAAGGTTAGGTTAGATTTAGGGTTAGGTTTTAGTGTCTAGGGTTAGGGTTAGGGTTAGGGTTAGGGTTAGGGTCAGGGTCAGGGTCAGGGTTAGGGTCAGGGTCAGGGTTAGGTTAGGGTTAGGGTTAGGGTTAGGGTTAGGGTTAGGGTTAGGGTTAGGGTTAGGGTTAGGGTTAGGGTTAGGGTTAGGCTTTAAGGTTTAGGGCTAAGGGTTAGGTTAAGGTTAGGGTTAGGTAAAGTTAGGGTTAAGTAAGGTTAGGGTTAGGTTAAGGTTAGGGTTAGGGTAAGGTTAAGGTTAGGGTTAGGTTAAGGTTAGGGTTAGGTTAAGGTTAGGGTTAGGGTAAGGTTAGGGTTAGGGCTAGGGCTAGGGTAAGGTTAAGGTTAGGGTTAGGTTAAGGTTAAGGTTAGGGTTAGGGTAAGGTTAAGGTTAGGGTTAGGGTAAGGTTAAGGTTAGGGTTAGGGTAAGGTTAAGGTTAGGGTTAGGGTAAGGTTAAGGTTAGGTATAGGGGAAAGGTAAAGATTAGGGTTTTGCCCTAAAAGACCGAGGCTCCAGACAAGTCCGGGACCTACGTTAGGCACTGGCCTACCATTTGTCACCAATCACGATCCACCCCCCCCCACCCAACTCCCACATCCACACTCCTCAAAATCTTTTATCCGGGGTATCCTCTCTATGTCCCTCTATTTTTCTAATACGCCCCTTTCATTAAAGCAGTTTCTATTTATACCAAGTACGTCGTAAATAACGCACCTGGTGTTTCCAAAAATTTAATTTGAAGAAATATTGACTGTCCCTTTGGTTAGGGTTATCAGTCGGATTAAAGCGTCCTGTGTGAGGTTCAAACTACATTTCAATTCAAACTCAAAAAATTCTTCAACGACTGTCCCTTTGGTTGGGGTTTATCAGTCGGATTAAAGCGTCACTTCAGATTTCCAAATAATTCTTACACGACTGTCCCTTTGGTTAGGGTTATCAGTCGGATTATAGTGTCCAGTCCAAAGTTCAAGTTCCAGAACATTTCTTACACGACTGTCCCTTTGGTTAGGGTTATCAGTCGGATTATAGCGTCCAGTTCGAGTTTTAAATTCTAAAGTATTTTTTCTAGACTGTCCCTTTGGTTAGGGTTATCAGTCGGATTATAGCGTCCAGTCCGGCTATTAAATTTCAAAGTATTTCTTACACGGCTGTCCCTTTGGTTAGGGTTATCAGTCGGATTATAGCGTCCAGTCCGGGTTTTAAATTTCCAAGTATTTCTTACACGACTGTCCCTTTGGTTAGGGTTATCAGTCGGATCAAAGCATCAAGTACGAGATTCAAATTCTAAAACATTTCTTACACGACTGTCCCTTTGGTTAGGGTTATCAGTCGGATTAAAGCATCCAGTCCGAGGTTTAAATTTCAAAGCATTTCTTACACGACTGTCCCTTTGGTTAGGGTTATCAGTCGGATTATAGCGTCCAGTCCGAGTTTTAAATTCCAACCAATATCTTACACGACTGTCCCTTTGGTTAGGGTTATCAGTCGGATCAAAACGTCAAGTACAAGATTCAAATTTCAAAGTTTTGGGCGACTGTCCCTTTGGTTAGGGTTATCAGTCGGATTAATCCATGTTGGCAGGCCTGCTGTTGCAACGTTTCGGTTCCAGTTCGAACCTTCATCAGGCACAGATCCTGCCAATTGACCTCTTAAATCTTAAAGTCCACCAAAAAACACACTCTAAACCGGAAAATAACAAACTTTCTAAATGGTGGAACAACAAAAGTCCTCACAGGTGAAAGAGTTGTTTTCAGTGAATGGATTTTCTTCAAAAAACAACTAAAAAGCTGCTTAAGGAGAGTGTGGAGCTGCCTTCATCCTCACACAGGCTTTCTCCAAAGCGAGTGCAGTCCAGAGTGCTGTCTATCTGCAGGCGTAGCTGATTAAATGGTCGGAGGGAGCGTTTTGGCTCCTCCCCTGTTAAACATTAACCGTTCTCCTCTGCAGGAGGAGGGGGGAGTGAGAGGCCCCCCTCCCCTGCCGCTGCAGGGAGAGCGAATTCTCTGCCCAGACATGTTTTTTTCAGGTGGAATTAAATCATTTTAAGTCATTTAAAGGGGGGAATTATTATATATTCATACTCCTGTCTTTTTTTGAAGGTTACAGGTAAGTATTAGGGGATCTTTTTTGGGGATTTTAAACCCAGGTAAGTATTTTTAGAATTATTAATCTTGTCGATAAGACTTAATTTGGGTGTTTTGACTCTTTAAATTCCAGGAAATGGAGCAGAATCGAGCTGGAGAGGGCAGAACGCAACCAGGTAAACGTCGGTGGCACTGGCTAGATTAGGCTTTAAGGTTTAGGGCTAAGGGTTAGGGTAAGGTTAGGGTAAGGTTAGGGTTAGGTAAGATTAGGGCTAGGTAAGGTTAGGGCTGGGTCAGGTTAGGGTTAGGTTAAGGTTAGGGTCAGGGTAAGGTTAAGGTTAGGGTTAGGTCAGGTTAGGGTTAGGTCAGGTTAGGGTTAGGTTAAGGTTAGGGTTAGGTTAAGGTTAGGGTTAGGGAAAGGTTAGGGTTAGGTTAAGGTTAGGGTTAGGGTAAGGTTAAGGTTAGGGCTAGGATAAGGTTAAGGTTAGGGTTAGGGTAAGGTTAAGGTTAGGGTTAGGGTAAGGTTAAGGTTAGGGTAAGGTTAAGGTTAGGGTTAGGGTAAGGTTAATGTTAGGGTTAGGGGAAAGGTAAAGATTAGGGTTTTGCCCTAAAAGACCGAGGCTCCAGACAAGTCCGGACCCTACGTTAGGCACTGGCCTACCATTTGTCACCAATCACGATCCACCCACCCCCACCCAACTCCCACATCCACACTCCTCAAGATCTTTTATCCGGGGTATCCTCTCCATGTCCCTCTATTTTTCTAATACGCCCCTTTCATTAAAGCAGTTTCTATTTATACCAAGTACGTCGTAAATAACGCACCTGGTGTTTCCAAAAATTTAATTTGAAGAAATATTGACTGTCCCTTTGGTTAGGGTTATCAGTCGGATTAAAGCGTCCTGTGTGAGGTTCAAACTACATTTCAATTCAAACTCAAAAAATTCTTCAACGACTGTCCCTTTGGTTGGGGTTTATCAGTCGGATTAAAGCGTCACTTCAGATTTCCAAATAATTCTTACACGACTGTCCCTTTGGTTAGGGTTATCAGTCGGATTATAGTGTCCAGTCCAAAGTTCAAGTTCCAGAACATTTCTTACACGACTGTCCCTTTGGTTAGGGTTATCAGTCGGATTATAGCGTCCAGTTCGAGTTTTAAATTCTAAAGTATTTTTTCTAGACTGTCCCTTTGGTTAGGGTTATCAGTCGGATTATAGCGTCCAGTCCGGCTATTAAATTTCAAAGTATTTCTTACACGGCTGTCCCTTTGGTTAGGGTTATCAGTCGGATTATATATATACACTAAAGTATTTCTTATACGACTGTCCCTTTGGTTAGGGTTATCAGTCGGATTATAGCGTCCAGTCCGGGTTTTAAATTTCCAAGTATTTCTTACACGACTGTCCCTTTGGTTAGGGTTATCAGTCGGATCAAAGCATCAAGTACGAGATTCAAATTCTAAAACATTTCTTACACGACTGTCCCTTTGGTTAGGGTTATCAGTCGGATTAAAGCATCCAGTCCGAGGTTTAAATTTCAAAGCATTTCTTACACGACTGTCCCTTTGGTTAGGGTTATCAGTCGGATTATAGCGTCCAGTCCGAGTTTTAAATTCCAACCAATATCTTACACGACTGTCCCTTTGGTTAGGGTTATCAGTCGGATCAAAACGTCAAGTACAAGATTCAAATTTCAAAGTTTTGGGCGACTGTCCCTTTGGTTAGGGTTATCAGTCGGATTAATCCATGTTGGCAGGCCTGCTGTTGCAACGTTTCGGTTCCAGTTCGAACCTTCATCAGGCACAGATCCTGCCAATTGACCTCTTAAATCTTAAAGTCCACCAAAAAACACACTCTAAACCGGAAAATAACAAACTTTCTAAATGGTGGAACAACAAAAGTCCTCACAGGTGAAAGAGTTGTTTTCAGTGAATGGATTTTCTTCAAAAAACAACTAAAAAGCTGCTTAAGGAGAGTGTGGAGCTGCCTTCATCCTCACACAGGCTTTCTCCAAAGCGAGTGCAGTCCAGAGTGCTGTCTATCTGCAGGCGTAGCTGATTAAATGGTCGGAGGGAGCGTTTTGGCTCCTCCCCTGTTAAACATTAACCGTTCTCCTCTGCAGGAGGAGGGGGGAGTGAGAGGCCCCCCTCCCCTGCCGCTGCAGGGAGAGCGAATTCTCTGCCCAGACATGTTTTTTTCAGGTGGAATTAAATCATTTTAAAGTCATTTAAAGGGAGAATTATTATATATTCATACTCCTGTCTTTTTTTGAAGGTTACAGGTAAGTATTAGGGGATCTTTTTTGGGGATTTTAAACCCAGGTAAGTATTTTTAGAATTATTAATCTTGTCGATAAGATTTAATTTGAGTGTTTTGACTCTTTAAATTCCAGGAAATGGAGCAGAATCGAGCTGGAGAGGGCAGAACGCAACCAGGTAAACGTCGGTGGCACTGGCTAGATTAGGCTTTAAGGTTTAGGGCTAAGGGTTAGGGTAAGGTTAGGGTAAGGTTAGGGTTAGGTAAGATTAGGGCTAGGTAAGGTTAGGGCTGGGTCAGGTTAGGGTTAGGTTAAGGTTAGGGTCAGGGTAAGGTTAAGGTTAGGGTTAGGTCAGGTTAGGGTTAGGTCAGGTTAGGGTTAGGTTAAGGTTAGGGTTAGGTTAAGGTTAGGGTTAGGGAAAGGTTAGGGTTAGGTTAAGGTTAGGGTTAGGGTAAGGTTAAGGTTAGGGCTAGGATAAGGTTAAGGTTAGGGTTAGGGTAAGGTTAAGGTTAGGGTTAGGGTAAGGTTAAGGTTAGGGTAAGGTTAAGGTTAGGGTTAGGGTAAGGTTAATGTTAGGGTTAGGGGAAAGGTAAAGATTAGGGTTTTGCCCTAAAAGACCGAGGCTCCAGACAAGTCCGGACCCTACGTTAGGCACTGGCCTACCATTTGTCACCAATCACGATCCACCCACCCCCACCCAACTCCCACATCCACACTCCTCAAGATCTTTTATCCGGGGTATCCTCTCCATGTCCCTCTATTTTTCTAATACGCCCCTTTCATTAAAGCAGTTTCTATTTATACCAAGTACGTCGTAAATAACGCACCTGGTGTTTCCAAAAATTTAATTTGAAGAAATATTGACTGTCCCTTTGGTTAGGGTTATCAGTCGGATTAAAGCGTCCTGTGTGAGGTTCAAACTACATTTCAATTCAAACTCAAAAAATTCTTCAACGACTGTCCCTTTGGTTGGGGTTTATCAGTCGGATTAAAGCGTCACTTCAGATTTCCAAATAATTCTTACACGACTGTCCCTTTGGTTAGGGTTATCAGTCGGATTATAGTGTCCAGTCCAAAGTTCAAGTTCCAGAACATTTCTTACACGACTGTCCCTTTGGTTAGGGTTATCAGTCGGATTATAGCGTCCAGTTCGAGTTTTAAATTCTAAAGTATTTTTTCTAGACTGTCCCTTTGGTTAGGGTTATCAGTCGGATTATAGCGTCCAGTCCGGCTATTAAATTTCAAAGTATTTCTTACACGGCTGTCCCTTTGGTTAGGGTTATCAGTCGGATTATATATATACACTAAAGTATTTCTTATACGACTGTCCCTTTGGTTAGGGTTATCAGTCGGATTATAGCGTCCAGTCCGGGTTTTAAATTTCCAAGTATTTCTTACACGACTGTCCCTTTGGTTAGGGTTATCAGTCGGATCAAAGCATCAAGTACGAGATTCAAATTCTAAAACATTTCTTACACGACTGTCCCTTTGGTTAGGGTTATCAGTCGGATTAAAGCATCCAGTCCGAGGTTTAAATTTCAAAGCATTTCTTACACGACTGTCCCTTTGGTTAGGGTTATCAGTCGGATTATAGCGTCCAGTCCGAGTTTTAAATTCCAACCAATATCTTACACGACTGTCCCTTTGGTTAGGGTTATCAGTCGGATTAATCCATGTTGGCAGGCCTGCTGTTGCAACGTTTCGGTTCCAGTTCGAACCTTCATCAGGCACAGATCCTGCCAATTGACCTCTTAAATCTTAAAGTCCACCAAAAAACACACTCTAAACCGGAAAATAACAAACTTTCTAAATGGTGGAACAACAAAAGTCCTCACAGGTGAAAGAGTTGTTTTCAGTGAATGGATTTTCTTCAAAAAACAACTAAAAAGCTGCTTAAGGAGAGTGTGGAGCTGCCTTCATCCTCACACAGGCTTTCTCCAAAGCGAGTGCAGTCCAGAGTGCTGTCTATCTGCAGGCGTAGCTGATTAAATGGTCGGAGGGAGCGTTTTGGCTCCTCCCCTGTTAAACATTAACCGTTCTCCTCTGCAGGAGGAGGGGGGAGTGAGAGGCCCCCCTCCCCTGCCGCTGCAGGGAGAGCGAATTCTCTGCCCAGACATGTTTTTTTCAGGTGGAATTAAATCATTTTAAGTCATTTAAAGGGAGAATTATTATATATTCATACTCCTGTCTTTCTTTGAAGGTTACAGGTAAGTATTAGGGGATCTTTTTTGGGGATTTTAAACCCAGGTAAGTATTTTTAGAATTATTAATCTTGTCGATAAGATTTAATTTGAGTGTTTTGACTCTTTAAATTCCAGGAAATGGAGCAGAATCGAGCTGGAGAGGGCAGAACGCAACCAGGTAAACGTCGGTGGCACTGGCTAGATTAGGCTTTAAGGTTTAGGGCTAAGGGTTAGGGTAAGGTTAGGGTAAGGTTAGGGTTAGGTAAGATTAGGGCTAGGTAAGGTTAGGGCTGGGTCAGGTTAGGGTTAGGTTAAGGTTAGGGTCAGGGTAAGGTTAAGGTTAGGGTTAGGTCAGGTTAGGGTTAGGTCAGGTTAGGGTTAGGTTAAGGTTAGGGTTAGGTTAAGGTTAGGGTTAGGGAAAGGTTAGGGTTAGGTTAAGGTTAGGGTTAGGGTTAGGGTTAGGTTAGGGTTAGGGTTAGGGTTAGGGTTAGGGTTAGGGTTAGGGTTAGGGTTAGGGTTAGGGTTAGGGTTAGGGTTAGGGTTAGGGTTAGGGTTAGGGTTAGGGTTAGGGTTAGGGTTAGGGTTAGGGTTAGGGTTAGGGTTAGGGTTAGGGTTAGGGTTAGGGTTAGGGTTAGGGTTAGGGTTAGGGTTAGGGTTAGGGTTAGGGTTAGGGTTAGGGTTAGGGTTAGGGTTAGGGTTAGGGTTAGGGTTAGGGTTAGGGTTAGGGTTAGGGTTAGGGTTAGGGTTAGGGTTAGGGTTAGGGTTAGGGTTAGGGTTAGGGTTAGGGTTAGGGTTAGGGTTAGGGTTAGGGTTAGGGTTAGGGTTAGGGTTAGGGTTAGGGTTAGGGTTAGGGTTAGGGTTAGGGTTAGGGTTAGGGTTAGGGTTAGGGTTAGGGTTAGGGTTAGGGTTAGGGTTAGGGTTAGGGTTAGGGTAGGGTTGAATTAAGGTAGGGTTAAGGTTAGGGTTGGGTTTAGGGTTAGGTTAAGGTTAGGGTTGGGTTTAGGGTTAGGTTAAGGTTAGGGTTAGGTTAAGGTTAGGGTTAGGTTAAGGGTTAGGTTAAGGTTAGGGTTAGGTTAAGGTTAGGGTTAGGTTAAGGTTAGGGTTAGATTAAGGTTAGGGTTAGGTTAAGGGTTAGGTTAAGGTTAGGGTTAGGTTAAGGGTTAGGTTAAGGTTAGGGTTAGGTTAAGGTTAGGGTTAGGTTAAGGGTTAGGTTAAGATTAGGGTTAGGTTAAGGTTAGGGTTAGGTTAAGGGTTAGGTTAAGGTTAGGGTTAGGTTAAGGTTAGGGTTAGGTTAAGGTTAGGGTTAGGTTAAGGGTTAGGTTAAGGTTAGGGTTAGGTTAAGGTTAGGGTTAGGTTAAGGGTTAGGTTAAGGTTAGGGTTAGGGTTAGGTTAAGGTTAGGGTTAGGTTAAGGGTTAGGTTAAGGTTAGGGTTAGGTTAAGGTCAGGGTTAGGTTAAGGGTTAGGTTAAGGTTAGGGTTAGGTTAAGGTTAGGAAAGGTTTGGGTTTGGCCCCAAAAGACCGAGGCTCCAGACAGGTCTGGGGCCTACGTTAGGCACTGGCCAACCGTATGTCACCAATCACGAACTACCCGCTCACATTAACCCCCACGTCCATGTTCCTCACTGTTCATTAAGTCCCCAAGGGTGTAATGAACCCAATTTACTGATCCACTCCTTTTCAAATCTTTTCCGAGTGGTGTGGGACCACAGTGTGTTACACTGTAGTCCCATCACCCTCATGGACTGGATACCATGTTTGTTGAAGTGCTGGACCACCAGAGTGTGTGTCTGTTTACTGTTTTTAATGTTATGTCTGTGTTGTGTTGTTCTGGTGGCCAGAGTGTTTCTGGTCTCACCCACATACTGCATGTTGCATTTTGTGCAGTAGATTAAATAAACACAATTAGCTATGTTGTGTTTTAAAGGTGGCCAAACAGTAAACAATTCTTTTGTTTGTGGATTTGAGATCCATCTTTTAGGTCCAAACTCAGAAAACGGGGTAAGTTTGTCCCCCGCTCTCTGAATTCGGGGCAGCCTACTGTGGACCAACAGGTCCTTTAAGTTCCTGTTTCTCCTGTAGGCGGAGATGACATCATGGCGGTCCAGCACTTGGTCAGTTGTCATAAATTTTGTGAAATTTTCTTTAATCTCCCTGTTTAGTAGAGTGGTCCCCTTAGAGAAGGTTGTAATCAGGGGTACCATCTCTGTGTCCCTCTTTTTCCTCTCCTTGCCTTTTTCAGAGAGAAAGTCCTGCAAGCATCTCCTGAGGAAAGACCGGGAGTATCCCCGTGACTGGAGAGCTCGGAAGAGGATTCTCTTGGCTTCCCAAAAGTCCACAGGCAAAGTGCAAATCCTGTCAAACCTTAACAGTTGTGACTTAACTATGCCTTTAAACGTGTGTTTTGGGTGGTAGCTCGATTTGTACAGCAAGGCATGAGTGTCAGTCTCCTTGAAAAAGACTTTAACCTGGAGCCTGTTTTGGTGTTTGTAAGTGGTGGTATCCAGGAAGTCCACTTTTGTTTTGTGTAGGGTGTATTTGACCCTAATGGAGGCATTAAAGTTGTTTAGGTGGTTTGCAAACGCACCAAATTCCTCCTCTGTTCCTGACCAGACACCCCAGATATCATCAAGAAATCTATAATAATGGAGAGGTTTAACATGCCACGCAGCTAAGGCTGCTTCCTCCCATCGTGCCATAAAGATGTTGGCATATGAGGGGGCAAATCTCTTCCCCATAGCAGTACCCTTCACTTGAAGATAAAATTTGGAGTCGAATTCAAAATCATTTTGGTTCAGGTTAATTTCCAATAATTTTAGAAGGATCTGATCGGGCCTATCTCTCTGAGGGTATCTGCTAAACCAGTCCTTTACTGCTTCCAGTCCCGCTGTCGTCTCTATGTTGGTATAAAGACTGTCAATGTCGATGGTGAACAGGAAGCAGTCAGGTGGGAGAAGAATGTTCTGAATTTTCTCAATGAAGTCATATGTGTCTTTTATATAGCTGGGGTGTCTGGTGCTGATCGGGTTCAGGAAGTGTTCGATGTACTCCGCCGTGGCATAAGTCTCACTGCCACAGTCAGAGACGATCGGACGCCCTGGTGGCATCTCGAACGGGACGCTCCAGGACTGTGGGTCCTTGTGGATTTTGGGGAGTAAGTAAAAGAGCCTCTGTCTCGGGTTATCTGGTCCTATTAAATAAGTCTCCTGTTTTTTGTTTATGAAACCCTCTTCCCGTAACTGGGAGAGGAGTTTTCGGACCACCGGAACAGTGTTGAGGTAAATTGGCTCAGGGAGTTTTTTATAGTACTGTTCTTGGTGCAGTTGTCGTTCTGCCTCCTTAACGTAAGACTCCCTGTCCATTATTACCGTAACACTGCCCTTGTCAGCGGGTTTGATCACGATGGACTTGTCACGTCGTAATTGTTCTAAGGCCCGCTGTTCCCCTCTGTCTAGGTTGGGGGTTTCTTTTTGATTCCAAGACAGGTTTTTTACTGCATATTTGTCTGCTCTAATTATTTTTCTCACTGTGTTAGGGACCTGGGAGAGTTTTGGTGTCCAATTGGATTTCGGGGTGAAGGGAGGAGGATCTGTGTCCTTTTGATATCTAAAGTAAGTAGCCAATAATAGTCTCCTATGATACTGCTGGACATCCAGAACAGTTTGTTTTTTCATGTTTGTGTCTATTTTAGGTGTGGGAATGAACGTCAAGCCCTTGTTCAGCAGTCCCAGTTGACTGGCCGTGGGTGTGAAGTGTTTGGCCAAATTTAACACCTCACCCCCTCTTTTTAGTCCCGGCTTGGGGTTCACAGGGCTGTGAAGTTTAGGTGCTTGGCCCAGTGTTCCAGCATTGCCATGGCGCACTTTGGCGTCCAGTGCACGTGGTCGCGGCCCACCTCAAATTTGGCTGCTGGGAGTCGTGGCAGATATGGCATGTTTTTCTGCACATGACTATTGATACGGGTGAGTATCTCTTGCTCCTCTGATGCCAAATTTTTAGAGAAGTTAATCAAAGGGATCCAGATAGCCGCGTCAGGAAACTTCTCTGTCGCTGCTTTTAAGGCCTTCTGGATCTGTTTGACTGAGGTTTCCCTGTAATTCTGGTTCCGGTGGTTTATCCCGAAGGACAAGATCACCGTTTTTACTTTTGTGTTGACCGTGGCTTTTTTAATAAAGTTTTCCGCGTGTCTAAATGTGCCCCCAGGATAGCTGTCAATCTGGACATTAGCGAAGGTGTGTTCGCTAATCCTGGACAGATTGGAGTCTCCCAGGATGCACACCGGTTTACGCACGCTGAGACCCCAGGTAACCATTTTTTTGTTTGTAGAGAGGTGTCTAATTGGTCTAAACTTTTCGCTAGAGTGGCTCCGTAGCACTATCGGCTCTAGCGTTGGTTCGGAGAGAAGGCTGGTTTCCTCCTCCTCTCCGGGGGCCCTGTCTAACAGATTCACGGGCGACGAGATTGGTGTCATCTCTGTCCGTTCTGTGCCCGTGATCTGAGGGTTCTCTGTTACGCCCTCATTTAGTGGGGTGGAGGCGTGTACTGCATGCACCTCCACCATGACTGGTGACCTGCATGTGGTCTGGTTCTGCGGCTCATGGTTAAGCTGCAGAACTCCAGTCACCTGTGTGCTGGGGCAGGGCTGAATCTCTAGGAGTTCGTCATGGTTCTCCATGTGCGCTACTGCCGGGTTCGTTTGTTTTAACCCCTGTGTTGTGTGTCTCCTTCTTTGTTTAGGAGATCTGGGAGGCAGAGCGATGGGGAAGGGGGATAGTGTTCCCCAGGGAGAAGACCGCGGTGAGGGAGTCTGTGGACGTTGTGGTAGAGGTGGGAAATCTTCCTCGTTAAACAGCGTCTCCTCTGTCGGAGTGCTATTTACCCTCTCCACAACATCACTCTCCTTGCTCACCAGTGAGGCTAGGAGCTCCTCTACCCTTTTGACTGGACCCTCAGCGTACTTTTTTGGGTATCTTTTGCGGTACCACCTTACGGCCACCGTAAGAGCCGCCTTCCAGTCCTCACCCTTCAAGATCTGGGCCTCTTGGGCTATATGGGCCTCGTAGTGATCTCGAAGGATGAGGCGGGTAGTGTAGGCCCAGTTTTTGGCGTTCCCCTCTAACAGGGATGTGGTCAGGGGAGTTATATTGGCCGGTTTTATCACCTGGGCCAGGTAACCAGTGATTCTGGAGAGAGTCGGGACCTCCGAATCTGACGTTACCTTTTGTAGGTGGTGATATGAGCGAATTAGGTTAAATACCTGTTTGGTCAGGGTTCTGAATTTCTGATATTC
>CM038725.1:497063-500152 GCA_021613375.1 Megaleporinus macrocephalus | reverse complement strand
TACGTAGCTACGGCTAGTGAACCGCCGTTACAGGAGTTAGCGCTACTGCTGAGATAAACAATGATTAAACTCCTCCTCACTCGTCTTCTCTGATCTACAGCTCCACACCGTCCTATACATAATCAGATAAAAACACAGATCAGACTCACAGACAGGATCTAAATCTGTCAGTAAACGGGGGTTTTAATGAATAGCAGGACGTTTACGATGATGGTCTGACGTCTCGCGTTACAGGACGCTGGTAAGATGGTGGACGTAGTACGTCTGAGATTGTGTGGTACTAAAACTCTCCTACTGAAATTACCTACTAGTCTGATGCTCCAGCAGCACGTACTGACTCTAATCCAGTACGTACTGACTCTAATCCAGTACGTACTGACTCTAATCCAGTACGTACTGACTCTAATCCAGTACGTACTGACTCTATTCTGGAGGCACCTTGGGATATATTTATTTGTGAATAGTGAAACTCATTAGTGATGTGTGTGCAGATGGTGACTTGTCTTTTACACACTCGTCCGGTGTTGTGAGACTGATTTCTATAGTTTAGTGTTTTTGCTCTCTTTCTATTTTAGTATGTCGTGTATCTGGATGGAAGTTCTGCAGCAGTTCTTTTTATTGTTATTGTTAAAAAATAAGGGTTAGGGTTGAATCTGAATATCTCCTGTTTCCTGTTTGCAGACACTGGCAGGATCTGGGTTACCTGATCATCTACGTCACAGGTCGACCAGACATGCAGAAGCAGCGCGTGGTGGCCTGGCTCTCCCAGCACAACTTCCCTCACGGCATCGTATCGTTCTGCGATGGGCTCGTCCACGACCCCCTGAGACACAAAGCCAACTTCCTTAAGTCCCTCATCACGGAGGTGTGTAACCTAAACACCACGTCATCACCGCATCCAACGAGTTCCTCACACAGAACACAACCCGTATGGTATTTAGATTAGATTCAGGTCTGACTGTGATATTAACCCTGACCTGAGAACACTGACGTGTGTAGGTTCCGGTCTGATCCAGTTGATGTGTCTGGTGTATGAGAGTGTATGAATATTAATAGGGAGTTAATTGGTTTGTGGAGTAGAAACGTGGATGAAGGTTTGAGCACAGCAGATGTTCTTCATAAAGTCCTACTTCTGTGTCTACAGGCTCAGATGAAAGCTTGCGCAGGTTACGGCTCCACCAAAGACATCTCTGTCTACACCTCCATCGGCCTGTCGCCGTCTCAGATCTACATCGTCGGACGACCCTCCAAGAAGATGCAGCATCAGTGCCAGGTACTCCTCTCGGGCTGCTCTATGGAACATCTCATCCCTAACCCTGACCTAACCCTAACCCTGACCTAACCCTAACCCTGACCTAACCCTAACCCAACCCTGACCTAACCCTAACCCTGACCTAACCCAACCCTGACCTAACCCTAACCCTGACCTAACCCTAACCCAACCCTGACCTAACCCTAACCCTGACCTAACCCTAACCCTGACCTAACCCTAACCCTGACCTAACCCAACCCTGACCTAACCCTAACCCTGACCTAACCCTAACCCAACCCTGACCTAACCCTAACCCTGACCTAACCCAACCCTGACCTAACCCTAACCCTAACCCTGACCTAACCCTAACCCAACCCTGACCTAACCCTAACCCTGACCTAACCCTAACCCTGACCTAACCCAACCCTGACCTAACCCTAACCCTGACCTAACCCTAACCCAACCCTGACCTAACCCTAACCCTGACCTAACCCTAACCCAACCCTGACCTAACCCTAACCCTGACCTAACCCTAACCCTGACCTAACCCAACCCTGACCTAACCCTAACCCTGACCTAACCCTAACCCAACCCTGACCTAACCCTAACCCTGACCTAACCCTAACCCTGACCTAACCCAACCCTGACCTAACCCTAACCCTAACCCTGACCTAACCCTAACCCAACCCTGACCTAACCCTAACCCTGACCTAACCCTAACCCTGACCTAACCCAACCCTGACCTAACCCTAACCCTGACCTAACCCTAACCCAACCCTAACCTAGACAGAGGGGAACAGCGGGCCTTAGAACAATTACGACGTGACAAGTCCATCGTGATCAAACCCGCTGACAAGGGCAGTGTTACGGTAATAATGGACAGGGAGTCTTACGTTAAGGAGGCAGAACGACAACTGCACCAAGAACAGTACTATAAAAAACTCCCTGAGCCAATTTACCTCAACACTGTTCCGGTGGTCCGAAAACTCCTCTCCCAGTTACGGGAAGAGGGATTTATAAACAAAAAACAGGAGACTTATCTAATAGGACCAGATAACCCGAGACAGAGGCTCTTTTACTTACTCCCCAAAATCCACAAGGACCCACAGTCCTGGAGCGTCCCGTTCGAGATGCCACCAGGGCGTCCGATCGTCTCTGACTGTGGCAGTGAGACTTATGCCACAGCGGAGTACATCGAACACTTCCTGAACCCGATCAGCACCAGACACCCCAGCTATATAAAAGACACATATGATTTCATTGAGAAAATTCAGAACATTCTTCTCCCACCTGACTGCTTCCTGTTCACCATCGACATTGACAGTCTGTATACCAACATAGAGACGACAGCGGGACTGGAAGCAGTAAAGGACCCTAACCCTAACCCTAACCCTAACCTTAACCTAACCCTAACCTTAACCTAACCCTTAACCTAACCCTAACCTTAACCTAACCCTAACCTTAACCTAACCCTTAACCTAACCCTAACCTTAACCTAACCCTAACCTTAACCTAACCCTTAACCTAACCCTAACCTTAACCTAACCCTAACCTTAACCAACCCTAACCTTACCTAACCCTAACCTTAACCTTTCTTTTAACCCTAACCCTTAGCCCTAAACCCTAAAGCCTAACCCTAACCTAACCCTGACCTACAGACTTCTAGTTCACCTGGATGTGTTTACATCTCCTTTAAACAAACAAACAAACAACAACAACATCATAAGAGCACCTTTTACCATCATTTAAAATAAAAACAATACTGACCATACAGGACCTCTACTCACTGTCCACTGTATCAGCTCCACTGATCCATACAGGACCTCCACTCACTGTC
>CM038725.1:479563-492063 GCA_021613375.1 Megaleporinus macrocephalus | reverse complement strand
ACAAGACATCAGACTGCTCAACACTTCCTGAAGATCAGACTCATCAGATCTGTTACTCCTGAACATAGACCTACTTCATACTCAGGTGGTCCTCCACTTAATGCTGCTAACTTTGTGCAATAGACTGATTGTTTCTTTCTAAACCTAAAACTCTTACATATTAAAATGTTTACATTTACAGTCTTATGTTTACATTGTTAGTGTGCAATATTTGGTCAGAACTGTGCAACATATATATATATATATTCCCTTTAAGTGCAATACATCTGCAAAAACACTTTTTTTAAAAGTATACATATTTATTTAGAGTATATCTCACACTCTTTCTATATTTCCCACTGCACTGACATGTTGTTATTTAGTTGTATGTTAGTTGTATGTTAGTTGTATGTCTTGTGTTTTTATATATCTGCACATTGGAGTTTGGAGAAACGCAATCTCGTTCAGCTATGCACTCAGTTGTAAAGTCTGAATGACAAAGTTCATTTTGACTTTGACTTTGAAATCAACCTGAAATCAGTCTGAAATCAACCTGAAATCATCCTGAAATCAGCCTGAAACCATCCTGAAATCAACCTGAAACCAGCCTGAAATCAACCTGAAATCAACCTGAAATCAGCCTGAAACCAGCCTGAAACCAACCTGAAACCAGCCTGAAACCAGCTCAGTTCTATTCAGGTTTAGTAAGACTGTGAATGCGACTGTAGATTATGAACATATTAAAATAGACGGCTGTTTTATTGATTTTTTTCTAATTTATAATTAATTTATAATTAAATCTAATCTTATTTTTTAAGTCCTCTAAACGGGTTTACAGTAAACTCTACTCAGACCTGCAGTGCAGTAAGGAGCGAGCGCTGGACCTCCTGATCTGATTCTCTCTGGATCTGCATTCCAGCTAAAGAGCCTCGTCCTCCAGTGAGACACAGCGGTGGCAGCATCACGATTAGATCTGAAACTTTATCGGAGACCAGAGGACCTTCTACAAGACAGCCCACCCACCTAAAGGTCAAAGTTCAGATCTGATTAACAGATACAGGAACTGATCAGCTGAACTACTGACATCAGAGGATCAGTCTCTCAAACATGATCAGGAACTGCTGATCACCGTGTTATTTATTAAACTGGACCATTAAATAAACATCTGAACAAAACTAGATCCTAATCACAAAAACACTGTGATGATGTAGCGGCTGCTGGTTACAGTGAGTGAAGGTTGAAGATGAATGGACCAATAGAAACGCTCCACAGTAGCCTGGAAGTCTGGTTCCATTGATCTACACATGAAAGTAAAGACAGTTTTGGTTCTCTCCTGTAAAGATACCATTTCCAGCAATTATATATACAGGGTGAACCAAAAGTATCAGGACACCCTTTTATTCCAGAACTGAAAGGGTAAATGACGTATCTGATCCCCCCAGTAAGTAACGAGTGAGGGGGTCTATATTTCAGCCTATAAAAGATAGCCTATTGCATCAATCGATTTCTGATCAGTTCTGGTCTTCTTTGATCTGCTACACCTTCCTATTGGAAAAACTTGCTAATGATCCAATATGGTGGGACATATCCTAAAAGATAGTCCTCACCCGCTACTTCAGATACGTCATCTTCCCTTTAGGTCTCAAATAAAAGGGTGTCCTGATACTTTTGACTCACACTGTATAATAATTGAACTGACTGATCAGATCAGGTAATCAGGTAATCAGTTGATCAGGTAATCAGCTGATCAGGTAATCAGCTGATCAGGTAATCTTGGTGTCCACGGTGATGAAGACATGCTAGCTGGATTAGTTCGGTGTTCGTCTCCTCTCTGAACCAGAAAACAGTGATTAACCGTTTAAACACCAAATGAACGTGGAGGTGGACCAGGTTCTGAAGATCTTTAATGATGAGACGTCACAGCAGCACCTTCAATACCACACCTGAACGTGTCTGGATTCTGAAGATCACTGGAAATTAAAAGACAATATTATATAACTATGAAGATGTTTGTGCTTTAAGGTTCCTCTGGGTTCCGGTTTGATTGCTGGTACGTGGATCTGTTGCTCCTCTATCTGTTAATTCCAAGTTTCTTCTGGAAGGCACTTCCATCTCCTTTAGTCGCCTGCTGTGGAGAGAAGTCCACACTAGAGTTATATTTCACACACAGTGAGGAGAAACAGGTCCACAGAGGAAACACTCTCACAGCACACTAAACATTACATACAGCTACATACAAATATTAACATATTACTGATTATTAACGTTACACCAACGTTACTGTGAAATATGTCACTGATAAGAAGACTGTTTAAAGGTTCCTGTGCTGTAGTTACAGGAACCATATTTTAAGGGCTTTGTTGGACCACCAAACCTTTCTTAACATAAGGCCTACCAACACCATCTCCACCATCTTCCCTCCACACCACTACCATCTCCCCTCCACACCACCACCATCTCCACCATCATCTCTCCACACCACCACCATCATCTCTCCACACCACCACCATCATCTCTCCACACCACCACCACCACCACCATCATCTCTCCACACCACCACCACCACCACCATCCTCCCTCCACACCATCACCATCTCCACCATCCTCCCTTCACACCACCACCATCTCCACCGTCCTCTCTCCACAACACCACACATCTCCACCGTCCTCCCTCCACACCACCACCATCTCCACCGTCCTCCCTCCACACCACCACCATCTCCACCATCCTCTCTCCACACCACCACCATCTCCCCTCCACACCACCACCATCTACTCTCCACACCCCACCACTCTACCATCCTCTCTCCACACCACCATCACTCCACCATCTACTCTCCACACCCCACCACTCTACCATCCTCTCTCCACACCACCACCATCCTCCCTCCACACCATCACCATCTCCACCATCCTCCCTTCACACCACCACCATCTCCACCATCCTCCCTCCACACCACCACCATCTCCACCGTCCTCCCTCCACACCACGACCATCTCCACCATCCTCTCTCCACACCATCACCATCTTTTCTCCACACCATCACCATCTCCACCAGCCTTTCTCCACACCACCACAACCTTCTCCATAAACAGTCTGTTCACCTTGTTAATTTCTTTGTGCCGCTCTTTGCTGACGATCTCCTCCAGAACTTCTCCATCTCCTCGTATGAGTCTGTGAATAAATACATACAGATGACGATGAAGGACCTGCATGAACAGGGAGTCCCTGAACTCACCTGTCTGGTTAACTTCCTACACACCTGGTGCGTCCTGTCTCGGGGTCCAGGACCCGACGGATGACGCTTTGTCTGGCTTCGTACTCCTCCTTGGTCAGCGGCCTCTTAGTGGAGAAACTAGCCTTCTGCTCATCGGTCATCACTGACGAGAAGAACAGAGCAGAGTCCTGAGTGACCATCAGGCCAGAGCATCTCCAGTCCAGCCAACACACACAGACCCTCACTGAAAACTCAACTACTGGAAACTCACCACTTCTGTTCTTCCACAATACATACTTAGTACTACCTTCATTACTAACTCCTACTCTGTAACTATCCTCAGTACTATACTACATATACTATAACTATACTTAGTACAACTACTAAACAGTACATTACCCAGTAAACACTACTGTCTGTGATTATCTGCTGCTAAACTGATCAGCCATCGTATCCATTATAGACCACCATGGACCACCTTCAGCTCAACAGTCATACCCATAGATAGATAGATGGATGGATGGATGGATGGATGGATGGATGGATGGATGGATGGATGGATGGATGGATGGATGGATGGATGGATGGATGGATGGATGGATGGATGGATGGATGGATGGATGGATGGATGGATGGATGGATAGATAGATAGAGTTATTGATTGATAGATAGATAGAGTTATTGATAGATAGTTATAGATGGATAGATAGATAGATAGATAGATAGATAGAGTTATTGATTGATAGATAGATAGAGTTATTGATAGATAGTTATAGATGGATAGATAGATAGATAGATAGATAGATAGAGTTATTGATAGATAGATAGAGTTATTGATAGATAGTTATAGATACATAGATAGATAGATAGAGTTATTAATAGATAGATAGATAGATAGATAGATAGATAGAGTTATTGATAGATAGATAGAGTTATTGATAGATAGTTATAGATAGATAGTTTTTAATAGATAGATAGATAGATAGAGTTATTGATAGATAGATAGAGTTATTGATAGATAGTTATAGATAGATAGATAGATAGATAGAGTTATTAATAGATAGATAGGTGGTCTTACAGTGCTTACATTAAAGGAAGGGGGGCTGATCAATCATGCAGTAGCAGATGTGCTACAGTCAGTGTGTACAGACCTTCAGTAACTTACTCTGTGTGTGTGTGTGTGTGTGTGTGTGTGAGTGTGTGTGTGTGTGTGTGTAAATCCACTCTCTCTCAGATCTGTGATCTACTCGTACTGTATCTATAGAACAGGTGAGTGAGCGTACCTGAGCGCAACCTGGCTGCTGTAGGTTCTCTGTGATGTGAGATGTTTATATTTAGTATTTCTACTGAACTGTGATCAGAGGTACCTCAGGAAACACACCTGGACCGTGTTCTGCAGTGTCGTCACTTTGCCAGGTTTCCAGGTACGACGGCTTCTCCACCTGAATGGAAACAGGAAGTGGAATCACAAGCGGGGCTTTACTGGCTGCCTTCTCGGCTTTAGCTGCTAACTTCTTCATCTTCTTCAGCCTTTTCTTCTCCTTCTTCTCTCTCTTCTTCTCCTTCGCTTTCATTTTCTTCACTCGCTTTTTGGCCTTTCTGCGCTTTCTCTTCTTCTTGGCTTCTTCATCGCTGGACGAGGTGGAGGAGGAGGACGAACTGCTGGATGACGATGATGATGATGAAGAGCTTCTCCTTTGTTTTGTTTTTTTCTTCTCTGTTCTTCGGTCTAAACACAAACACATTAAAGACAGAGCATGTTAAACGTGTGTACGGCCGTAATCAGACTGAACTCCTCGTCCAGAGGTTTGTAGACACCTGATCATCCAGAAACGGGGTGTATTAACAGGAAGTTCTGCTCACTAGCAGTGTTAGCTGTGTGTGTGTGTGTGTGTGTGTGTACAACTGAGAACCTGTGTTAGCAATGGCAACCTCTTAAGGTAGTTCACTAATATGAAGGGTGTCTGGATACTTTTGACACTGTGATCTATGGATCTCTAAAACCTGCAGCAACGCATGAATGCATCTACAGGCTGTTACTATTTACTAAACACACACAGTCACATTATTATGACCAGAGTGACCACCGTGTGCAGCACAGACAGCAGCTAGACGGACTGGGAGACTCAGTAAGGTCCTGGTAGGAGGTCACAGGTATCTGAAGTCATGCTGACTGCAGTGCATCCCACAGCTGCTGGAGGGAGCGTGGAGGAGGTTCCATAGAGTCAACGCCACCATCCAGGTGGTCCCACAGATGCTCAGTTGGGTTCAAGTCTGGGGAATTAGGGGGTCCAGGGTAGGACTTGAAGTCTTGGTCAGCTCTACCAACCAGTGTGGGACATTTCTAGTCGTGTGATGTGTCTTATTGTCCTGCTGGAAGATCCCATCCGCCCCAGAGAAGACCATCAGCATGTATGGTGTACATGATCTACACGAACGGATTCAGACCCAGATCAATAGAAGGGGTCTTCCACATGGACGAGTGGGTCCAGAGAATATCGCCAAAACATTCCCAGACCAGAACGCTGCTGCTGTCCAGAGCAGGACTAATGTGGCTGGACTGTGTATTTTTCACGTCTTCCTGGTTCCTCAGTGAGGAAGCTCGGTTCTGGATTCAGTGATGGAATAAAACTTGTAATAACACGTTAACTAACACTGTTTATAAGCTCTGTAGAAAGTGGTACGTGTGATGACTCAGGCTACCTGTACTCCTGCTCTTGCTGGACACGCGAGCATGTTTCTTCTGAGGGGCTGGACCGGCACTGCTGGAGCTGGAAGAGGATGAAGAGCTGGAACTCCGGCGTTTCTTCTCAGGTCTCTGTGATCTTCCTTTCCTGCTTGAGGATCTTTCATGAGACCTGCTGCGAGACCGGCTTCGCCCCATGTTAGAAGTTACCTGTTCAAATGACTGAACACTGCAGTACAAGTCCAACAGAAACCACAGAATTCAGGCAAGATGATCAACCACCTGGAGCTACAGTTAAACTCAGACTCGCTCTCAGTTCACAGAAAAGCTCACCTGCCTGCTTCCTGAAGATACCTTCTTATTAGAATTCCTCATTCCACCTTAAATGATGCAGCAGTTACAGTCTGGCTCCTCAGGATCTCCTCATACATCTCCTCATATATCTCCTCAAACATTCTGAGGAGCCAGACTGTAACTGCTGCTCTTTTTAAGGTGGAACTAGGAATTCTAATAAGAAGGTATCTTCAGCCACTTCATCTTTAGGTTTAAACTCGATGTCGGGTCTAAACCCGCGTGTTCCGTGTTTTAATCTGAGACTAAAGTTATTGCTAGCTTAGCATTTAACTTTATCTCCCTGTCTCTGAGAATCTGATTATCGGACCCTGTCAGCAGTGATCAGACTGAAACCCAGTCACTTACCGATAAACCGAGTTAATATCAGCACGTCGTTTATTAATAATCCGGAATAAACAGAATGTAAACAAACAAACAAACAAACCTCAGATCAAATGAGCTGCTGCGTGTCTTCTTCACCTCATAGCCCATGTGAACCCGAGCACAGGTGCTGCCCCCTGCCGCCTGGAGGAGAAACACTCAGTTAAATTCTTAAAGGAGCAGAACACGATTACAGCACACCTCCTGTTAGATGTATATCTCCTCAAACATCTCCTCAAATACCTCCTCATATATCTCCTCAAACATCTCCTAAAACATCTCCTCATATATCTCCTCAAACATCTCCTCAAATACTTCCTCAAACATCTCCTCATATATTTCCTCATATATCTCCTCAAACATCTCCTAAAACATCTCCTCATATATCTCCTTAAACATCTCCTCAAACATCTCCTCATATATTTCCTCATATATCTCCTCAAACATCTCCTAAAACATCTCCTCATATATCTCCTTAAACATCTCCTCAAACATCTCCTCATATATCTTCTCAAACATCTCCTCATATATCTCCTTAAACATCTCCTCAAACATCTCCTCATATATCTCCTCAAACATCTCCTCATACATTTCTTTATATATCTCCTCAAACATCTCCTCAAATACTTCCTCAAACATCTCCTCATATATTTCCTCATATATCTCCTCAAACATCTACTAAAACATCTCCTCATATATCTCCTCAAACATCTCCTCAAACATCTCCTCATACATTTCTTTATATATCTCCTCAAACATCTCCTCAAATACTTCCTCAAACATCTCCTCATATATTTCCTCATATATCTCCTCAAACATCTACTAAAACATCTCATATATCTCCTCAAACATCTCCTCATACATTTCTTAATATATCTCCTCAAACATCTCCTCATATACCTCCTCAAACATTGATGTTTAGTTTCTTCAGAAGTGTATCCGTCCTAGGGGTCCCACCTTCTTCTGGTTTAACCACTTTGGATCTATCAGGGCACCTGTTTACTCTGAAATGTTTACTCACCTGTTTACTCTGAAGTGTTTACTCACATGTTTACTCTTAAAGACAGACCTGCTGATGTTCCACAGCATTCAGCCAGATGTTTCAGTGAAAGACCTCCAGCGTCACCACTTTCATGTTATATAAGTTTTTCTCTACTTTTGGGTTGAACCACAGTATCACATACAGCTTTTACACCTGTAAACTGTTTATACTTCAGAATCAGATTTTACCTGAAACTGAATCAGATTTTAACTGAAACTGAATCAGAATTTACCTGAAACTAAATCAGATTTTACCTGAAACTGAATCAGATTTTCACACACGGCCCTGAAAGCAGAACCAAACTAAACAAACTAAACAAACCAAACACAAACATCACACCTGTTTATTATTTACTGAAGATCACCAGTGTTTATATCTGTGAGGGTAACCATGTGAGAACCTTCAGCTTCATCAGATAATCTGAAGATAAAATCAGAATCAGGTGTGATCAGTCAGTGGGATGATGATGATCAGGTGTGTTCAGTCAGTGGGATGATGATGATCAGGTGTGTTCAGTCAGTGGGATGATGATCAGGTGTGTTTCAGTCAGTGTGATGATGATCAGGTGTGATCAGTCAGTGGGATGATGATCAGGTGTGTTCAGTCAGTGTGATGATAATCAGGTGTGATCAGTCAGTGTGATGATGATCAGGTGTGTTCAGTCAGTGTGATGATAATCAGGTGTGATCAGTCAGTGTGATGATGATCAGGTGTGTTCAGTCAGTGGGATGATGATGATCAGGTGTGTTCAGTCAGTGGGATGATGATCAGGTGTGTTCAGTCAGTGGGATGATGATCAGGTGTGTTCAGTCAGTGGGATGATGATCAGGTGTGTTTCAGTCAGTGTGATGATGATCAGGTGTGATCAGTCTTTGGGATGATGATCAGGTGTGTTCAGTCAGTGTGATGATAATCAGGTGTGATCAGTCAGTGTGATGATGATCAGGTGTGTTCAGTCAGTGTGATGATGATCAGGTGTGATCAGTCTTTGGGATGATGATCAGGTGTGATCAGTCAGTGGGATGATGATCAGGTGTGTTCAGTCAGTGTGATGATGATCAGGTGTGATCAGTCAGTGGGATGATGATCAGGTGTGTTCAGTCAGTAGGATGATGATCAGGTGTGTTCAGTCAGTGGGATGATGATCAGGTGTGTTCAGTCAGTGGGATGATGATCAGGTGTGTTCAGTCAGTGGGATGATGATCAGGTGTGTTTCAGTCAGTGGGATGATGATCAGGTGTGTTCAGTCAGTGGGATGATGATCAGTGTGTTCAGTCAGTGGGATGATGATCAGGTGTGTTCAGTCAGTGGGATGATGATCAGGTGTGTTCAGTCAGTGGGATGATGATCAGGTGTGTTTCAGTCAGTGGGATGATGATCAGGTGTGTTCAGTCAGTGGGATGATGATCAGGTGTGTTTCAGTCAGTGGGATGATGATCAGGTGTGTTCAGTCAGTGGGATGATGATCAGGTGTGTTTCAGTCAGTGGGATGATGATCAGGTGTGTTCAGTCAGTGGGATGATGATCAGGTGTGTTTCAGTCAGTGGGATGATGATCAGGTGTGTTCAGTCAGTGGGATGATGATCAGGTGTGTTTCAGTCAGTGGGATGATGATCAGGTGTGTTCAGTCAGTGGGATGATGATCAGGTGTGTTTCAGTCAGTGGGATGATGATCAGGTGTGTTCAGTCAGTGGGATGATGATCAGGTGTGTTCAGTCAGTGGGATGATGATCAGGTGTGTTCAGTCAGTGGGATGATGATCAGGTGTGTTTCAGTCAGTGGGATGATGATCAGGTGTGTTCAGTCAGTGGGATGATGATCAGGTGTGAGTCCTGTTTTACTTAAAGAACTGAGATTGAAGTTGGATCTTCAGAACAGCTGCTGATGCTCCTCAGGCTGGGGAGGGTTCCAGAATCTTCTCTTAAAGAGTGAATCAGGTTTAAACAGTGAATCAGGTTTAAAGAGTAAGAACAGCGTGTGGGTTGAATACTGTTATTTATTTGAACTACAAAAGAATTCGCAACGCAAACTTAAAGCTTTTCCAAACAGAAGAAGTCCGACTGTAACATCTGCGCAGTAACGTTCATCCGCAGTCATGCAGCACCCAGTGTTTCAGTCCTGGACAGTTCTGGTCCAGCACACCCGCCTCGTATATTCAGAAGATGTACCAGGTGTGTTAGATTTAGTGTTGGAGCTCTGCAGGGTGGTAGACCTCCAGAAGCAGGACTGAGCCCCCCTGCTTTACACCATCTACCCTCAATCACTGCTCCAGGATCAGCCCTCCTAAATCAGTTTATTTATAAAACCAGCCACCACCGCGTGAGCTGTCCAGTAAACTCTACCACTCACCATGACGTGAGCCCGTCTGACCAGGGCAGCTGCCTCAGTCAGTGAGAGGCCATCTCGAGTCCTTTAGATCAAAACCACCTGACCCGCCACGGCCACCTTATATGTGTACATTTATTAACATATGTACATCAGCCGAGCTAATAATGAAAAAAAAAAAAACTAAACAAGTCATGTATGTATAAAAGTCAAACTCTAATCATGACTCGCTCTGTGCACAAAAACGGACTGAAAATAAATAAATATGCCGCGTCCCATCCGGGAGCCTAACGGAGCAGAAATAAGAAGCAGTAACACGCGTGGGGTCTTCGTCGCGGAAGCAGTAAAGTCGAGGCGCGTCATCTAGACACAGGACGCGAAGTTGGTCGTCTGGAGACCAGGAGGAGTGATACATTCACAGAACCGGAGAGGAGTGCGGAGCCGTGAGCTAAAAAAGAGTGCGGTATCCAAAAATAGGACTTAAAGCTATTGCATTCCCGCCCGGGGGTCCGCCCAGAGCACAGGGGGTGTGGAATGTGAGATGCAGGGAGAGGGCGAGCGAGGGCGTTAGGAGGACGCTACCATGCGGACCCTCTCTGGGGGGGTCAGTAGGAGGTTTTTTGCTGCCTTGATAGTGTTTTTCATCAACATGGCAACCGTCATGGGTCCCACGCCTCCCGGGACTGGAGTGATATAGCTGGCCTTCTTTCGCACACCTGAAAAAAAAAAAAAGAAGAAGAAAAAGAAGAGTGAGAAAGAGTTATTTACAGTTTGCACAGGGGCCCAATGTGTCCCAATATATATGGATTTAACCCCAAATCAATTTGGATCATTCCTATTGATCTATTGTTGCTGTTCTATTGCTCAGATGTTTACAGCAGCGGTTAGCCGCAGGAGACCGCGCGTCACAGTTTCTAATTTAACAACAAGCCATTAGAGGGCGCTGCAGTGAGGTCCTACACCGAGGGTCTCCACTGGCTGGATCTGTCTCCTGTCCACTGATCTGTCTCCGGTCCACTGATCTGTCTCCTGTCCACTGATCTGTCTCCCGACCACTGATCTGTCTCCTGTCCACTGACCACTGTGGGGCTCTCAGTCTGCTCTGCCTGGTGAGATTCTAAGGGACATGAACTTGTGACACAGTGTATAAAGTATACAGTCCAAGCTGACTCGAATGTGAGCTCTACAGTAGGTCATATTAGAGAGATTCTGATCACCGATCACCTTTCAGCACGATCAGCTGATAGCCGATACCGATCGAGGGCGGGGCTATAGCAGGGCTACATGTAGTTATTAGCGCAAACAGGTCATGAAACATGATCTAAACTGATTATGACTGATTATTTTTAATGAGCTCATATGAATCAGCATAATATTTATATTTATAACTAAATTATCAGTAACTAAACAAAACAAATCAAACAAATATCTTCAATACTGCAATCATTACATTTAGACCTTAATTTAAAACTAAAAAAGTTAATTAAATAAAAGCAGTAAAAACTGCTGTCATTAAACTCAGACTCTGTTATTTCAAACTAAATCTGTAATCATTAAATGTAGAATATTGAATTACTGCTGCTGTTCTGTTCGTACCGGTCAGATCTGGTCTGTACGGGTTTCTGGGTTATTAGTTTTGAGCTAGCTCTGCTGTTACTGATACTCACTGTATTCAGCTGTGTGCAGTGTCGTATCAGTTTAGTATCAGATTGGTATCAGATTAGCATGAGATTAGTATCAGATTGGTATCAGATTAGTATCAGATTGGTATCAGATTGGTATCAGATTAGTATTAGTTTAGTATCAGATTGGTATCAGATTGGTATCAGATTAGTATCAGATTGGTATCAGATTAGTATCAGATTGGTATCAGATTGGTATCAGATTGGTATCAGATTAGTATGAGATTAGTATCAGATTAGTATGAGATTAGTATGAGATTGGTATCAGATTAGTATGAGATTGGTATCAGATTAGTATCAGATTAGTATGAGATTAGTATGAGATTAGTATGAGATTAGTATCAGATTAGTATGAGATTGGTATCAGATTAGTATCAGATTGGTATCAGATTGGTATCAGATTAGTATGAGATTAGTATCAGATTGGTATCAGATCAGTGTGAGATTAGTATGAGATTAGTATCAGATTGGTATCAGATTAGTATGAGATTGGTATCAGATTAGTATGAGATTAGTATCAGATTAGTATCAGATTAGTAGAGTTAAATGTTTTGGTTCTAACGAGAGACGCTGATTTACTAATTTTAAAAACGTCCTGGTTGAGTCTGAGTCTCATACGGTAAACACTGCCAGACGGACGATGTTTTTTATCAGCGTATGCGGTAAACTGTTCTCGTGAGGCCGCTGCTTTAGTCAGTCTGTGGAAATGAAAGGGTGTGTATTTCCACCTAGTGGTTCAGATAGGAACTGCAGAGACTTGGCCTGAGGGGGTTTCACAAAGGGGGTTTGTGAAACGCTGGCTGGAAATACAGAAATTAGGCTCATTTGTTTAATGTCATCGATCGGCTCTCGAG